>VZTG01008006.1:944451-1150870 GCA_013397845.1 Melanocharis versteri
CTTGGTTGTCCTGCAGCTGAATAAGGTACAGATGAATTGTGCTGAGAAGGAAGCTGGGCAGGGCAATATGTACTGGCTCTTTCAGTAACGTGCACATGGCAAGCTTGCTTTAAGCTGTAGGGTTATTCTGAAACGGAACAGGAGAATTCAGGCTGCTCCTCTCAGCTTCTGTACTCCAGAATGCAGCAGAGGTTCACCTCTAAAATGAAGCACTCAGGCTTGATTAAGCCTTTTTTATTACCTGGCAAATCAGCATCATTAAGAGTTTTAATTTAAATTTCCATGTAGCATTTGGATAACCTGGTATGATTTCCTGTTCAAATCATAACCTCCCGTTTTTTTTATTATCTCAGTCTTTACCTCTGCCATGCCACTGGGCTGCTGGGTACCTAAAATTGCTTACTTATAGTGGTGAGTTACATGAGGTAAGGAAAACTTGATACAGAAGGCTGGGAAGATGAGATCTCTGGGTAACAGTAGAGTGGATCTGTTACTCTACTACTGACTCAGGTTGCACCTGAAGGGTGAAAAATGACACCTTGTGTCATCCTTGTCTGATAAAACTTTGTAGTGGCAGCAAGTGTAAGAACAGGTTCTTCCTTTCTGGCACATTTTCACTACAAGAATCAGTGTCTGATTTCAATGATTAGTGAGACGATAGCTTTCAGACTTTCTCTAAGCGTGCACTTTTAAACTACAGATGTGAGACTAACAAATTAACTTACCGTTTAAATCTGTTACCTATCTGAGAGATTTTTGGCTTTGAAGTTCTTACCCTAGGTGAAAGTGCAGCTTCATCAGTGACACGGTGTCCAGCCACCAAACAAACCAGCTGTTCATGGCTCAGCCTGCCCAGCAGAACTACCCATGCTGGAACTACAAACTCCTGCTCGGATGCTGGGATTGCGTTGCTGTATTAATCTCTGCAAATTAAGGTGTAATCAGCCTTCTCTACAAAGGATTGATTTCGTACGATAGAATTAGTTTTTAAGACCCAGAACTGAAAAGGGCTGCTGCCCACATGACCATATTTTCCCAA
Source organism: Melanocharis versteri (assembly GCA_013397845.1). Lineage (NCBI taxonomy): Eukaryota > Metazoa > Chordata > Aves > Passeriformes > Melanocharitidae > Melanocharis > Melanocharis versteri. Next base: position 945,491 of record VZTG01008006.1, read on the forward strand.
GGTTATGTCGCCATAGGAATGTATCGGAAGGGTCTGGACTAGACGGAAAACATGCAAGATCTCTGTCCTCAGAACTAAAGGTCTTTGTCTTTGGAACTAGAAGTAGTGACTTTGTGTGGCCTGTCACAATGACTCAGACTTGAAAGGCAGATTCATACTCCCTTTGACATCCCTACCAGGCAAAAACAACCGTGTTAATTTTGGATGGAAAGTTGCAGGCGCGACCGAAATTTATGTGAGCTATGTTTGGCCTAAAGCTGATTTCAAGAGTATCATAAGTTCAGGCAAAGCACTTCATGAGACTCATGGAATGATGTGCCTACAATGGCTCTTTGCTTCTATCATTTGGTGGATGCCTTTCCCCGTGTCGTTTCTGGGAAGGGGGTGTAGCTCGGCCTAAGGCTGGACTTTCTGTTGCTCTTTGTGGTGATCTCAGCTCAAGTCACATCTTTAGTTTTGTCCCTAGGAGAAAATAAAGTGAAATCTCATATCCGTCCTGAAAGAAAGAGGGAAAGATGGCTGTTGCTGATGTCTAGTAATAATGAAGTATTTTTAAGATAAATATCCATTTACAAAATGTTAAAAGTTAAAGTTTGCCACATTTTGTCTGATGTGATGTTTAGAATCAAAGCATGTCAGAGATGCTTAAAACAAGACAATTACCCATGCCTCTGCCTTTCCTTAAGGAATATAATTCACTGGAAATCCCTCAATGCTTTGGACGTGTTGAAATGGTTGACCTTTTCAGGATGGTTTCTCTCCAGTTTCATTCCTTTTATTTTTCATAGAGCTGTTAAGGTGGGAAGGGGGTGGAATATTTTTCATTTGCCTCAGATGAAAACTTCTTCCATGCCCATCACACAGATGAAAGGAATAGTTTCACTCCAAGGAAAACTAGATTCTTGACTGCTGGAGAGAAAAATAGACAATTATTTTTTATCCAGGAAAGAATGAATTACTTGTTTATCTTATTCACTAAGAAACAGAGCTTTGTTGCAGAACTCCTTATGAATAACTAGTACTGAAAGACACATAAACTGCTATCCAGAATGATCTAACACTGGTTGGCGATAGCTTCTAAGAAAAAAAGGTTGTAAGCCCCTCCTTTACCACCTTCTTCCACTAAATGTGATTTAGGTATTTCTTTATGTTAGCTAACATAGTTAGAAACTTCACTAAGTTCTTCTTTGCTAGTCTTCCCAGCAATACTACAATTTTCAGCTCAAGAGCTTCAGCTTGTGGCTGTAATTGAAGAAGGAAGTGGATTTCCAGTGGTGAGAGGTGCTAAGGAGTTTGCAGGACCTGTGTAGGACTACAGCACTCTGGATGCTGATACAAAGGCCAAACACACGTTGGCATCCTCTGTGGAAATGCACAGGAAGGCAGCCAAGGAGTGTGAGCAGGAGAAATCTCCCCAGGCCCTTTCTGTTCCACTCTCAGGGAGGATTTGCCCCTGCATACAAATGAGGACATTGAGTTCCTTTAGTTTCAACCTACTTACTGTCTTGAGGGATTGCACCTGGATAGGAGAGGCTTGCCAGGCAGGGAACAGTACTGGTTGTTAAATGTGCAGCGCAGCACTAACCCCTTCTGGCTCCCACACATTGAGGGGCTCCGTGGTAAATGGTTTCATAACGTGAACTGGAGGGTATTTCCTGCATGTAAACAGGTACCCTGAGTTGCTGCAGAGAGGATGAAGACATCCACTACAAGGAATTTATTAAGGGAGTGGGAGAGCTTTTGGTACTAAAGCAGCAGGAGTGAAGCAATGTGGCACAAAGGGAATACAGGGAAGGTGCCAAGTACAGAAAATGCAAAGGGTTCCAAGATGTAGCAATGAGAAGTACTGAGAAAGTGTAAAAACGGGAGAAAGAGACTGCAGGAGAAGTGACAAATATGAAACATATGATATAGAGTATGTTATGTAAGGGAAGAATTTGAATTTGATGAGACTATGTAAAGTGAAAGATTTCTTCAGCAGCTGAATTTATTCATCTGCACTTTACCCCACTTTCTCATCTTTAGAAAGTCCAAAGAAAGTTGCACAAGCGAAAAAACCTCACAAACCAACCCAAGCTTTCCATTCCCTGTGATGGATGCCAGCTCTTTACTCAAAAAGGTGTGCACAGCACAATGCAAACACCTCTGGTGGGGTATTTGGGCTGGTTGCTGATAATGATTATTTCTCACAGGGCAGCAATTTAGACAAAGGGATGCCTGCTGTACAGCGAAAAGGGCTGAACATAAAACAACCCTGCACTCTAACAAGCAGCGTAAGGGTTTTTACAGCCCCAGCAATAGAGAGAGTTTGGACTCTTCTGCCCGACTGTCAGCATCCGCCTCCTGAGAACGCCGAGAGAGCCGCGCGGGGATTAATTACGAACACGCAGCTTGATTTGCAGGCATGGCGAAGCCCCCGCAAGGTCAGGATTGCTGTTCGCCCGTCCGGCACAGCGGGAGAGCCTCCCGGAGCCCAGGAGCACGCACTCCGGAGCCCAGGAGCACGCACTCCGGAGCCATGAATCGAACGGAGTCATGTGACGGGGGGGAGGCGCTGCGCTGGCTCCCAGCCAGTGGCAGGGCTGATGGGTGGAACGGACGGGGCATGAAAAGACTAACATGACTAACGGATCCTGCATGCGTGGTGCCTTCCTCTGGATCTACGGGAATGTAGGCTCTAGCAGTTCTGCAGCTCTACCGGCCTCTTGCCTGACACTGGAACTGCTGCTCACAAAGTAGAATCCTGCTGCTCTTTGGTAGGAAGGATAGAGAAAGAACATGGCCTGCATTTTGAAGGTAAATCTCTATCTGTTGCTTGAATGCATTGTTAGAGAGCCCCTCGCTGCTCAGAGGCATGGATTTGGTATAGTCCTATTGCATCTCCCTTGTCTTTTTGAATACTGGCTTTGTTTGGCAGATGAATATGGAGAGATTCTGCAACGTACAGCTGTGCTCTGCTTCCCTCTGCCATTCTTTCTCTCTTTCCCTGCATTGTCAGAACTGTGAGCTAGCGGGAAGAGAAGTGTGTACGAATAATGGGAGGGGGGAGAGGGGCTCTGGTTGGCCTCAGCTGACTTCGTCTACGCTGAATTCCTTCAGGAGCAATGGGATTTGGGCAACAGACTTCCAGTACGAAGGACAAAACGGGCGACTTATTTTCATTTTCTAACCATGCAGCATTTACTGCTCTTAAAGCAACGGCTGCAGATGTCCACAGCTGTCCCAGCTGCTCCTTAAGCACACACTCCCCTGCTTAATCGGCTCCAGATCCACATGCTCCGCACGATTAGACTCAGTATTTAACCGCATTTTCCAATTAAGCAGCCTATTTGATAGCGGGTTTTCCCCCTCCACGCCAGCCAACATAAGCACAAACTTACCGTGTGATCGCATGCTTTCTGCACCCTGCTTCCCTCAGCGGGGTCGGAGCGTTTGGAGGCGGCATGCCGTGCAGCTGGAGGGAGGGAGCATCCCCGGCGCGGGGTTGAATGGAGGGAGGAGGCGGAAGTGCGCTCAGCCGGGAACAAGCGGCGTTTGTTTGCTCGCGGCGCCGGCGCTTGCGGGGAGCCGCTCCCGTGCCCGGCCTCGGAGGGCTCTGATTCGGATCCGTGTGTTACCCGGCCTCTTGCACATCCATCTGTTCTCTGCTCTGTTTCCGATCCGTTTGGTATCTGCCTTGCTGCCTTCTGTGCATACTTTGAGTATATTTGCACTTTGTTTCTTTCAGCGAGTAGAACCGATCTGTGAACTCTTTGTTATTTGCAGTCTGATCTTCTAGCATGGAGTTGATTATCCCAAACTTTGGGATGGCCTGTCATAGCAGTTGCTTTCAGCGTATCAACGAAGTGGATAAATTGCAAAACTTTAAAACAGCTTCTGGATAATAAACATTTAGGTGTCTCCATGAATCCAATCCTTAGCACTACTTTTGGGCATTCAGCTTTGAAAAAAACTTGTTATTTTGCTGCACACCTTTCCTCATTCATTCATTCATTCTCAAGTAGCGGATCTGTGGTATATAGATGTTTTTTCGAGTTGTCTGTCTTGTTGGTTGTGGTAGCTTGTGTTAATAAACATTGCAAAGTCTGCTGCGAGTGCAGAAACTTCCCTGAACTAGCAGGTTCTGCTTGGGGCTAGATGGTAACAAACTCCTTTAGTCAGGCAGCAGTCATGCAACTGAGAGTTGTGATTTGAGATGAGAAGATGAGCTCTTGAGTGGAGCCTGGCTTGACAAAGGTAAGCATGTGCGCTCCTGTTTAAACACTCCATAAATGACTTAGGCTGGATCTGCCAGTGATCCGGAAGACAGAATTTCTTATTTTTTTTTTAATTCTGTGGCGAAATCACATGCAAAATCTCCCTTTTGGCCATAAGAGTTAAGTAAGAATCCTTTCACAAGAAAACTCCAGGGTCTCTTTTGTCCTCCTAATTGTTTCATCTGCAGTCTGGTGACACAGCCTGCCACAAGCATGATTTAGAGTTTGAATTATAGTACGATAAACACCTTCTGTTTGCTTGGGCCAGGAAGTCCATTTGGTTGCTATTCTGATGGCTAAATCAATAGATTAATTAGCACTCCTTGACGGACAGCCCTCTTCCAGCTTAATTCTTAATCTTGTTAATACAGGCAGGTGCAAGGATAAAAAGTGAAATAGATATGAGAAGATTAGCATTGCCATTAGGCAAGCTGGATTTTCTCAGACAAGCATCCCACAGGAGCAATTTAAATGTCTAGCTCAAGATACTTATATATAAGTTTTTAATGTAATGTCTACAGCTACTCTTCAAGCATTTTCCCTAACAAAGAAATTAAAAATAATATGTATATTTTGATGTGACACTAGGCTAATTCCTTCCTGAAAATATAAATCTGTTAGCTACACCCTTCTCCTTTCCTTGGGGTCTGCCCTGAGCTTGTGTAGAAACAGGGGAAAAAAAAAATCTGTAGGTATAGATTTGAAGTAAGTGGTGGCACAGTGGCTGGGAAGCCAGAACAACTGTGTGTCCTTTCCACTTCAGTCTCTCTGACTCTGCCTTGTGCCTTGCCCTCCTCTCTTCCTAGATTTTTAACCCCCTGCCGAAGATGTTGAGACTTACTGAATGTTGGAGTTCCGTATGAGTGAGAGTTTAATATAAATGAGATTGGGTAGAGGTGTCTGTAAAGTGCAAAGACCAGAGGTGGCTGTTAATAATTAACTGCAGTTAGAGTGGTTGAGAGTGCTTTAGAAGAGGTGTATCACCTGTGTGAAGATCTGCTTATACTACAACTACTGCATGAAATAATCTCTGTGTGCAAAAATGCTTTGGAAGGGGATTCTCCCTAAGGGTGCCTGCTGTCTCTCTGGTGTTTGTGCACTCTTCCTAGGTAAGAGTGATGGGGCTGTTACTGACCGTGGCTCCAGAAACTTTGTCTTCTGGTCAGTAGTGGGGCATTCTCAGTAAAACCAGTGAAATTATTATTTTGAGGCATTCTCTCCTCTGTCAGAAAAGCAGGGAAAGAGGCAAGTTCTAAAGTGCATGGTGTGTTTTTATTTTCTCTGTCATGGCTTTAAAAATCATGGCAAATAGCTGAGTGAAGTGTAGGCATTTTTTGGAAGCAAACAGTTGATCTTATGCTTGTTACTATGGTAGCTGCATGTCACCTTGCCAGCTACTAGATTAGCAGTGATTACCAGTTATGTAGTCACTCTTGTCCCTAAAGATGTTGAAGTCCCTAAGTCCCACTGTATCAGCCAATGACTCTTGAAAATGAGGACAGATTTCACTCAATAAATTACTTCCAACTCCACTTCTTGCATAATTGAAAAATAATACTTCAAAGTATGTGTCATCTTATGCTAAATACGACATGAATGATAATGACACTCTGTAAAACTGTGATATCCCCCAGTGAAGACTGGACCGTGATATTTTAAAGCAAATAGGACAGGTAACTTAGTTTGCACATGCTGCACTTTGCAGGAGATTGTGTCTTACCCTGTTTCCAAACTCTTCTTTTTGAATGGAAGTTTTGAAGAAGATGATGGAGATGGATTATGTTGTCATCCCAGTAAAATTTTAACTGTGTCGGCTTAATGTGATAGAGCTTAATAAACCAAACCCGTGTGTGATGGGCCTGTATGGTGAGGACTAAGCATGAAATCTAGAAAGACATTTCCTTCTAGTTTGTGTGCTGTGTATTTACTGTGCAGTGAACAACAGAGGTTTCATGTGCCTGGGGGCTGGATGTGACCTTCTATCAACAGGGATCACAAACCTTCAGTGAAACTCTGTGGTTGAAATAGTATTTGCATAATGTGAGGTAGCATTCTTATTACCACAGCTGATTGAGGGTCCTCTCAAAGTAAGCAGGTGGCCAACTAAAATTCATAGCCTCTTTAATATTTTAAAAATCTAATTTAAAGATTTAAAGAACTGTTTTGCAAAGCATAACTTACAGGTTTCAAACAAACAAAACCCTTCAGCACAGGCTTGTAACTCTTCTGCAGGATGCTGTCAAAGTTAGCAGTATCCGTGTGTTCATCTACAATTCTTTTACATGCTTCCTCTCCATGGTTGTCTCCCCTGGTTTAATTAAATTCACAGGTTGCATTTTACCTTTAGTGCACATGATGAACTGTTTTTGGCAGGAATTTTCCTTGAGAGTTTTTTCTGAGTGTTCAATGGCCTGTGTCTGATGGGGGTCTTCAGACACTGCAGTAATACACATAACATTACTATCTACAGGCATATGCTCCATCTGCCCTTCTGAGACTGAAATAGCAAAGCTGATCTCATTATATTAAATTTTCCACTGTGGCAAGTAGCTGTTCAAAGGGGAGAGGGAGAAGGTCTGAAAGGATCTGATCCCAGTGTTTGGATGCTTGTAATATTGGATATTTAGTTATGAATTTGATCTTTTTTTAAACTCTATGTACATGACAAAGAGTGTAGATATTTCCTCCCAGGTTTCTATATTATCAAAAGCACGTTCTCTGTTTCAGTCTGCTCTGTTGTGCTGGGTAGGCTGAGTCTCACCATCATTTCATTCTCTACTAGAGATTTGCAGGATGCAAGCATTTCCACAGAGTTGACCTCTATATCCTGCTTGAATCAGGTCCAAGATAATTCACATTCTGCCTTGACTGTTAAATTGACTGCAGCAATGTTTATGTATGGCATCCATCCGTTTTCCTGTGCTGAGAATTGTACTTGGATCCTGTTTGATTCTCATGCTGTGCTCTTTCTTCTGCCATGACAAGAGATGGAGAGATCCTTGGAAAAGGAACAAGGGTGAGCTCCCCTCCATATGGGAGGATGCTGCACTGATGGGTCATTTTCCAGCATTTGCTGCAGGTTTGCTGTAATGTGAGCTCTCTCCTCAGCCTGTCTTAACCTGATCAACAGCTCTGTGGGCTGCAGCATTTCTCTTGGAACTGGAATAATTCCTAGGATTATGTGGTTGTTTCTCTAGGGAGGGAAGGTGTAAATATGAAAAGGTGCCCCTTGTGAGGTGTGCGTAAATGAGCTGGAATGTAACAGGTGGATGCAACAAGGAGTTAGAGAGAAGAATCAGGATTTCTGAGGTAGTAACCAGTTTTTTTGTGGGTCACTCCATCCTTATTTGTTATGGGTTAATGTTCCCATCCTTTTTCATCCCACCCAACAAAACTGGCAAAACTTCATTTTTAATTCTTTCTAATACTCCTTCTACATTGGATACTTCTATTTTAAATAAATTTCTTACAATGACTCTGTTTCTAAATAAAATACTCTTTTTTTTTTTTTGGTTGTTCTACATTGTTTACCTCTAAATTGCTCCAAAGTAAATGAAGCTGCATTAATGAACCTGCCTGTGTGCAGAGCTGGGATTTGCCATATCATGGTCCAGTGGTGCTTAATTACCATGTAAGATTTTATGGAGTGCAGTACATGGAATTTCATAATGTGTTTTTTATTATGTTCGCTTCTTGAAAATTTAAGGAAAATTAAATTCTGAGAAGTATAAAACAACTTTTCACTCTTGCTTGCAATAACCTTAAACTAATCATATGTTAATGATAATATATTAACCCCCTCCCAGAAAGAGACAGCATTCTAGTCAGTCTGGTCCTACAAGAGGACTTGCTTTGGTTGAATAAATTTGATTTTGATGCCCATGTAGCTAAACCAAGAAAACCTCCAGTTTTCAGTGCACTTCAGTTGGTTTAAAACTGGAGCTTTGTGTCTGACTTGTAGGTGTGAAAACTAAAACCACAAAACCAGCATGAAATTATGAAGTGTCTCGTACATTTAAGTAGTTATTCGATAAAGCAGTAATGGGGAAAGGTTTTTGTCTTGCAGTTCATCTTTGAACAATGAAGCATGTGTCACCCAGATGTTTTAGGCTCCCCTCTACCAGGGGTACACTGTCTTTGTGTGCTGTTTGAGCAGCCTGGTCTAAGGAAAGGTGTCCCTGCCCAAACTGATTTGGCCAAATTGCCCAGTCAATTCTGTGATTCTATGATTATCACAGGTATGGAATCACATATTAAAGGGAATCATCTCAAAGACTTGAGTGTGAGCTTCAGTGGTTTGTATCTTGTTCATTTTCTTCAATTTCCATTTTGGAGTCCTGAATGCCAGATAACTTGGCATGTCAGAGTATGGCATAAACCATCACAGGAAGCAGCAAATTCCTATACTTTGACGTAACATATCAAAATTCCTTGAGATACGGGACAGATGTGCTCTTACCTATTTCTAGTCACATGGCAGCCAAAAGAAAAGCACACCTTGTTTTCTTGCCAAACATTAATGATTGGTTTAAGGGAATGTGAAATGCAGCTTAAAAGACCCCATATTTAAGGTTTTAATCACCACTATCACAACATCTGTGTGGTTAATTTAAAAAGGCAGAGCTTTTAGCATTTTGTCTGTTCCTTTGCCATGTTGCATTCCAGCAGCATCTATGTGCCTTCCAGAAGTGTAATACTGGACATGGTGATCTTTCCAGGATTTGTTCTCTCATCTTTTCCCAGGAAAGCAGTATCTATGCAGCAGATTGACTTTTTAGGAGGATTTTTTTTTTGTGTGTCTTTGGCTTAAAGAGGAAAAAAAGTTTTCTGTGTATTTTTTTAGGAAAGGAAAGGTCAAATGCTTACACATGAAATGGAGAGTGAATTTATCTTCCTGGTGGCTAATGCATAAATATAATTTTTGGACCAATCTGCTCCCCAGAGCAGCTTCTACCATGATATAAAGAGCTATTTTGTGTAAGAAAAATTGACTCTAAATTTATTTTGGATTTTTAGTTTTACTGTCAGATATTAAACAGATAATTTATTTTGTGGTTGATAACCATGGCACTTTCCCAATACTTTCTCCTGCCTATCAGCTGCTCTCCATCCATAATCGGATTCATAGCACAGAGGGTTGGAAGTGTGCACGTACATAACAACGAGAGGTGGAGGTGTGTTTTATCTTACTGGTGATTGAGACCTCTCTGAGGCCTCTGCCCAGGAGCTAGGAGGAATTGGTCTTTGTGGAGAGCTGCAAACAAGGTGGGTAAAGGCAGCTCCATTTATTGGATATATTCTCAATAAATAAGGCAAAGCTCTGCCTTGGGCCTGTCATCTCTTAAAGCTGAGGGAGCAGTTGTCTTGCTGGTGTCAGCATCAAATACTCATATGGAATGAATTTGCTGTTGCTTTGGAGGAAAAGCTGCATCTGCTGCTTTTTTTGTGGTGGTTGTTGTAAATAACCTGCGGACTGCTGAGATAAGAAAGGCCCCTGCTTTTCCAGTGGCTTCGTTGGTTTCTGTGAATGGGAGCTGTAAAAGGACAATGTGTGACTGCAATGTGTGTTGTGTTCCTGAATCTGTGGGCAGAATAAATTATGGCTGCATGAGGTGAGAATTGCTTTGTGTCATCTCAGAAAACGTTAAATATTGAAGCTGACTGTTCTCTATACTCCCCCCTGCCCCCTCAGGAACATCCTGTGTTTATGCAAATATTGCCTTTACACGGTTACATATCTGCTTTTGATACTAGTGTCCCAATTTATATGGAGTAAGATATCCTTATGCTGGTGCATTCATATGCTTTCAGGAGCGGTACAGGTATACTATTTTCTTTTAAGTCAGTCAACTAGCTAAAATTATGAGTACAAAATTCATATAAATGGGGTTTATATTTAAAATAATGACAGTTATTTTGGTTCTGATTATTTTAGCAGAAGCAACTGAAAAACATGACAATTTTTGGTTTATATATTTGAAAGTGGATAAAATACCATGCTGGATATTCTTTTTCCTATTTACTATTGAGAAGAACAAAGGTGAGGCAGGAGCTGAACTGGAAGGGTTTAGGAGATGAGGTCTTGTAAATGTTGCTGTTTAGGAGCAATGGTTCGTGTGATGTAAAGACAGTCCTGTTAAGCAGTTCTTCTTTACCTGCATAGCATGTGTGACATTTGAAATTAACATGGGAACACTACACTTGCTAATAATTAAATGAATCAGTAGCTTCTTAACAAAGATATGTTTTCAGCCATTTGCATTAACAGCAGGCAGAGGAATGCTGGCCTAGGCAGGTAGGGTGGCAGATGTGGAGCGGTTGGAAGTAATCAGAAAAAACATGTTTATTTCATGGGAACAGCAATTTGTACGGAAGATACGTGAATGAATTATTTATAGTTCCTGTCTAGTCTAATGATGTGTTCCTTGCAGTGTTGGTTTGGTGTAGGATTGGGTATCTTACGTCTTTTTCTTAAATTCTTTCCTTTAAAATTATATATAATCTCAATACTAGCAAAGGTTTGCCACGGCTTTGGTGAAGAGAATGTCCCCCTGAACATGTAACTACATCAGACTTTGTTCCATGAGGTTTGGTGATTTAATTCCAAATAGGAAAAGCCAGAAACCAAATACCAATTAATTTTTTAATTCTAAGTTTCACAACCTTATGTTAGCCATTAGCTTTTAGTTTCCTCCAAATCTATTGTTTTGCCAGATTTTGAACATAATTATTTTCTTGGAATGATGGGCTGACATTACATTTAAGAAATAACAGTGTGTATTTCTTAACCTTTTAATATACACAGTGGTATTATTACTAACCTGTTGAGGCCTGTAGAGTGCTGCTTGGTGTACTTTCAATAATTATTATTACATTATTTTACATTAGATCACAAAATTATGTGCTTGTGGTTTATGTATGTACTCATCAAAATTCCTGTGATCAAGCCCTTCTCCATAAATGGAAATCACTTTATCTTTTAGATTAATTCAAAAAGACTAGAAGGCTTTTGTGTTTTAATGAGTTGTGTTCTGCTGTGGGATGCAGTTACACCAGAATAAAGTTCCTATAAAATTTTGTTTGGTTCAAGTTCTCAGGGGACTAAATATTTTAATTCCAGCTAATGTGTGTCTACAATGGGGCTTATGTGATTATTGAAATTCCTTATAGTTTTGCTAAACTTTTCTGCCTCAGTCCTCTGAGCCATGTGGATAAGTTATTTACAAGTTACTTCATGTCAGCTGATCTGTTGTACTTTTTCTTGTGTTTGCATTCAACTCTGACAAGCTAGTCGGGTTAAAATCAGCTGTTAACAGAAGAGAGCTTTCTATTAGTGCTTCTTACGTGGACACAAACAAAAAAAATCATTTTAAAAAATGGAATGGAGAATGAGACTGACTCATTCTGTGGGATCCTTGGGAACTGTGGAATGTGTAATGTGGGGAAAAAACTAGTGGAAGACACATCTTTAGTAACTGGGGAATGGAGGTTTTGCCAAAAGAAAAACTTTTGTAACTTTTTTCCATATGATTACAGAGAGAATTTCAGACAGCTGTGTCTCTGTGTGTGTCTCTATTCCTTTTCTGTCTTTTTTTCATTTTCTTCCACGGGTTATAAAAATATTTTTACAGAAAAATTAGTGTTACCCTACTAAATGTTTTTCTTGAGAAGGGCAGTGGGAAAAGAATACTCCAAAGCAGAGAGAAGAAATGGCACCTTTTGGGGACACTTCTTGGGCATCATCCTTGCTTTATTGTGCGTGTTCTCTCAGCCAGTGTTAAGTTCTCTGTACCTGTTACAGGGACCTGGAAGTCTGCCTCTGCAGTTCACAACTCTTACTATGAAATGAAGTTTATACTGTGTTTTTACTTCGTGTTTGCTGCCACTTGCCCGTTCATATTTCATTAAACCAATTACGGTATCTTAGTGGTTTTACCAGGCCACTTTAGGTGGAAACAGTGAACTGAGGAGTTGGAAATGCCGTCGAAGCTTCCCCCATTCTAACCACACTTCCTCTTGGGAATCCTAAATATGGAGACTCAGTCGCCTTGTCTGTAACTGCTGCCCTAACGACGGAACAGAGTGGGGTTGCAGAGCCAAGTGTGCAATCCCAGGGTCAGACAGTCGGCGTGTGGGCTCCGTCCCAGGAGCAGCACCTCACCCTCTCCTCAGCTCTGGTTCACACTGGCACCTCTGCAAGCCACCTGCAGCTGCTTGCCTCCCCCTCTGTGGTGCACCATAGCTGTATGTGGGGCTGTGGTGACGTAAACCGAACTTGCAGCTGGATTACAAGAACTCTTCTTGCTTTCTTGAGTGGTATTTTTAAGATGAATTAGTTTCCAGAGTGTTGCAAGGTTGCATTTGGCCCATATGAGAAGGTGGTGCAAGTATGAGAGAGTAGCCTAGAAGGGGTCAGGAAATCTTTGCGTGGTTCCTGCTACCAAAATACTCCTGCAAGAGTAGGAGCTCATACTGTTCATAGAGATTGCTTGCCAATATATAGGCAATAAGCCCAGAGTGGATCTAGCCACTGTTTAAATGGGAAGTTCTGTGGCAGAAATGCAGCTTTATTCTGTGTAGTCCCTGTTGCCCTGAGTTACACAGGAGGCAAGGCCCTTTGCACAGTTTGATAAATTGGTGCCTGCTGAGTGCTGGAATATGGTTTTAGTGTGCCTAGAGTGAAAAAAAGGCAGTGTTCCCTACTTCATCTGATCCTGATGGAGATCATTGTTTATCCTGGGCTTTTGGTACCTGTATAACCTTTCCCAGCTGAGCTGGCTGCGTGCTGTCCAGCTTTGCTACCTTTGGACAATGCCCCTGGGCCATCTCCCATGTCCATAGGTGCCACCACCTCCTCACCTGCCGCCCTGCACAAACTCCAGGTACCACAAAGTATTTGCATTCTTAACTTCCATGCTTGACTGAATGCAAGCCTAATTGATTTAGGAAGCAGTAGTGTGTTCTAATAGCACTAATGCTGCAGTTTTAGGTAGTAACTGTACTCAAGCAGCCTAATAGACAGTTAGTGACTCTGTCCATTGAATCTATGCTTTTAGACCCTTTATTTCTTGAGATACAGTCTCTTACTCAGGAGATGAGTGTATATATATATCTATATATCTATATATCTCCTTGAAATGTTTGTGGTTCTTTTATGCTTCCTATTTCTGCAGATCATAGATTTTATTTCTATCACTGTGTCCTCCAGCCAAATTTTTTAAATTAAGAGAATGATTACCCATTATTGTGTCAGTCCAAGAGATCCTGGAGAAGCTATTTGAAGTCCGTTCTACTTCAATATGTTGCATAATGTGGCCAAACAAGAGTAGATAGAATTTTCCTTTGTTGGATCCTACAAGAGCAAGAGACAGCAGTGACTGCACTGTAGGTGGTCTCTATTGAAAAAGCGATGCTTGTCTGACAAATAAAAAATACTAAAATTGCTTGTGAGCTTGTATCATGTGGATTCTGAAGACATTTTGTTTCCCTTGTTTTACTAAATGCCATTGGTATTCCAAGTTTGACCAGTTCTCTGAAAGGCCGTGTGTTAGTTCCTCTATCTCCCATGCCTGCTTGTGCATTTGAGGTACATGAGATGAAGCTCAGCTGGCATTTTGTTAAAGCTTTACTTGCCTAGTATTCTTTGCCTCTTGGTGAGGCTTGTAAAATGGGTGTTTCTGAAAATTGAGCTTTCAGTATTTGCCAAAACTAATGTTACACTTGGTGGCACTTACGAATTAACAAGAAGATTGACTGTGCTTTTTTCCCCACTGAAATCTTGCATGAGACCTTATTACCACTCCCCATTCATTGATTCCAGGGGGAGAAGCTGGCTTTGGTGTACTCGTTCTGAATGCGAACTGCGAGAGCTGTTAGAACTCCTCTATTTTGCCTTTCACTTCAGATCCTCAGTTTCAAATCTGCCTGAGGCCATTGCAATGAGGAACAATTGTACAGTGAAAAGCTCATCCCCCAAAAGGCAGATATCATGCAGGTCACAGATACTGTGGAAATGGATTATAACTTGTTTTTACCTTTAAAATCTGCAGGAAAACATTATCGGTGACACTGAAAAGAAAATGGGATTTGACAGTGTTGCTCCTTTCTGGATTTTTTCTTTCTGCCACATCTTTCTCTCAATGGGAAGTCCTAAGCCCCTCATGAGTAAGACCAGAGAATTGAATTTCCTTCTGGGCCTCAAGGCAAGGTACCATGGCTTGTCAGGATTTTGCTGATGGCACCATTAAGCAACTGTTGTGTTTGTAAAGTGTGTTGTGAAGCACTGCATGAAAGTGCTTGAAAGCAAGCTATGGAAAAATGTAATCTATTTATGGAAATAAACATTCTTAAAAGAAGGAAAATGGAAAACTCATCAGTATGTTAGATAAAACTGTGGGAAGTCCACTTGGAGGGTATGTGGAACATGTCTGTGTGGAACTAAAATAAAAACCTGAACATTCAATTGGTTTTAAAAATATTTACTGGGAGGAAACACATTTATTGTGCCAAATGAAAATGAGTTTTGAAATTGTTGTTCAGTCTCCAAGGTCTACATCTCTAGCAGCCTGGTATGTGTGATGACTAGTCATATTTCTTCAGTCAGTAAAGTGTTCTATAAACAGCTGTGCAGTTTATTAATTGTTAGTTTTATTGTTTATCAGTATTTTATTACTAACTGCAAAAAAATTGCTGTTTTCATAAGATCATTGAATGGTTTGGGTTGGAAGGGACCTTTAAAGGTTATCTCATTGCTTGGACCAGAAATGTTATGGTGACATTGGTCTAATGTTTCCCTTTAGTGGGCATAGGATTGTTTTGGTTCAAAATAATGATTAATCATTTTATATAAAGGAGTTATGCTTTGTTTTTCAAGTCAACACTTGTGAACTTTCATCCAAACAAAATAGGAAAAATTGCTTTACGTACATAGCACTAGCATTGCTTTACTTCATCTTTCCTACCATCTGTAGTTGGGAAAAAAGTGAGATTATGAGATCTGTATTGAATCATGGGTATGGTATTCCAGGCGACTGGAAAGACTAAAGCTATTTTGCATACTTCTGTAACTACTAGACAGGCAGAGTACAGAGGAATGTAATTGGTAACCAGCTCACTGTCTAAATGATGTTCTTTAATATGCCCTGGAGTAAAAAGTAGAAATTATTTTTGTGCTTTAATAGGCATGTTTCCTTTCAGGAATTTAAAAGTACTTATAAATTCAGTAAGAAAGGTATTAAAAACTTCAGAGAATGGATCAGGTTTTGCTGATTTTCTGTGAAAAGTTCCTTCCTAATATTCCATTTATATGATTGCAGACTATGATAATAACTTCATTAGTGTGATACATGTACAGTATTGTTATGTATATGTAATATACTTGCTTAATAATTTCGTTCGTTTTGTGCTTTTATTAGGCATCTATTTTCCATGCAGTCCATGAGGAAAGGTAATGAAATATAATAAGGGCTGCATCCAAAGCTGTGGAAGGAAGTAATTAAACTTAATTGAAGTAATTTCTTTGAACTATAATAGCAGATGCAAAGGATTAATTCAAAGCAGATTAAGGCCAATGCATGCTTTGAATTGCCAGCCTGCAAATAGATAAGTATTACTGTTATTTAAATGAAGTTATTTGAAAGTATCTTCTGAAACCTGAGTCTGGGAGTCAGGTCTAAAAATAGACCGTTGGGTTAAGTTGTGATAAGGGATGTCACTTCTGTCTCCTAATTTATTACATTCTGCCAGTCAGAAATGAAATCTTAGAAATGCTGTGTGCCTCTTATCAAACAACCGCAATAGAACTGGGAATTAACCTGGGCTATCCCTGAAGGTATTCCCTGAATGGCAACTTAATCATCAGCTGTGACAAGCCGTGGGTTGGAAATTACAGGAAAAACTACTTTAATGATTTGGAAATAAAATTACATTGTATTTAGAAATGTTACCTGAGATGTTATAAATTTTCTTCTGTCTTTGTACTGTAATATTCTAATGGCTTTCACAGTTGGTTTTACATTAGAAGCTTAAATCAGGCTTATTTGTACAATAAACAGGAAAACGTGGGGTAATATTGCATAGGGGACTGAATATGGAAGCTTAATTAATAAAGCAGGTAAGATAAAGTTAGTTTTTACTACACATGTTTTATTTCTTTGCATAACTGATGCAGACAAGAGAACCTTAAATACAAATCTGAAGTTTTGGTTTCTTACTCTTTAGAGCTTTAGAATTGGTAATTTCTCTTGACGGGCACAATGATTCTGAATAAAACAGGATGTCAGATATCTCGAGTGACTAACAGATCTGTCAGGCTCCTAAGTAGCTAGGTGTGAGTACATCCTTTTCTCCTTAGACCCACAGTGTGGGAAAAATAGAGGAGAGCTGTGAAAGACAATCATCCTTCTCTGAATTCGGCTGATGGGCTGCGTGTGGTGTAGGAACTGAGGCAAAATCAGGAGCAGTCCCTGGCTGTTTATGGATGGGGAGATACGTTCTTCCAGCACTGAAGTGGGAAAATGAAATTAGCCTTACACAGACTGTAAGATGTCAACCATTAGGAAGAAATCACAGAATTGTAGTCTGGGCTTTTTTTTTCCTGTTTTAGTCTTATTGTTGCTATTGAAGCGCTAGACAAGTGTGGGCAACTACAGTAAGATTTACTGCAGAACTGTGAGAGGGAGTGCATTTTGAGTGTTTTCTTGGTGTTAATTTGTAGTTTAGACTGTTGGTAATTCATGGCACAGGTGGGATTGCATGACAATGTAGGCATAATGCCACAGACAGCATCACCAGGGTTCCAGAACTCTTTTTGTTGTGAGAGGAGAGAAAAGTTGGCTTCTCCTTTCTGTGCTATAACAGTGCTTGTTTTATGTGTGTGGGTTGGCAAAATACAGATCCAAATGTTTTGCTTTGTTTTGCCTGTTGTTCTGCGGAGACAAACCTTGTTCCACGCACGCCAGCCGTGTGGGGTGAAGTGCGTGTCCCCAGGCTGTGCCCGTGCCTGCGGGATGCTCCTGGGCCGGGGCACCGGGGCTGCGCTGGGGCTGCTGCCTCTCTGAGAGCCAGCAGGGGCTGGCACCGGGCAAGGCTCAATAAGCGAGGCTGCCCGAAGGCATTTCTTGTAGTGACAGCCTGTCATCTGGCTTAATTAAGGCCTCTCTTCAAAAGAGAGGTCTTTAACTATGGATTTTTAGAGCTTGTCTCTTCCCTGGTAAACGTAGGCACCCAGGGGAGATCAGGGCTTGCCCCTGTTGTTTTCCTGCCACAGGCCAAGGGTGGTTCTGAAGTGTGGCAAAGCAAACGGAACAGACTTGTTGGATCCAGTTTGTGTCCAGTTCTGGGCCCCTCAATTTAGCAAGGATGTTGAAATGAACACATCCGGAGGAGGGCAACAAGGCTGGTGAAGGGCTTGGAACACAAGCCCTGTGAAGAACGGCTGAGGGAGCTGGGGTTGTTTAGCCTGGAAAAAAGGAGGCGCAGGGGAGACTTTATCACTCTCTGCAAGTACCTGAAAGGTGGCTGTAGCACGGTGGGGGTCGGTCTCTTCTCCCAGGCAGCGACTGAGAGAAAGAGAGGACACAGTCTTAAGGTGCACCAGGGGAAGTTTAGCTTTGACACCAGGGAAAAATGCTTCACGGAAAGAGTGATTGGGCACTGGAATCATCTGCCCGGGGAGGTGGTGGAGTCATCGTCCCTGGACGTGTTTAAAAAAAGATTGGCTGTGGCACTCAGTGCCATGGTTTAGTTGATGAGGAGGTGTTAGGTCGTAGGTGGGGCTTGATGATCTCAAAGGTCTTTTCCAACCTAGTTCATTCTGTGATCAACTGCTGTGGAAGTCTGTCTGCTACCCCCATTCCCTCGAACAAATAGCAGACATGTCTGTGTGTATGGGTAGTTGGGATGTATATGCCTTCTTTTAATAGGAACTAAAATTAAAAGTGAAAAATCCCCAAAGTCTGAGGTTTCTCTTTTGCAAAGGATAGTGGGAGGCAGATAACCACCCACTAATGTCCTAGTTGTTAGAGAAGAAAAATCTTGTGAGTCTGAGGCAACTGGCTTTGCCTAGGCTGGAAAAGCAGAGACCCAGGGAGCAGCTTTTGGCAGAGTGCTGCCTCCAGAAGGGTAAGAGGAGATGGAAGCAGCTTTTTCTCACAGGAGCATAGTGGGAAGAGTCATGAGCTGCAACAAGGAAAATTTCAACTGAATATAAGGAGAAAAAATACACAGCAAGACTGGAATGTTACTGGCACAGGGGCCTGGCAAAAACAGCCTTGGAAATACTCTAAACTCAACACAACAAGGCTCTGAGCAATCTGATGTGACTTTGAAATTAGGCCTGCTTTAGGCAGGAGGTTTGACAAGGTGATCTCCAGAGGTCTCCCAGTCTTAATTATTCCTCAATTTTATGATTTCTTCAGTGCTGCTGCTGTCATTCATAATGTTAATTGTAGTGTACCATATGTAGTGGGTTTATTGAAGCATGTCTAATAGCTGTGTTAACAGAATCACCCTCACCTGTGGGCAGGCCAAGAATTTTTTATTCCTTCATTAATCTTGCTGAGGTGGTATAATGTTACCTCCAGAAGGTAAAAACATTGGAAGTTTAATTTACATGTAGAGGGGTAGATTGAAGAGCTGGAAGCAGTGGCTTCTCAGTCACGAGAAGAGAAACCATTTTACTAGTTGGCTTAGGACACGAATAAATTGCTGACTGGCTATCATGAGTGTGGCATCCTCGATCTGTTTTTAAGGCCTCTACAATTAAGTGCAAGCTTCTCCTGAAAGGAATTACAATTTGCAGTACTCTTGAGAATGCTTGAAGGGTGTATTTGTCAGAAAATTTTAATGTGACAGGGTTTTTTGTCCTAGAGCCTAAATTTAATTTGTTCCTGCATAATGCACTCAGTTGAGAATTTTCTAAAGTGGTGGAGTGTAACTCTACTTTTTCTGCCTATGTTCAAGGAGACAGGAGAATCTAGTGAAACGATGAGCCTCTAGTAATTTGATGGTTTGTGAAAGAGTGAGTGCAAACTCAGTTCTCTTTTCAGCTTTTCTTTCTGCAGTTCACTG
This sequence comes from Melanocharis versteri, assembly GCA_013397845.1. Classification (NCBI taxonomy): domain Eukaryota; kingdom Metazoa; phylum Chordata; class Aves; order Passeriformes; family Melanocharitidae; genus Melanocharis; species Melanocharis versteri. The sequence continues at coordinate 964,816 of VZTG01008006.1, forward strand.
TCTCATCCTGCCCCATTTTTCCCAAAGGACCCTATTTAAAACCTATATTCAGGGTTATTAACTTTTTCACCAAGACAGTTAAGCTTTATGTAATTATACAAGAGAGGCTACCTGCAATGAGGTTTATAGCTTATTACTGGTGTGGAAATTCCGTAGAGGTTTTTTTAGTATTAGGGATAAGTGAGGGAATGCTTGATTATATGTATGCCTTTAATAGATAAGAGTACGATAAACGGGAGTGATTTATTCCAGCTGTCTTTCTGCTGAAATCCACACCTTTCCTTTTTTCTCAAGGGTTGTAATGCAGGCACAGGAAACTTTGAGTTCTGCTTAAGCCAAGCTGTGCATGACAAGACTGTGTTACTCGAATTTCACAACTTTATATTTACTGGAATGGTAGGATGTACAATGTTGTTCATGGATTATGACTGCTAGATGTGCCCAAACAAAGTCTTGCGGGTTTCAGAGGAGTTAGAGGAATGCTTTGCTTTGTTCTCATCTTACATTTTTCTTAAGGATTATGATGCAAATATATTGTCAACCTTTTTTTTTTCCTTTTTTTCTTCTTTTCTTTCTTTTTTTCCTATTTGCCATTTGTTCACGATAGCTTAAAATCAACTGTCTGCTAAAGTGCTTAGTGGTAAAGTTGTAGAATGTTTGTTGGAATGAAAGGTCAATCCACTGGTGTTTGAAAAATGAATTCATTCTAACATGATGGTCACAATTCTTTGCTTCAGTGCGGTTTTGGCTCTCCTGTAAGCAGCTCTCATTTGTCATCTGGAAAGGTTCAAATGACCATCCTCTGGCTAATATGCTGCCATGTTTCATCTTTTTTGGATTGAAGGCTAAACTAAGTCCAGGTTGTCAGTCAAGCTGTGTAAATGGTGGGAGTTGTATGCTTTGCATCCTCTGATTCTGGAAGTAAATGACTTTTTTTGCTTTGGCACAATGACAGAAATCAAACACACTAGTTCTAGAATTTATTACAAGCATCCCACAGCCACAGAATCAATTTTATGACCATATTTTTGCAGACTCACTATCAGTGGCAAATATGCACAATTTTAAGTAGATTTGTTTGTAAGACTGGCCCATAATGTGTGTTTGCATGCATGTCCACGTTCTAGTGGACAGAGAATAAGGGCAAATGTCACTACAGACTTTTTGTCTCTCATATCCCCCATCTTTCTGGGGGTAGTTTCTGTCTCCTCAATGCTTTTTTCAGTTCCAAAATTTATTTTCTTTGCAATTGTCTGATACAGATACAGTGTTTTTAATATTTTCTGAGTTAGACTGGAGGCCGTAAGTGGATTACTGCACTTGACTAGAATGAAGCTTCATTTTTAGCAGTTCAGGCTTTCATATTCAAGAGCAACAAAATATTCCAGATTTTTCAACTGAAAGGTCGGTGCTCCACCTTAGAAAAAGCTCTAAATAAACACTACTTTCAGTCACTTTGTTGGTTTAGTTGCTGTTCTGTGCTTAATGGATCAGAATTTTTTCTTCTATGGCTTAAGGCAAAACTCCTTGTTAGGTTCACCCCTCTGGAGCAATAGTCAGATATTTTTCTACTCTTTTTCCTCACTCCAAAACCTTTCAAAATCTTCTTTTAGTAAAGGATATAAACTAAAGGACAGGTGAAACTGTTGCCTTTACTGACACCTGGATTGAACAACACTGTTGTCTCCTGCAGCACTCTCTGGTATTTTAAGGAATAATTACTGAAAAAAAAAATCTGACAAAATAATAAGCAGAGACTGGACGTAAGTCAGAATCATGTTCTGTCTTAGATCCAGTTTATTGTCTCTCATTTGGTTTCCATCTAAGCAAACAAAGGTTTGATTCAATTTGCCAAGTGGTTGTATTATGTGCAAGTCTAACTTGGCTGTCAAGGACAGTATCTCAGAAGGGTCTTTTTAAATTATCTGCTCCTTTCTGAGCCATCTACTTAAATTTAGAATCTAGGAAAATAAGAGACTGCAGATAATTTATTTGCATTTTTATTTTCTAATGGGACAAGGTATTTTTTCACTACAAATGGTTTAACAACAACAGAAATTTCTGATCAGCTACAAAAATTTGAAGTTTTAGTCTCTTATTTTGAATTCTTCTTGTCTAGGCTTTTGCATATTTCTAGGAAACTTGTGCAAGGTCAGCTCTGACTGTACTCAAATGGGATTAATTAGCCTGCTTTCTGTGAGGCTTGACCATTACTGCCCAGAAGAAAGGATTTCACTTCTTTCTTAAGCTCTGCTTTTTAAGGGAGTATCAAAACAGAGCAGTATAGTAAGTTTAAAAAAAAAAGATGAAAATTTTGTGATGATTTATTCACAATTCTTGCTTCATCAAGATTGTCATACTATGACTTTCCAGGGCAGGATGAAGGATTCTTCAGTTTCAGTAATGAGACTACTGGTTGTCCTGATGTAGGGAATGGAGTTTGCCTTAAGCATTTAAAACGTTTTTTTAGACATTCAGGAACTTGAAGGCATTTTATGTTATTTTGCTGCTTTTGAAGCAAACTCTGTGCTCCAGAGGACAGGGTGAAAAAAAAAATAGAAATGGGAAAAGAATAGGGAGGGAATAGTGCTGGGACAGAGAAATAAATACAGCAAGTATTTCGAGCAGTACTGAGTCACCCTACAGAGGTGTTGACAACAGGCTTGCATGCTTCTCTAAGTCAGAACACATTTCTGTGGTGTAAAAGATGCAGCACAGAGCTCCTTAAAAATGCATATTATTGCTTTGCATATTTTATTTGCTACCAATAACCAGATTTCTGGGTAAAGTGGCACAACTTCATTAACAACAGCAAGGGTTCACTGGAGTAAGAATGAACAGAATTGAATTCCGCGGAGCTTCTGCTCTTATTGAAGCTTCAGGGTAGCAGCTAATGCTCTGCACAGCATTTCCAAGAAAAAAAGCACAGCTTAATTGAAATCAGATGCAGTGACAAAGCTGTGTCCCGAGGTCAAGGTGTGTGGTGGTCATTTGCCAGGATATGTGGCAGTGGTTGCACCTGCATCTTTTATTTGGGTGCATGACTGATGTTTGAATAATGAAGAATCAAATAATTATATGCAAATCATAATTTAACAAAGCAGACAAAAAAAAGATGTTTAATACCGCCTTACTGGATTGAGATTTTTTTTTCTGGTTAACTTTTTAAGCTGCTTGAAAGTGCTGGGATCTTGACCCTTTAACTGTGTCATATTAAAGGCACTGCACCGACTTGCTTTCTCAAACTGAGTCCAAAGCACTGCTCACTTCTAAGGCATAAATACACTGTAGAAACAGAAGGTAAGCTTTGAAAATCTGCAAGTGAAACCAGTGAGTCTTAAGGTAGTTGCAAGAGTTCAAAGAAAAATAAGAACCAGCCCCCTGTTTTAGAGGATCCTTCCAGGACCAGAGAAAGCAGGGATTTTACCCTGGAAGTCTCCCAGGGCATGGTGCTCTTGCGGTGTTTCTCTGCCCTGCCTGTTCAGTTCTGCTGGGGATCCAAAGGAACGTCTTCTTTGCTGTCTTCTGTCTGAAGTCAGGATAGCCCATAAATTGTTAATACATTCATCATAAGCTATGAAGTAGTTACTGCAGAGAAAACTGATGCTATTTCAACTGCTGTGAAAATGTGTTTGTTTTGAGGGCTGCATTACTTGGAATAAATGTTTCATTAAATGTGTTATGAATGATGTATTTAACAACTAGAGCAGGTCAATAATCTTCAGAATTAAATTTAGTGGGTTTTTATTAAAGGTTGCCTGTTTCAGTGGTAGATAGTTTAGTAAGCATGTGGTGCTATAAACAAATGCTTCATATGGCCTGTTATGAGTGCTTTATTAAATAGCTAGTCAATAGCTGCATTTACCAAATGAACTTAATTTATTGTATTTATTTTTTCCTAAGGGTTTCACAGTTCATTATAAATGATTTATTGAACATATGTAAAGCAGTTTAGTAAGCTATGTTCTGCCTCTTAAAATGAATGCATTGCTAGTAGGGCTTGGTATTGCTAACGCTTTGTAATTGTTTGAACAGTGTTTATAAGTTACTAAAACATCATCAGAAAACACAGGTTTGTTTGGGGTTTTTTTTGTTTGGTTTGGGGTTTTTTGTTTATTTTTTTTCCAGTTCCTTAGAAGTCATGGTAGATGACATTTAAAACATTTAGTCAGTCTGTAGTGTGGTGCTTTCTGTAGTTCACACTTACTGGTAAAAGCAGTTGTGAGGACTCATCCCATATACTTTAGTATTGTTTTCTTAGGCAGCAACAATGAAATCAACATTGCATGTGGAAAAGATGACTCTAAAACCTACTTCATGGGGACCATCATCTAGGAAAACAATGCATGTGGCACTCTGACATTTTGAATGTTATCCTGCCTTATATTTCAGCCAAAAATGGGTGCTTGATATATTTTAAGACCGATATTTGGAGAGAGATTGTTACCTTCCTCTGAGAAAGAATAAATAGGGCATATTCTCAATATTCAAGCTGATCTTCATGGTTGTGGCCACTATTACTGCTAGCTGGGATGTGAATATCCAAACGAGCTAGTTTGTCTGGCAGAGTAGCACTGGTGGAGGAAACAAGAACGTGGAGCAGAAACAGTCAGAAACCCAAGGAGAAGGTGGGGCTGGGAGCTGCACTGTCTCTGCTTTGGGGCAAGGTCCTCATCCCATTCTAGCAGTCCTGTCTTTTTGTTTCTTTTTCCAGCAGTGTCATGAATTAACAGGTTTAATTATTGTATTTTTGGCTAACCCTCAAACTATTTTGATCCTCAGCCAGCTGGTCTCATCACCCTGCCAGTGTGCCCTTATCTTGTGGAGGGTAAAGGATTTTATATAATGGGATTTTATATGTTGGGGTGGCATCTGAAACAGAGCTTTTAAGCATACTGTGGATGCAAAAAGTATTTTTGTTGACATCATAAAACCCACTAAAGGCCTTGTCTGAGGCAAGGATATGGGACTACAGAGCTGAGTATGGATATTTATAAGCAGCCTACAAAATAGAAAAAAACCCACACTTTATTTTGATTGCTGTTCTGTGAAATGGTGTATATCACACATGAATAATTCATAATTTAAAAGCTTAGCTGAAAGCACCTTCAAAATATGCAGCTGCATACGGATTGTGCCCCTGGTTTAGTTGTTGGTTTTTTTTCTTTTCTTTTTTCCTTTTTTTTTCTTTTTTAACAATATATGATGAAAATTAATTTGGAGTTGTAGTATGGAAGCAGAAACAAATGTCAAAATATTTTTTTAAGGACTATATCTGGAGAGAGCATACAGAATTGTAAATGTAAGATGCCCTACCACATGCATGACAGAAGAAATAAGAGTAAACATGAAAAATGTTTTCTCTATAACTATGCCCTGGAAGCAGAGGCAGCAGATAGTGACAGTGTTGGAAGCATCATGTATTGCACTGTTATCATTGCTGAGAAAGAGCATGGAAGTGCAGGAGGTTGTTTGCTCCTTCGGATAAAAATGAAGATGCTTGCATTGGCAGGATACGTTCAAATGCAAAGCATAGGTGGGCAGGATGAATCCATTTCTGCACACCATTCCATGTTCAAAAAGTGGTCTACAGACCATAAATTTAAGCTGCTTGATGAAGTATTAGAGATTTTTGCCTCTGTCATGTGGTTTCTTAAAAAGCTCCGAAACCAAACAAATAACTGTGTTTGTAGAACATCTTTCTGTAACTTTTGCTCTCCCTTCAGTTTTCCTTCTTTTTTTGCATTTCCCACAAGTAGTGGCTATACAGTGTTGCTGGTACAACTTTTCTGCACCCTTTTTTAAACTAATGACTTGAGTGTGTTGTCCTGAAATCTACATATAGAAAAGTGCTTTAAGTAAAGGAACATTGTAAAAGACTGGATTCCTTTAAGTTAATGAGTTCACAGAATCACAGAATACACTGAGTTGGAAGGGATGCGCAAGGATTGAGTCTGACTACTGGCCCTGCACAGGACCATCCCCAAAATTCACACCATGTGCCTGAGAGCATTGAGCTCTGTCAGGTTGGTGCTGTGACCACTGCCCTGGGGAGCCTGTTCCAGGGTGCAACCACTCTTTGGGTGAAGAACCTTTTTCTAATATTCAACCTAAACCTCCCCGGACACAACTTCAGGCCATTCCCTTGGGTCCTCTCACTGGCCACCATGGAGAAAAGATCAGGTAGCTCAAGCATGGAGGAGAAATACTCTCTCCTGTTCAGGCCTTTGAATTCTAGTTTAACTGTACTGTGATGTTACCTTAAGGGCATTGTGAGCACACAGGAAATTATTAGACATCTTGTCATTTGTATGAGTCATAATTTGAATTAATCCATGACATCCTGTTCAATTCTTTGTACACTAAAACAAAATGTCCAGCCTTACGGACAGTTTGATACTGGGTCTGGTTGTACATGTGCAAGTCTGGCTTGTTCTGTCCTGACTCCCTTTCCTCTTCCCCTCCTGCTGGAATGGAAAGGCTGTTTAGGTGACTTCGGTGAATCCAGTCTTTAGGACTCCTTTATTATATTTTAGTATGTCAATTACTGACTGAATAGCTCAGTAATTTGGCTTTTTAAGGTCCAGAATTAATTTTGTCTCCTCTCCTCCCAGCTATTTTCTACTGCTGTTAGCAAAATCTGCTTCCTTTCTGATTCAGCAAATGGATATGTAAAACACTGAATTAATTTTCTCTTTGGATGGGGACAAGACAAGTACCGCACAACATGTATTGGCCATGACAAGTAAGGGCTTGAGCCCAGAGCTCATAAAAGCCAATGGGAAGAGGCTCATTGGCTGGATTGGATCTTAACTCAATGCTCTTGCTAGCAGAAAAGGAAGCTCGATGGGATAAGAAGTCCTGCATATCTGATATTGCGTGAGAAAATATTTGTGCCTGATGCATTAGGAGATCTGTCAGCTTCTCTGCAGTGTCAACACAACTGTGTGCGCCGTTCTTCTCAAGACGTTGATGTTATTTGGGTTAGATTTCACCTTGTGCCTTTTATTCATTTCTTGTATGAATATTCTATTAACCCATCTCAGAAGCCTCGCATCCTTGTTTTATGCTCCTGCCTTGCTTTCTCCCCTTTTTAAAGATGGTGTGCTATTGACAGCTGTTACAACGAGACTCCTATTTGCTACAGATTTCTCTGTCTTGCAGCTGTTCTCACTCTCCGTTTGACTTTTCAGCCACTCTGCTCTTTTCCTTGCATCTGGTGTGTTTATTGCTCTCCTTGTTTCTACCACAAACAGAATCCTGTTTTTTTACAATGTGGGAATTAACAAGGTTGGTGATGAACTGGAGAAAAGGCTCTTTGATTCCGGATGGCAGAGACCACACAGAAGCATGGTGATATGTGTGAAAGGTACATACAGTACAGTGGTAAAATCTGCATTGTGCTGGTCTCTCCAGTCTCTGGTAGATGTGTGCCTGTGCCACAGGAGCTTCCCATCTGCCACGGAATGTCCCAGAAGATGGCTGGGGCTGGTGTCAATCTTTTTGGATAATGTAGGACACATTTCATAGCAACTGCAGTCTCTGGGTTTTGTTGTTTGGCTTTTTTTTTTCCTCAGTAATCTGTCGGGCTTTTTTGTCAGACAGTCTTGATACCGGAGCGTGGATGGAAGGAGTTGTGGGGAGAGCGGGGGGAGCAGGTTTGGGGTATTTTTCCTTCTTTGTGAACCTGCTTCTTGCCAGTCACACATCTACTGCTGTTAGAAGAACTGAAGTCCAGGCCCTGAATCTTAGAAATTAGGAATATTGACTGAAAATACTAATCAGTTCCAGAGAGTGCTCTATGAATATGAGGGGTTTTTTTGTGGTTTGTTACTGTCCTTCCCCGGGGAGCCTGGTGAGAGGCGTAAGGAGGTGTCTGAGATAGTGGGTATCAAGCCCAGCGTGTGCTGTTAATCAGGCAGCTGAAGAGGAGCCACATTCAGATTGCTGCCAGATGTTTTTCTCTGTGCAGATTTTCAAGCTGTGAAGCCAGGGCCCTGCCAGGACTGATAAGGCTAGGCATAAAATATTGGAGATGGCATCATGTTGGCCCAAAGGGTAACAATACAAAAGCCTGTCACGCTTGGGATTTAAAAAAATTTTGCAGGATTGCTGGGGCTCAGTCTCATTTTTGAAATACAGTTTAAGCATTTAGGCACACAATAAGAAATATCCTTGGTGCCTGATTTCTGTTTCTCTGATATCAGCAAGAATTTAGGTCATAGGAGCCTGCGTGTTATTTATAAGGCTCCCAAGGCCTCAGAGTTTCTTTTCAAGTATCTTACCTGAAGCGGTGTTTATTTTTGAAGGAGATAGTTTAAACAGGTACTTGTAGATATGACTGAGCATTTTACAGTTGCTGTGTGGGGTGCTCTGAGCGGTGAGATGTGGAGATCTGAGCCCTCCTGTTCCATTTCTGTGCAGGTGCTTTAGGGCTATCAGCAAGGCATCGATGCCTTTCATGTCATAAGCAGCTCTAGCCCTGTGCTCATCCAGTTGGATGCTCCAATCCTCATGAGGACTTTAGAATATCGTTGTAATAATAAGGAGGGAAATTACACTAATGCACATATAAGCCTGGCTGTGAAAGGTGAGACCAAAGGCCTACTTGGCAGAAATAAAAGACCACAGCAAGCATCAGACAGTTCTTCCCTGCCCTCTTCCAGCTCTCAGCAATCTGGGAAGGCAGACCTCCTGAGTCAGCAGTGGTTTCTGTTTATTCCATAACCCTTAAAGAATGTACTTCTTGAACTTGCACAGTCTACTCATGAACCCACAGAGTTTTATTGTGTCCTGTGTCAAGCACTGCCACGTGCACAGGAAACACCTCCAAATTCACTTGGCGCACCCTATTTCTGTTCTTGAAATGGACATTGACAAACTATCCCTCTGAAAAACTACCCCTCCTTAGCCTCTTCATACCACTCCAAATACTTTTTCCCCAGCTACTTGGGGAAGGAAGATACTCAGCATAGTTTCTCTGTGCAGTCTAGAGAAGTGTACCATTACCTGAAGAGAAGCTTCTCTTTCAGTAAAAGACAGTTGTTTGCAAACTTTGAGTGTGGAAAACAGTACTGTAGCATTCCATCTGATTAAATACGACACTCACCTGGACAACATCTCTGGATATTCTATAGCTCTGTTGTATTTAAAGAGGTTGTTGCACTTTAAAGCCCCAAAAGTGGCCCTTGGAGATAGGAAGCCTGTTGCTATGTAAGTAACCCATGTTCTGATTGCCTTGCTGTTAGGCTGGGAGATGGGAAGTCCTGCATTTCAATCCTTATTCAGCTTGTCTTCTTAAATGTGAGACTATCTGCTTGTATTTACTTTTCCCAATAACCACCCCCCCACCAAATTGTTTAGAGAATAGTATTTTCTTTTATCGTGAGAATCAACCAGCCAGCATTTTGCAAACACAGAAGAGCATTATTTAAGTAATTTTGATATTGCTGATTCTTTGTTTTATTTTTGATAATAATGATGTTAAACTGTCTTCATGTGTGTCTGCATTAAGAAGACCTTGTAGTAAATAGTAGAGCACTGCAAAGGCTATATATTGCATTTAAATATTAGAGAGTTTTTTAGAAGTTATTATTCTGTTGAAAACTTGCAATCAGTGTCTGTAACCTTCAAGCTGTCTTTTCAAGTCACATTTTGGTTAGGAAGATGAAATTGTGGCATCTAATGGATATAAGTGCTTCAAGGCTGGGCATATTAAATAAAGAGATAAACATCAATATCTGTTGTTTGTGAGCAGTGGTTTATAGCCTCCCATTGTCTAGAAAATGTATTTTCTTAACCCTTAAAATATGACTTTCTGATCTTTTTCTATGTATTCCAAAAGCTTAAGCTTTCCAGACAGCAACTTCGACATTATTGGGCATATAAGGAAAATTAAACTCTGCTGTGAAATCACTTTTTATTACTATACCGACTGGTACTAGATCACATCCTTGGTAGAAGAGTTTTGTTGATGAAAAATACAGTCCAGAAACAAGACTGATAGGAGTGTCTTTGAAATAATGAAGAAGGGTTGTAGTTAACAGATCCATCTTATATATATTTTGAAGCTCCCTTGTCCACAAAAAATATTCTCCATTCCAGTTCAATAACGCTATATAGCTGTGCATTTATTTTAATGCCATGACACGTCTAGATTTATAAAAATAAAACCATGGACCAAGGACAGGCATCCTCCATTCCCATCACAGTGGATGCGGTCAAGTGCCTTGACCTTTCTTGTTCTCAGAATTTTAATCTTCTGTCCTTACTCGAGGACAATGCTGAGCTGAAAAAAAAAACCCGCACAAAACCTGCAAAAAAATCTCCCATAACACCACCACCAACATAACCCATCCCAAAACCCAACTCCCAAACAAGTGTCTGGGAAGTTTTGAGAGATTAGTGGAAGATCACTGTAAAGTAATTGCTTTTTTTATGTCTTGCTTGTGAGCAAGTTGAAGATCTTTTTCACAGGAGTCCATACAGAATGGGATGGTTTAAAATAGTGTGGAACACATCAAAATCTTTCTATCCCTTAAATGTCTACGTTTTGCATTGCAAGGTGTGACCTAGATTCCTCACTTCTTGCCTACAGCAAAGCTTTTCTCTCTCCGTGCCACACAAAATGAGGGTTTAAGAAAAGCTGCCCTGTAACCTGTCCTTGCCATGCAGATCCCTTTCTGGAGGAATTCTGGAAGCGTCACAGGCTTTCTAATGAGGAGTGCTCAGGAGAATTCTGTTTTGTACTGTACAGAAACCCAAGGAGCACAACAGGCTCTGTCGTTTTGCTTTCACGTGGTAAGCAGAACAAACTCCAGTTCCATGGGTGAAGGTATGGGTGCTGATTGAAATGGGTCTTAATGTCTCTGCTGACTTCGGGCAGCAGTTTGTTACAGGGCCCAGAGAGCTCGGCTCCTGGAACAGACAAGGGTCTGCACAAGGCTGAACTTCGGGGTAAAAGGCCAGGTTCAATGGGGAATATGTGCTAGGGGGTTCGGGAAGGCTGTACCTTCCCAGTACCTCGGCAATGGGGAAAGGAAGAGCACACCATGGCCAGGAGTTCAGGATGAAAGGAGGCTGCGCCCACGAAACCTCGAGAGAGAAAACCCCGCGGGCGTGCGCCCCGGTGGACTCTCTCCCTGCATTCGAATAAAGTTGCAGGACTCCTCTGTCTCCTTTTTGGACATAAGCCTGTGGCGTTTGTGGATTTCCCTGGCACTGACAATTCAAGAGCCTTTGTACGTATTCTTGGAGCTCTGAGCTTTTCTTTGTTCCTTTTGCAGGGAGTGGGTTTCGAGGTACTGTTTTTCCAGCAGAAAAGCTTAGGTAGCTGTAGGTGCGTGCCATCCCCCCCCACCCCCAGGCACACGTAAGCAATTAACTGCAATTTGTAGGTTTAATTGGTGTTTGAGGGAATAGTGGGCATGGCATTGTCTCCATATTGTGCTTAAGAATTGTTAAAGGGCTGTAGGGGCCAGTTAGGACACTTCTGAATAATTGGGATTTTCAGTTACCTGGTCCTGTTTGCCTTCCAGGACAGGTATTCAGAGCACTAACAAAATTCTGGTAGCTGAGGTTCTGTCAACAGTCCTGTATAGCAGCTCTGGTTTCTGAAGGTGTGAGGAGTGTGAGATACGTAATATCCATGTGGATTTGTAGGTCAGCTGGAGCTTTGTGTTCAGAGAAGTTGAGCAGAACCTGCTTGGAGCACTTTCACAGAAAATGAATTAATGCATATTACCTTAATTTACTGTACTGTGTCTTGACTTCTAAGTCTCACATTGCTTTCAGCCATTTGTAAGGCCAAGGGAGACCTCTGTAACAGCAGCTATTTTCTGTCCTAGCAGAAAGTTCCTAACTAAGTAAAATACTGGATCTAATTCTATTAATCATGAGATAATGTTAGAGATGGTCTTGGTGAAGCCTGTGATCACTGCAATAAATATTTACTTACAGCTCCAAGATGGCAGTGCGTATTTATTTATTTATTTACCCTGCAAAGTCTCCTTTTTGTTGTTCCACGATGAATTCTCAAAGGTGTTTTTTGCATGTAGGATTTGGAAGGAGTTCATTTTCCAGATAACTCTTGTATTTCCACTTGGCAGCTTTAATATGACCTTTGTCCTAACCAGGCCTTAAGCTGTTTTCATAATTCTTAACAATTGAATGTTTCATTCTTTGAAGCCCTCTGACTTCCATTCCATTTCACTGACCTAGATTTTGCTGGTTGGGATTGATTGCTGGGATGATCTAAGCTGCTGTCTACTAAAGCCTTAAATTCTCTCCTTTGAGTAAAGAGAAAATTATTTCTTAGCTTCTTGTTTAGAGCGTTGTCAGGAGAAGCAAATTCGGATGCCTTTGTAACTTCGGTTTTCATTCCTGGGGAAGCGACCCAGCCTTGGATGTTGCTTAGAAAAGAAACAAATAAAAGTGTAAATTGGATTTGCTGAGGTAACAGACCTATGAGAGATGAGACAGCTCTGTGCCTTGTGCTGTGGGACACCCAAGGCCAGGGGAATTGTTCTTCAGGCAGTTGGGATGTTAACAGGTGACAGTGACACTGCTGGGCTTTAAAAATCTTTGAGGAAAAAGTGGTGGGTGCTGCTCATAATGTGCTGTCTGTCAATCTCTGAAGTCCTGGAGGAATGTTACTATGGATTTGGAGACGGTCCAGGAGTGCTGTGTGTTGAAATTTGTTTTGCTTTTTTCACTTATTTTCCTTACCTTTTTTTTTATCCCACCTTAATTTTCTTTTTTGCTTCTTGGTGTGGCGTTTGTTTTTTCATTGTTCTTTTTTTTCCCCTTGTCTTTTGTCCCAAGCTGTAAGCAAAACCAGGAAGGCATTATAGAGGTATATTAAAATATTGCTGTGGCTCTCAGGTGACTAAATACCTCTGCAAATAAAATGTGAAAGTTCGGAGGACATAATTTACAGTTTGGTGAATGGATTGGAAAAAAGCAGGATGATAAACTTGCTAATAAACAATGAAGCTTCACTGTTTTTGACAGAAATAATTTATGTGTGCTATTATCTGCCTCTCAGTATTCACACAGGGAACACTAAATGTAAATGTTGCCATGGTCTGGAAGAGAACATGTAATAATGAAGGAAGGATGTACGTATAAGAGAAAGGGAGGTAAATATTTGGATTGATCCCAGCCCACTTCTGGCTTTCTTACAACACTGAGGATATGGGCAGAGAGGAAAGACTATTGATGGGTTAACAGCTGTACACATGTTCCATTAGGATTCATTCCTTTGTGGGATGAGAGGAATGTCTTAGTGTCTTGGCTTATGGCCAGCAGTTATCTGAAGATTTAATGAAATTTCGTGTTATTGAAGTAGGACTCTGGAAAGGCAGTGAGTGGATCTGGCATATGGAGGCACTTGTAAAATAGGTAACACCTTTTGTTATAAATAGCTCTTAACACACTTTGGTGTTTATGTGTAGTATTTTCTCTCTGGGAATCCTTCTGGTGACAGACACGCCCATATCACAATATATTGTGGGGAAGTTGTGCATTATTTTTCATTAGATCCAGCCCGTGTGCACTGGTGGCTGTAGCTGATCGTTATTCCACGTGTTCATTCTGAGGTAGAAGAGCCCATATTGAGTTGCAGTTGTCTGTCTTCTAATTTTCATGGTTAGCCTCTTGCATGAAAGGGTGTCTGCAGTAATTTTGTTTCTAGGTCTAGTTTCATTGCCTTTTTACAGAAGTGAATGTCAAGGATGACAGAACTTGTATTTTCTGTTAGCCTTTCTTAACCCTTTGCCAGTGCTCTGCAGCATGGCATCCCATTTAATTCTGTTGAGGATAATTAATGCAGAGTTAGAAATAATGATGCTTCATACTTGTTTTTATGAACAGTTTTGCCTTTTTAATAGCTTTATCCTGTAGAAGCCCCTTGAAGTAGAAGGCAGAAATAAATGTGGTTGTCATTCAGTAGGACAATGTAGCATTCTAGCATGTGTGTATTAAGATTTTTCTTTAAGATACGAGGAATGATTGTTTGTCACTTCTCTTTCACTTGTAATGGATGGTAACGTTTCTAATAACTGTAGATTCTCAATCCCATCAAGGGTTTTTTTAGTAGTTTTGTCAACATAAATGCGGATCTAATTACATGAAGATTCACTTTTTGATACCTGAGAAGAGACAAACACAAGACAAAAAGCATTTATTTTTCTGAATAATAATTTAATAAGGGTGCTGGAAGCATACCAGCCCGACTTCAGGTTCCCTTATTAAGTGTCTGCAAAGGGAAAGAGGTTGTCAGTACTATGAAGTCTCTTCAATCAAACCTGAAGTCTTGTGGTGCAATTTAGAGCCTGCTGTTAGTGATATTTAATGTAATGGTGTGGCGGTAAGTATACTTTTGAATGACATCTGTTGCTAAAGATTCTGTAATTTTGAAGACTTAAATGTTTGTGGGGTCCTAATTCAGCTGCATTTTCAACTGTTTCTCCATTCATATGATAATCAGGCTGCTCAAGAGTTGCTAATTATTACCACTGTTGTTTAAAGAATATAGTGAGCAAAAGCATGTCTGTGACCAGATGCTTTTAGAGATGTAAGCATTAAGATGATAAAGCTCACATAATTCACAGCCCATCATGTGCAGGGAGATGATTAGAAAGCAGCTAAGCCTGTCTTGTCAACCTTCTAGCTAAAAGGAGAAAAAGTCTGTGTTGGTAAGCAACATGATAACATTTTAACCGAGATGAATGTCAGCATTTCCATAAATCTCCAATTTAGAAAATTAAAATACTATGGGGGACCATAAAGGGCTGAAGCTGACGTCTAGTTTCAGTTCTGTGCTGCTGCAGAAGACAGGCTGTCAAGGACGTTCAGTTTAATTGCTAGGGGAAGGCAAGCACAGAATTAGCAGAATGAGTAACTCTGGTGATGAGGATTTCATGTCGTATGTGGATTCACTTTGTAAACTCCTTTCCTCTTCGTGCCTTCTTTTATCTTCCTACCTGCACTTCAGGTCCTCCCATCTGCCTCCCTCCCTATTTGTTTTTACCACTCTTCCTCAGTAGCTCCGGGTCTGCTCTAGTTTTGGTGCTGACAGCAGCTTTAGCAGGCAACATGTGCGTTTTCCCTGGTAAATCTGGCTTTGCTCTGGCTGCTCGCATTTGGGGCTTTTAATGAGCACCTGCCAGTGTGCAATCTGTGGCATTTGTCAGTATGTCACCTTGGGGCAAGTGTCTGAGATGCCTTTCAGTCTTCATCTTCCTCTGTGACAAAAGATGCTTTGCTACCGCCATTCCAGTGTAAATAGACCACTATTTTCTGGAAATTTCCAATTGCTGACTGGTCTGATTTGAAGATGGACAGTGAAAAGCATGCTGAGTCCCCTGCTCGCTCACCTCTCAGTTCTAATTCCAATTTTTCAGTTTTCTCCTATCAGCTTCAAAGTGTCGGCTGATATTTTCTTATTATTTTTATTAGGGTCTGGTATGTGCCAGTGCTGCAGCCTGGAGGAAGTATCACTACTGCAGAGCTGAGTAGGGAAACACTGGAGGAAACTATTTACGAGACAAGATAAGGAATAGATTATTTTGCACTGATTTGGCTTTCACTTTGCCTGCTCATGTGTCCGTGAGAATAGAAATCCAGTGAAACAGGTTGGAAAAAAGAAATTGCCTGTCAGAAACAGGCAAAGTTACGGGGTGATAAGAGGGAGTGTAATTACGTTGTTGCACTTTTGAAACACCAGCGCGTTTCACCATTGCACGCGGTGGCTGAGAGTCCTCACACAAGAGGGCGCTCCGGGAATTTTAAAAGAAATATTAGGCTCTGTTAGGGCTCTTTTTATACATGCATGTGTATTTTAATGTGCCGTTTTCAAAGCTCTCGTGCTTTAACTAAGGTTCAGCCTCCGAGCCTTAGAAAGCAGTGTCTCCCTTCGATATTTACCCGCACAGTAATTAATAGAAATCACTGTTCGTATTATGACTTTTAACCACTAAATCTACTCGGTCAGAAGGAACGATTGGCAATGAATCTGAACAGCATAACCATGCAGATTTTCATAACAGCTACGTAAATAGTGGGTGATTACTCTTGTGTAGGATGTCGTATTTGAGTAATGTCAGTCAGACACAGGACTTAGTTTTCATTTTCTGACAAAGCAAATCCTTGTATTGGGAAAATACTGTAACATTTCTAGTATAGGAGAAAAACACCTGCTTTTACACTAGTGTAGAAAAAAACTATTAAGGAACCAGAATCTCCACACAAAATCACAGCGGGAAGGTGGTTCTGTAAGGATTTTTGTTTGTTATTGTGGAGGGTGGGGTTTTTGTTTGTTTGTTGTTTGTTTTTGTTTATTTTTGTTGCTGCTGTTGTTGTTATATTTTGGTTTGCACATTAAAAAAAGCGTGTTCAGCCGAGATCACTGTCTTGGGTACAGTCAGAACAGGGTAAAACATCTGGCCTGTAGTTGAACTTGGAAGGCAATAATAAAGTGTGGTGATACACTTGTGAAAGGTGGAAATTCCATTTCTTACTGAGCTTGTCCCATCTGTTGTCACTTAGGTCTGATGCCATTTGAATGCTCACTAGCCTGGTTAGAACTGGATGATGTGAAGCTGAAGGACAGTGGAGGTCAATTAGCATCACCCATTTCTTACCAGTTTCCATCGTAAGAAACGTTAAATGTTGGGGAGAGAACACTGACTTTCTGGGAAGACAGATGTTTTAAATCTGGTTCTGATTTTTTTGGAGCTCATGGGAGCAGGCTCTTCCACTTCTCCAGAAATGCACACCCTTTCCCATGAATTTACCTCCTACCCGCACTGTTTTTAAAGGGAGAACACTTGCTTAGCAGAGCACAAGCCATAGTTAAGCACAGATGTTAATGCATTAGTCTTGCACTGCAGTGTTCTTCTAGGCCCTTCTGAGTATTGAGACAGGCAATATTTTTCTCCTAATGTCTGGGCATGCAGATTACTGCTCTGTCTTTCAGGACAGGAAACTGTGGAGGAAATCAGTCTCACCCTCACTTACCTTCCCAGTGAGCTATTCTTTGTTTTGCAAAATTAACATGTAAACAACCATAAATAATCCCATTACTAGTGCTACAGTCCTGGTAAGTTTGAAGATATTTTTCAGTGCCTGTAAACGTGGGTGATTGCTTTTAGGAAGGTATTTAACATTCAACCTCTATTTTTTCCTGGTAATGAGTTCTGTGGCCTAGTAAGCTAACGTGTTAAAGGGTATTTGCGGTTAATTCACTTGTTTTGCTCCTTATCTTCTGTCTTTCAGATTCAGTGACTGGCCTTGTTCTTCACCTGTTGATAGGCTTACAGGCCTGGGCAGGACCTCTGTGATCACCCCTGTGATCTTGCCCGAAGGCAGGATCAGCTATATTTGGTCCTTTGGGCTGGTGATTGTCTAACTAGTTCCTAACACCTTCAATAAGCCAGACCTTGCAGGCTAAACTGCTGTATTTCATTACAGTCAGAAAATGTTGTCCTTATCAGTCTTGCTGAAACTTAATCCCTTTACTACTTGTACTTTTATGTATTTGAAGCGTATCACATTGTCATCTCTCCTTCGAATTAATGGAAGCATTTACCCTAGCCTTTCCCAGTATTTTTTTAGAATCTCTGGTCTGATCTTCCTCATTGCTTATCATTCTCTGGATTCCCCGTTTCATTTCCATTTTTTTGATGTTTGATGCTCAGAAGTGAGAATGATATTTTAACTGATATTTTACAGTCTTGCAGTAGAACAAAAGTATTTGCGCATGCTTCTGTATAGAGATCCTATGTGACACTTACTCAATTTTTTTTTCAAGGCAGACAGAGACATTTTAAGTCACAAATTGCTCCTTGGGTCTTTAATAGAAGTATAGTTCAGTTTTGCTATTTTCATGCTCTTAATCAAACTTCCAGTCTGACGAGTCCAGTCTTATGTTTCCTTTATAAGCAGACTAATTCCAGGTTTTTCAATTGGTTGCATGTGCTACTGTCATAGAAATCCAATTCTTCTGTTTCTTCTAAAATGAGGATATCAGAACTGACCTTGTATTATTTACTGTCAGTTTAATAATATCTTAATACTTCCAGTAGTTGCCACTCCTTCACAATGTAAATCAATGGCTTTATTTATCTTCAATCATTAATCCACCATGAACAGGAACTGTAAAATCCAGGGTTTTGTTTTTTTTTTTCTCTCAGTGCTTGTAGTTAGCCTGGAAACTAGCAATAATAGTTTGAATTACTCTCTTCTACATATATTACACTCCTCAAAGTTTTCCTTTATCTTGATGGGGACGAATTGAGTTCATGATTGAAATTTCTCTAGTATCTAGCTGTTTTCTTCTCTTAACCTGAGTAATTAGATGTTACATTCACATGTTGCTGTTCTACTCTTAGACTAGTGTTTTTCCCTTTTCAATGGAGTTTTGAATGTAGCAGTAAGCATAAAGCATAGAATTTTCTTTTTTTGAGGAGGAGGAATAGATTGAAGGTTTTCCAGCTTCTTGATCTGTCAGATCGAAGTGAGTCTTGTTGAAAAGCAGCTTGCCTTTTCCTATTTGTTTTACATTATGTGCTTTTCACCATGAATTGCACCAGTTCTTTTTTGATTCGCATTTTCTAAATCTCTATTTTATATTTTCTGATCTGAGGCCCAGGCAAGCAAAACACATGAGAAACAATCAAAATGTTAATGTAATTTTCAATTACTTTAAGCCCAGCCCTAGCGCTCTCTTCCTAGAGAATGACCTTCATTTTTGTCCCTGCAGGGAAGAAATCTTCCTTAGGCAACTATAGGCCATAATATGCTACTGTTTTTTAAGCAGAATTCCTCATTGATTTCTTCAGGGAGTTCCACTTAAAATGCAACATCACGGCAGAGCTCAGTCTAGTTACATATATCAAATGAAAGGATGCAGTTCACATAAATTTTTGAATCCTGTGTCTAAGCTGCAGTGGCCACTAGAGGGGATGAGAGATCTCAGACGTTTCCATTTCAAAATAAACATTTTTTTCTCTGGTTGGTTTTAGATTAATCTCTAAGAAATAACTGCTAATCTGTATTAGCTCCTTTTTTTTTAATTATAAGAAAATTAATCATGTGTATAAATGTTTGTGATTCTTATCACCACTGTGTGTTTTCTAGCTCTTCAACAGAAATCAGGTTGGTCCCGGGAAAAGATTTGCAAATCATCAGTATAAAAATTAAAAATAAAAGGGGTTCTGGTTGAAGAGATGTGCTTCTTTTGCTCCCCTCAGAGAGCTCTAGAGCTACTGGCAAAATACTGGATTAGTGTTGCAAACTGTCGGGGCCTTCACTTTCAATACTGTCAGACTGTTTATGCCAGCTACTAATGACTATAGAAGAGTAGGCATTTTATGTTACTGAAAAATCTAAATTGCATTCCAGACAGGTTGACACTGATGCTTCAAATTGTGGGTTTGTAAGATGATAATTCCTAATCTCAATAGAAGAGAGGTGTCAGATTCAGTTTTACTAAGGGACTGATTGTACTTTGCCTTTTAACTCTAGAATGATACGGAAACAATCCACTCTTTTGGGCTCTAAAAGTATTTTTCCTTCACTTTTTTTTCTGTCTGTATGTGAACATATTGTACATAACCAAATGTGTCCCTTTAAGTTTCTAGTTACCCATGCTCTGTAAGCATGACTTAATCTTACACAACCTCAATATTTTCTCTGTCTTAGCTGTCATTAATCCTGAATATGCATCAGGAATTGAGCATGAGGATGTTTGAAATAGATCCGTGCTCCAAGACATGGGGTCTTCCTTCGGGGGGGAAAAAAAAGGCACTTTCTGGATTGCCATAAAATTCACTCAAGTCTCTGTGGGTCTTTGTTTGAAGAAACTGGGGGGAAAATTAAGAATGTTAGAGTAAGTTAGTGTCATCCATGTATTTCCATGTAAGGTAACAGAAGCACATGTGTGAGTAGAAATGGCAAGACAGCGTGAAGTTTGTCCTTCACATATCCAGAATGCTATTATGCTAAGTGGTTTAGGATCCTAAAAAAAAAGAAATTAAAAAAATCTGATGTTATGTTCTACAACATTTGTTGAGGTTCATACGAGTTCTAGTCCCATGTGCTTCAAAGGATAGACATCCTGAGTGTGTAATACAGCTAACACAACAAGCCAAATTGTTTAAATACCCCTTTTGAAGGGGGAGGAGGAGTGATATTGGTGAGAAAATCCTAATAATGAGAGCTTTTGGGGTGTTTTGATAGCAGTAGTGTAATCATGAAAAGTGGTGAGCATGCTGTTTTAGCCTTTTCAAGATGAATAATGTTACGCTTAAAAAGAGGCTTAGGATGAATTTTCTGATAAAGCAAGCTTTTATAAGGTCTTCTGTATATACAATACTTACTGGCACTGGACCAAATTATCTAAAAGAAATACGTGCATACCCTAAAATAAATAACTTTAGGCTGTCTTACAACTTTCAAAATACATACTAATTTAAGAAGAATAGATCTTGGTATCTTTTGTCCTGAAATAACTTGCCTGACCTCAGTATTCGTACAGTGTGTATTTGGATCACTTGCGAATATTAACATGATCCAAATTGTTACCCTGTGCAAACATTTACTAAGGCAGTGTGAGGTATAGTCTGTAGTCTGATGGAACTTAAAATGCCAATTAAAAATGATGACTTATTTAATGCCAACAGGCCATACCCTGCAGTGCTTACTCAAGCAAAATTGTAATTGACTCCAGTGGGAGGTTTGCTGAAGTGAGAACAGTGGAGAGAGGAAGAGGCATAAGCAAAGGCACGACCTCAAATTTTACTCCAGGCATCATGAGGGGCAGCATTTTGTATTCCCTGGCACCAGTGAGGAGCCTGTCTTGCTTACAGACAAAGATTGAAAGAACAGGGATTTCTCTGCCTGTCTGGAGCTCCCTGCAATTGTAGCTCTCTTTAGGGAGTGTTTTTGCTGAAAGCTGACTTTTCATTGAAAATTGCAGATTTGATGACAGTGAAATAACTCATGAGCTTGTATGTGTTTTCACAAATGGACATGGGATGATGAAATGAGGGGTAAAAGGGGAGGTGACATTAAAAAGTACCCACAAAAGTAAAACTTCACAAGAATCTTTTTTTTAAAATGATCTAGAAACAAGATGCCTCAAGAAAACAAAGTTGCAAACAAACAAAAAATGTGATTTCCATCTCTCTTGGGCTTTATTTATGCTCTTTGGTTCTCCATGTCCTGCTCCCGGCAGCCAGAAAAGCCTGTGCATTTCATGGTGAGTTAGTAAGGTGTGAGGAATGTCATCCAAGTGATGTTCTGTTTGCAGTCCTCTGTCCATTGTTTGACAAGTACTGTGATGTGCTTTTTGAACTGCGAATAAACTATCCGTTGAAGATTTTGGTTGCTACTGCTTGAGATGTGTTTGCTAGACAGACAAGTTGGAAGGTTTTCCTCTGGCTTCGTCACTGGAGTTATTCCTAAATGCTTTTGACAGTACCAAAAACCCTAGGGAGCAGACCTGATTGATTACTATTGACTGACAGATTAGTTGGTTTGTTTGGGTTTTTGCAGGTAGTTACTCTCTATTCAGTGTGCACCTATAAATTACACTGTTTTAGTTACTTTTATTTTTAATAATGCTTTAACTTAGTATGCTTCTTGCACAACTTTACTACTGCTGCATTTAAGTCAGCAGAACAACTTTACTGCAGAACAATACACATTAAGAGGTGTGTGGTAAGATGTTAAAGAAAAATTAAGAAATACTTCTAGAAGTTCTGAAACCTAAGACAGAACAATTTAATAGACTTGACTTTTTGTATCTACATATTTTTAAATGATAAAAGCTTAAATGTCGACATTTGTAATGAATTATATACCTCTCTAGTAAACTTTGTTTTACCTTCTTCACTTTGTTCTTAGAAAAAAGAAATGGCTTAAGTATAGGGGAGAAATGAAAGTTGAGCTTATATGGTCCTCTTGAAGACCTTCACCATTTATAGCCAGAAATACTGGTTTTTCTACAAATTTACTATATCATTGAGAGCAACTTATGTCTTGCTCAGATTTACTATCTTTGTGACTTTATTGTAAAATTTTTTAAATTCTTGAATTTTGTTAATTTTCCTGTGAGATAATCAAATGATATATTTAAGGAATAAAAACCTGCTATTTAAGTGCAGCTGCTCTTCCAGCAGTGGAGATGTCAGCTGTTGCATTGGTGGTAGAGGATTTAACCAGTGGGCACGGGCATGTCAAAGGGACAGGAAGGGCACATGTTCAGTGTAGTTTTGGTTTTTTTATGCTTTTCTGATCTCCATACAAGAGGAAAAATGACAACTGTGCATTGGAAGGCAAAGCATTAACTTTAGAGAAGGAGCAAATATAAATAACATCTCTGTTTTTATATATGACATGTCCACCTCTGTGGTATCTTTCTAGCACAGAGTATTGAAGCTATCTGAAACTCATTTACCTGTGATAAATGTTGGGGGTTTGCCTCCTCTTTGTGATCTTGTTTCTTAAATGACAGATATTTAAGAGGAGTGTTCAGGTGATTTAGAGCTCTTTACTCAATGCCATCTAAAACTACGTTTAAATCACTGGAAATTTTTGTAATAGATTTTGACATCAGCAGTACTGTATTTTGCAAGAATTACACTCCAGTAAGACTTTGTGCTAGATCACTGCTGAAAATGAGAAATGTGCAGTGACCGTAAATTTTTTTTGGTAGCAGTGCGACACTCCATTGTCGTACTCCATTGTGACTGCGACAGTCGTCACCCTCCCATAGATCATGGTGACAGTAATAAATAAACTGGGCAATCAGCCTGTATAGATTGTGCTTAAAATACAGTTTTCGTACTGATGTACCCCTGCTCCCAGACAGCTGCTTTAAACGGTGCCAAGTATTATGCAAGTCTGTAACATTTACCTGCCTACATTTATATTTCAGTGTTTAATATACTTAAAAGCTAGTAACTTTTAAAAGTATGTCTGATCCTGTGATTATAGATAAGTGTTAATTACTAATTTATTTTTCTGTCAAGATGCTTTCTTAATATAGGTAGTGGTTTGGTCTTGTTTTACTTTTTAACTTGTGATAGGAAATTTTCGTGGACTATTGAGAATATTTTCCAAGTCATGAGATAACCTGTTTATGTTCTTTCTTGGAGCTTCTTTCATAAGAAGAGGTTGGTTTTGAACTTGTTATGAAATTCGGCACCATCAATAAACTGCACAAAAATACAGTGCCTTGCTGATCACTGAACACAAAAAATCCCACCCCACGTGGAAATTTAAGTTCACTTCAACATGCGAACAAACTCTCACCAGCAGTTTGTAGTACTTAGTGTTTCCTTATCAAATGCTTTCTACTAAATAACTGCACATCTTTAAAAAAAAAAAAGGGAATGGCAAGGCACTAATTGCATATAGGCCTTGGCTTTAGCATGATTGTGGTGTTTTAGTTCTGTCATAAGTGTGTGTCTTTTAACATGAAGTTGTTAGGAGAGCTGACAGCTATTTAGGTGGCTCGTAATCAGGGAATGTTTCATGTAACAGCTCTGGTTTTGTAGATCAATTTTTCTATTGAATTTTTGCATTCTGTATCTGAAAATTTAATTTATTGTATCAAAACCTGATTTAAATAGACTTGCAATTCAGGGCCGACTTTGATCTTTCTCTGACTAAAAAACTGAACAGCTTTATCTTTCTATCATTTTATTTTGCAGAAGTGTAATAGCTTCAAGTGCTTAAAAACCACAGTGATTTAAATATGCTCTTTCTCCTTATCTTTTTTTGTTGGTTTCTGTAATTTAACAGTGCAGGTGAAATGATGAAAACTGTGCAGAATTTTTAAAAATTTATTAATGGTTGACTTCATTGTAAACTGTATGAGATTTTTTTGCCTTCGGCCATAGCTTCTAATTTTAGCTGATTTCCACTCGTGTTTTTTGTGGAGGTTGTGTTTGAATGCGTATTTAAAGACTTAACCATGTGCACGGGTGTCTGCAGGGCAAGTGGCTGCTGCCGTCCTTCTGCTGACATTAGAGGCCTCTAGTGATCATAAAATTAAGGTCATTCAGAACTGTGTTCCAGGTCAGGAGCAGATGTTTCTGGGGGCTGAAATGTATGCACTTAAATCATGATGGTTGGCCAATATTTTATAAACGTTTTTTTTCCCTTAAGGTTTGCTTCTTGGTAAATATCTTGTGTGTGGCCCTTATAAAAGACGTACTTGTTAACGAAAATGGCTTTAAATGAGTTTGCTCTCCTGAAAGGCAGCCTTTTTCCAGACCTATGCCAACTGAAACATGTCCTACTAATTATGACTGTAGGGAGACCGAGCAAATAAAAGACTGAACTGTGCTTGTGGCAGTCATTCATTGCACAAGAGGACACACATGGAATTTATTCTCATTATTACTTTCACAGCCTTGGACACTGGTGACTGTTCTCTTTTGCTCTGGTTGTGCACTCTTGCTGTTTGAGCTTTCCTATTGAGCATCCTTTTATATTTCTCAGAGATTGTAAATGTTTGTTTTCTAGATTTGTTTGGTTTATAGAATAATAATTATATTTGCTTTGTAGTAACTGTGCCATCTAATCCATATTAAACAGTGCAACTATAAATGTAGACAAGTTTCCAAGGAAACATCATCCCCTCTCCTGTCCCTAAACCCCTCCTGGAACTTTTGAAAGTGAAGTGTCTTACTTTAATTGCACTCTGTTGTTGCCATCCTAATCCTGAACTCATATTCCCAATAAAATTACAGCTTTTTAAATGTTTGCAGTGCTGTTGTGAAGTTTACCATGCACCAGATGATTTAAGATGCTTAAATGGTATTGGAACAAATTACTGCCTTCATTATGACAGGCAACAGATGAGTACATTACACTACTTAGTCTCAGCTTCTTTAACTAAAATACTGTGATTGTTTTCCATCCAGTAGTTCTGTAATTACTCTTTCTTTATGTTCACTGTAAGAAGTAAGACAGCATTTTTTTAGTCTCTTTTCAGTGGCACCATCAATATAAATCTTGCGCATTGTTGGGAAGATGATCAGTTATTTCATTTATGTACTCATGTGAGTAGAATGGTGGTTTAGTTGGGTAAAATTTGGCAATGATACTTTCTTATTGTTTTGATTCTATTGAAAGATTTCTTGAGGTAAATTTCAAGAAGTTGAGGATATTTGCTGGATTGCTGATAGGATCTAAGCTTGTAATTTGAAGAGTGTCAAATTACATTCATGCTTTGATCACTAGATACCTGCTTTGGCTTACAGGTTAAGGGAAAGGAAAACTGATGACTCAGTTAAAGATAGGATCAACCAAGGTTTGGATTTGTTGGTGTGAAATTCTCCCTCCAAGATTTGCACAGACCAGAACCTGCTGCTGCAGTTTCACACCTCCCAGAAGGGTGTCTGTCCATTGTTGTTCAACTTGCTTCCTGTTTCCAGCCTTTCCAACTGTGTTGTTTTGCTGCATGTGCTGGGTGGGTGTTCTGGTGATCAGATGAAGTGGGGGAGGTGGTCTGTTCTGTGTTCATTGCTATGTTGACCAAATTCAGATCAATTTCATATCAACTGCAAATAAATCAGAAAGTTTTGTCTACTGTACTGCCATCTAAAAGAGCCAGTAAAGACATGGTATCTAGACAGCTTCTATATTTCATTGGTTTAAAAAAAGGCATAAAGTTAGTGCACTGAAAAAAGATGATGATTAAGAGAACTGTGTTCTGAATTGGGAACTGTGAAATAAAGAATTATGAAAATAAGTTTTTTCAGATATCTTCATATTTCTAAGAAAGTGTTTGGAGTTACCAGCATGTGCTGTGGCAAAATGTCAGAATTTTGTGTATCAGGGATCAGATAGCTTTGTGCAGACAAGTATTTAATGACATACTGCTGGTATTTTTATTTTATCAGTGCTTTGCTTTTGAAGGAGCTCTCAGTGAAGTTACACATCCACATAGAGATGCAGGCACAGAGGCTGCCTGGAGCAGTCGGATCTGTGACCAGCTGCTCGTGCCCCTCAATGCATGGGCTGTGTTGGGCTGTGTTCCTGCTGGGACCAGCTTCTGGGGATGGAAGAGTGGGAGGAGGTGGGGAAGAAGAGGATGCTGCTCTCCTGGGATGCTGAAATGATCCCATGCCATCAAAAGAAAAGTGTTTTCATGGAAGTATTGCTGAGAAGTGAAACTGGTACTTAACGTAAGCGTGTCCTATACAGACCACAGAATATATCTGAGAAATGTTGGATCTTTGCTCACAGAAGTTTTCAGAAGTCTGATAAAGTCAAACACACTTATCCAAGGGCTCTTTGCCATTGCTTTGAATTACTCCTAAGGAAATTACTTAAAGGGCTTGGAGAACTGAGATGGTAAGGAATGTAGTGCAGAAATAATTGATCCTTTTGGTTTCTTAGGTTGTGTCCCTGTTGTGGAAATTTTGTCAATAACAATAACACTGTAGAGATGTCTGTCTGCAGTTAGTCTGTAGCTAGATCAAACATTCCATGGGGTTCTAGTGACGTGATTTCTCCTTGAAGAAGGTGATGTATTATTTAATTTGTACCTAAGTCCTGGGATGTCTTGAAGAACAGTGTTGTTATTTATCTTTGCTATTCCAGGCAAAAGTCCACTGGTTATGTACAGCACAAGCTTGAGTTTGTGAAAATCTGGCTTGCATACGGTTGATAATGATTTTGGAATATTTTCAGAGCAGAATTAAACAATTAACTTTTAAATTTGATTTGAAAGTGTAGTGTTTGAAGGAAACCTTTGAGTATGGTGTTTGCTGAGCTCATGCTTGTAGTTCTTACACAGTGATTTGATTTGTATTTTATATTTTTTTAAAAGTGCATTTGCTTTTAGATACCAGCCTAGCACAAGAAGAGTATTTCCTCAGTCAGTACCAACACTCCCACTTATTTCTCTAGGGGTAGTAAAGATCTATTTGCCTGGAATCAGTGCTGAGGTGTGTTACCTCACAATTAGCAAGCAGACTTACTCAGTGTTGCTCTTTACAACTGTTTGGATGCTGGAGAGTTAAATGGATTCTGTGCTGACATTTTAAATGTTTCAGCCACCCTATACAAAAATCTGTTGCTGCAATTGGTATGCTGGCTTTTCTGCATTAGTCACATTGTGCAAAGTAGTTTCTGATGGTTTCCTTTAGTAACCTTCATGTGGTAAATTAAACCTTGAGTTCTAAGTATCTGATTGTACTGACCTTCCCTTCAAGGAGGTTTTTTATTTAAGCTTCCAGCCTTCTGTCAGACAGAAACACGATCGCCAATAAAAATAAAATAAACACCTAGTCCTGCACCCTCTGCTTACTTGAACAGAAGTGTTCATAAATGTATAGCTCTTAGTTGGGCAAATACAGGCAGCCTGCCGACTACATTTACATTTTAAAATTTACTGCAGTGAGGGTCATTCCAATTCAAAAGAGAGTATTTGGTAAACGAGTTGGCAAGCAGAACGACTTTGTAGTGTTTAAAGGAGCTCTGCCAAGAAATTGGTTGAAAAATGCTTGTTGTCTGGTTGCACCTTTTGAAATGAGAAGGGAGAGAAGACATTTGAATTTAGGAGAATAAAATATATGTGACTCCCTTAGTCAGTGAAGGCACTGCCATATTCTAGCATGTAATTCCTTGTGACGTCTGCCTCGAAAATGCTATTGAAGGGAGAAGAAAGTTAATGACCAATGGAAATCAATGAGAAAGTGTTACTCTATGGAAATTCCAAAACCCTTGTCCCAAAATGCCAGTTTAGTGTAGGCCATATAGCATATCCAAAATATGCTGTGAATAGTTCAGGACAATATGAAGGAAAGTCACCTTGGAAATTAGGAGGTCCAAATTTAGTGAGAGACCTGGGAGTTTATTTCTCTCACTGTCAACCACGTGATCATGGGATGCCAGTATTTGTACCAAAATGTTTGTCTCTTGTCTTCTGGCAAGTGGGCTCCGGTGAGCTGTGTTAAGTGCAACACATTCTTGGTACAGTTGATTCTTCATTAGTGCAGTTGAGGAAGGGGGCCTCTGGCCCAATATTTGTATGACACTTGTAACAGTAACACAAAGAAACCCTTTAAACTGTGGGCAGTTCAGATCTTACTTGTAGGAAGTAGAGACTGGAGGTAGTTATTTACATTTGTTTCAGATTAGCTGTTTCCTGCCCTTCCTAAAAGAGATAATCTTTCCCTGTTTTTTCTTTTGTACAACCATCTATTTTACTTATTCTTCCACTTCCTAAAAGAAAAAGAACAGTAGGAAGGAAAGAAAAACCTTTGCTTTTTGAATGGAAACCTGCATAACATGGCTAAGGAGTGCGCTCTCTTAATAACTCATGATCTACATCCAGATTAATCAAAGGGACCCTGGAGGTAAAAATTCAAGGCTCTTCTGGACTACTGAAGATGGTGTGGTCCAGAGGTGAAAAATGCCCCCAGAAATTTCCCTGCCAGAGTCCTCTGCCACTTACAATAAAGGAGATTTAGTTCTAATCTGGCACTGCGTGATTTGTTTTGTTCTTAATGAGAATTTAGCCTCATATTTTGCTCTGGTTCAGAGGTATTTCTATGGTAATACTGGCAAAATATGTAGCATAATACTAAATTTTTAGTCAGAAGGATTGTTTTTTTATTAGTTAAAACAAGGTAGGACATCTTTATGAAAAGAGTTGATAAAAAATGTGTTTTCTTAGCTCTATTGTCCAGTCGTCATGGTTTTTATGCTTGAAACAGTTGCAAGTTAATACCTGGCAGTAAGTACTAAATCCGTGTGTGGTGACTGGCAGATTAAGCACTAGGGATTCCAGTGGAGATTAGACCACACGTTTTGAAAGTGCAGATGTCAGTACTACTTTACGTCACAGTGCTGCGTTTAGCTGCCTTACGTTTTGCATATAAGCAAGGGCTATTATATCATCCTTTTCTTTTTTTTTCTTTTATTTTTTTTTGTGTCCCATTTTCTCATTTTAGTTGCTTCACAGTGGTGCTTTTGGCACTTCTCATCCTCGTGGAGATCAAGTGATAGCTGGTGCAGCACAAACATGAAAGGCAGTAAAAGGCTGTGAGCCCACTACATGAGTTAGGCAGGTGGCCTTTTGGTTGAATCTGAGAGAGGAGGAGAAAGAGCTGGAGGATTTGAGAGGGAGTTGAAGTCAGGCAATTTAGTGGCAGAATAAAAGCAGGGAAGCCGAGATGGAAAAACTAAATGAGACATGGCTTTGGGAAAGTTGTGTCATACGGATGTGATCCTTTTCAGAGCTGCCACGTTTCACCTGGGTTGCTCACAGTTTGCTGGATAATGTGTTTATGTGTTAATATCAGATGCACTTTATGAGTATGCTTATGAATCCATGCAGAACAAGTAGAAGTAATAAAAGAAGTATTTCTGGCCTTGAAACCTTAAAATCAATGTGGGGAGAAGCAAGTTGTGTGCATAAACCCGGGAAAGTGAGAGAATGGATTCACTTTCACCAGCCAGAAGTAAGAGTGCAGCCAATTCAGAACAGAACTATCCACATGTAGCTGATCACCACCACTCACTGGTGTTGCAGGATCTGCTGAACAGGAACAAATGGTGCTAATAAGTCCAGTAATATTATCAACAGACCTATTCTGTCTCATACATGTCATTAGTGACTCTTTTTAGCTTTCAGTGCACTCAAGGGATGGAACAGTGCCCTAGGGAGACAGTGGCCTTGCATAACTGTGTTTTAGGAGAAATTGTCTCCTTCTCTCAAAATAACTATTTTGCTCCATTTTTGTCAGATGTTCTTTAATCTGTACATACTGGAGGTGTGCAATTAAAGGTTTCTTGGCCTGTTTCTTTCCTCCAGTGAACCCTGAAAGAAGTTAGCTTTTATTATGTAGAACTCTGCATTAATATGATGATTATATTAAACTTCATACATCAGGGTTTCTGCTAATTGCCTGCCAGGAATGAATTCCTCTTCTGCACTCTGCCTGTTCTTCTTACATATTTTGACTTTGGTGAAATCAGGGTTCCTTGGGAGCATCAAAACCAGGTCGTAGCTGACATCTGGATACGAAGTAGGTCAGGTCAGTGTAATCTCCAGGAAGCTGATGCAGAGAATTCCCTTGCCTCTCTCAGCAGTGATTTGCTTGCAGACCTGTGATCATTCAGGTTTTTCCTCTGGCTTAGCCTGGCTGGAGCTCTGGGAGTGTTTTATCTTTGTGCTGCAGAGGTGTGGTTTGGCTTTTGGAGCTGTCTGGACTTCCTTCTGCTCATTATCTCCTGGCCATTGCAAAGGCTTTGTGTAACACTGGTGCTTCGGCTTTTTCTGTTCTGTAGTTACAGTAGGCTGAGTATTTCACTCCTAAATTGAAGTACATAACTTTCAGCTTAATGGAAGTTATTTGGGTGAGACACAGTTGCATATGCTGTAGAGGTCAGACTGGGTCAGAGGTCAGAAAGGATATGTGCCTTGCTATGCAGAAGGAATTTAGCGTTTTACAAGTCTGACTCTCAGAAATTAGAAATTAGCTTGCTGAAATTAGGATTAGTCTCTCTCAAGTGGTCCCTTATGCTCAATCCTTACCATGAGTTCAAGGACAAAGTTAATGTTTTGCCTGTGTTTTCTCCAGATAGAGATGTCTTCAAAGAATTATTCTTTTCTCCCTGACTACTCTTCCAGCAATTTAACCAAAAATATCTGCCAACCAGGGGAATAAATTAGCAACCAAAGAGTTTGAAAAAGCTATTTAAGTTTTTCAAACAGAAGACCATGTCTTGCTTATTCCACATTGCTTCTGAAGTTGGGCTTTTCTTTTTTCTAGCACTGCAGAACCAATTTTCAATGAATAAGAACCAAATTGCTTCAGAAGGAGGTGGACCCTCTAACACTGCAATAATGTTGAAGGGATAGGAAACAGAACAGTTGCAAGTTCTGCTATATTAAAGCTCTCAGACCTAGTCATATCTTGCAGTTGTGCCACTTGCAGGAGAGCTGGAGGACTTCTTGGAACCTACTCTGCTTAAGCTCATGCTTCTGCCTAAACCAGTTTGTTTGGGTTCGTTTGGGAAGTGTGGCAGAGGGATTCTTTTTCTTTACCTGGCCTTCCCAGACTCAAGGTTTCTTGCATAAAAAAAATGATATTTTAATATTGTAAAAGAGCTTTGAAAAAAAGACTTTAAATTTCTCCACTTGAGGGATGCAGTATTTATTTAATCTACTACTTAGAAAGTGATATTTTACACTAGATAGCTCTAGTGCTATGAGCACATTCTTGGGACACAGCCAGACTTCTTGGTTTCCCCACAACATTTACAAATGCACAGAGGAGATCTTTGCATAATTAATACTGGTTTTATCCAAGGCAGTGAAGTCCATTTTCTTGTAAATCTTCTGTATTAGTGTTCTTTAATAATTAGTCAGAGATGTGAACAGAACTGTGCTGACTGATGAGTACTAACTGTAGCTGCTTAAGGGGAAGACACGTGAGTCAGCAGGGACTGAAATGGGACCTCAGGCATGTAAAGCATCCTCTGTGTAGTTCAAGGGATAGGGGAGTAGCAGCAGTGAGCTGTGACCACCAGCTCCTGTCAGCAGCAGAGGATGGAGGTGTACTTGTGAGGTCCTGCTGCTAGTGACCTGAATTTTTTTTTTTAAAGTAAGTCTGAATCTTTCCTTTTAGGAAAAAAAAAAATCTTGATAGGAGTTCAGAAAAATTTGCCATTTTCTTTTGTGGTCATCTGATCAAGTCTCAAGAGCATATTATGTCCTCTTCAGCATTCTCAGTTATGCCTTGGTTTGTTACGAATAAATTTACATGGCTTTTTTTGTGAAATACATCACAGCCCTCTGCAATTTATTTATGAATAAGTTAGCATCTGCTAAGCAGATTTGCTCTGCAATTTGCCTTCAGTGACTGACTGCCTTCAAATGTGGCTGAAATTAGGCCTATACTCAGCTGAAGTTAAGGCTGATATTCAACACAGCCATGGAATCATAGAATCATTAAGGTTGTAAAAGACCTTCGAGGTCATCGACTCCAGCCTTTAGGTGATCACCACCGTGTCAATGAGACCATGGCACTCAGTGTCACATCCAGTCGTTTCTTGAACACCTCCATGCCTTTAAACAAAGGAATGTAATACATATGGTTTTTTGTCCTAATTTTTGGCTTCTGGTTTTGCTGCTTGTCGGTGTTGGGGTAATTTTACGATGTCTGACCATTTAGCCAGCAATCTGGAGGGCTTTTCCAACATTGTGCTAATGTCTTTCATTCTGCTTAGACTGGACACCACTGTGTGAGTTACATTTGTTCACAGGGCTCAGGTATCTTTTGTTGTGACTGAGGTCTGTGTGGCACCCATTGTTCCTAGTACAAAAGACGTGTGAATTTATATTTAGAGAATTTCTTTTCTCAGTGATAATTTCTCACTGAGATTCAGCTACCACCTTATCTAATTGTGCCTTGTGCCATTACCTCATAGCTCAGGTACGCAGGGAAGGAAGGTCTTTCTGTTCTTGGGAACTTGTATTATTGGGAGAGAGCCTCATCCTGGGAGGGTGCTGGATGTAAGACTGGGTAAACTCAGTTGTACTGGATGGCAAGTCAGTTATGTATATCTCAGTCTTTTTTTCTTGACATTACTTTTTTTCTTTTTTTTAAGCAGCTCCCTGGTGATTTATGGTCTTTTCACTAGAGTGGTTTTCTGTCCTTGAACCAAACTTTTCACATGCAAACACTACTGTGAGACATTTCTTTTCAATCAGGTGTGTATTTTTCCTCTGGTGATAGTGACCTTCACACACAAGGTACTGACTGTCCCTTTTATAGGAATGATCCTTCAAGCACCATCTCACTGGCCTCATGTAACGTGATTTTCTTTTCATTCACGTATTGCTTCAAGGTGGGATGATTAGTAATAAGCTTCATGCTACCTCTGATGTCTGTATCAAGTTAAAAGAGACATGTTCAGGCTGCATCTTTATTTTGCATCAGCCTCATCTCTCATAAGAACACTTTGCTTGCTTTAGCATTGCCAGGAGCAGCCATCCACGTGTTTTAACTGAAGGCAGTGATTGTGTTGTCTGTACTTTCTGAAACTTCACTGTGTGCGTTTATTCTTTGGTGTTTTTGCATGTAATTATAATCTGCGTACTTCCTTCAATTTCATGGCCATTTAATTCAGTTTGTCTGACAGTAGCTTTACATTATTTTCTTGCATAATTCTGAGGAAATTTCCATGATGTAGTACATTCAACTGTTTGAACTTTGTGTACATGTGTCACTTTCTCTATACCTAGTGCTGTCTTTGCTCTGCAAACAGGGCACTGCATGAATGTTACTCATACAAAATGTTGTCTCCCAAGCCACTGATCCCTGTTGCTCCCTGCCTCAATACAGTGCATTATTTGCTTATCTGGAAGCTGTGATATAATTATTCTCTGTACCACAGTTAGTGCAAATGACCCTTTATACTACCCATTGCATTACTATCTTGGGTATTGCTCTTCCTGATTCCCACACTTCTTTGTATTAACTTCATCTGTATTTTGTATTTTAGCATTTGCTTTTTCCTTGTTTTCTTACCTTTTGAGCTACTGCATGAATGGACTCCAAGCCTGTACCACATCAGTCATCACTGTTTGGATGTCATATTGCTCACCAGTTTTGCATGTGTCTGTACATCTTTACAATAGAGTTCCTGAGTATTCTTACTTATTTCCTATATTTGTATTTCTCCTTATTAATATATTGCATGTTAGTTTATATGATTTCATAACAGCATGACTTGGCCATTTCACACAGCTTGGCAACTGACCAATCTCCTTTTCCTCCAAATTAATTATTATACTTTGCTGGTATATGACAAAAATTGTGGATTGAAAAAACTTCTAGAATTCTATACAGATGCTCCTGGTTTGTGCTGAAAAATCTAAATGCCGTTTGTTGCCTGTGGCAGCTGTTGCCCATTACAGATGATAATGTGACTGCTTTTATTCGACTTCTCTCTGTCAAACTTCACTGCAATTTTTCATTGTGATCAGAAGAGTTTCCAATTTCTAACTAGATTCTTTTCATGTCTGTCTGCTCAGGGCCAGGTCTCTGGTCCATTGTCATGATCACTGTTTGTTCTTTGTGTGTGTGTGCGGGAGGGAGATTCAGTATTTTTAGCTTCTGATATCAGTATCTGAAGGAGCTAATTCCTTTCTGTCACCAAGTTCACTGCAGGAGAATAAATGGGGATGGAGCCAAGGAGTCGAGCGTGAACTTTTTGCCTGTTTGTGTTTCCTCATCTCCTCAAACACTTCTAAAATGGAAAGGTCTCTAGATGTTGCCTCACATATGAGTATGCCATAAAATCATAGCAGTATAATCATGAAACAGCAAGCTTGAGAAACTATTATCTGCCGCTGCCGAGGAGCTTGCCCTCTCAGGCCCGGCTGGCAAGCCAGGAGCGGCGACAAGAGGCGTGTAACGGAGCCCCACACAAGGAGGTTCGTCAACCTCGTTTGCTCACTGGGGAAGCCCGTCAGAAGGGGCTTCGGCCGCCAGTGAATGGAGCCAAAGACAGGTCAATGCGTGGTAGTGTCGACAGCGTCGCGGGTTAAGGGTGAAGGAATGACTCAAGCCTAGGTGCAATCCCGATCCTTTATTCCTGCCCAGGGGGACAAGGAACGTGGGGACGGAAGGGAGCCCAGGCAAAAAGCCCAGAACAGGGGTAACATGGGTTTTTAAAACATCTCAGAGAGGTGGGGTTACAGTACAAACCAATAAGATACAAATATGTAATATAAAGTGACCAATCCAATAACACAAGGGGTGGATAGTAACAACTTAACCAATCAACGAGTAGGGAGAACAGAACTTGCTGGTAACTTATACATATGTAACAGGGGTGGAACTAGGGCGGAGAAAGGGGAGGAACGGGGGAGGAGATGCCTGCTGGACTGGCATCTAAGGGGCGGGGTGCCCTTCAGGCTCCTCTCCAAGGTCGCTGTCTGCATCCGGGTAATCCTTCCATTCTATGTTATGCGCCTTCATGGAGAAGGCCGTCTGGGCCACCNTGTTTTGAAATTTAAAAGTTAGATATTTCTAAAAATAATTTCCTATCTTGTAATTAAGTTCTCACCTTAGAGCTCACCTCAGAGATGTTTCTTCTTTTTTCTCTTGAAAAAGAATTGGTTGAATTACACTGTGCTTTGCATCTTGGAAGTATCCTCAAAGAATCTCAATTGATCAGAGATGAGCTTTTTTCCCCCCTTGTGGAAATAGATCAAATTTGTTTTAATCAAGCAAATTCAATTTTGTTGTTCCTCTTTTTGATCTTAAGAGAGCAGTTTCCATTAACTCAAGTTTGTCTAAACTCTGTGGTTCCCTAGGGCACATACATGACCTTCTGTGCTAGAATTGCACTTGTGACTAACCCTAGGAGTCTTCCTTGGCCTGAACCTGTTTGTGAAAATGTCTCTTCTGAATTCTGTGAGCGATCTGGGTATCATGATTTCCTGCCCTTCTAGATAGATATCCCTCTCATTTTAAATAATATCTTCAATAGTGTGTTGGAAATAAATGGAAATTGTCTCCTTTCTCACTGAAGATACTTGCTTTAACCTAAGCTTTTAAAGTGAATATCTGTGTTTTGTAAAGATGTCTTAGTTAAAAAGCCTTATTGATGTGGCTGCAGAATTTGCATAAAGGTGGAAGCATGTAAATGTCATTCGTAATTCTGCATTTGTCCCACTACGTGTACATGAAGAACCGTATTTTAAATCTATTATTGTAATGCTCTGGATTGTAAAGTGGAGCTTTCTAGTAATCTCATTATGCTAAGGCTTTATCCATCTAAACTGAGGTGGTGGTAAAAACATTACAACCTTAAGAAGCTAATTAAGGACAAGAACCTCTTGGTCTTGAAATAAAGAGCAAGGAGCACAGTGCTTGTTCCAGGGAGCTTAACAGCAAACTTCATATACATAAATCCATAAAAAAAGGATGTACACTGTAAAGTCACAATATGAATTTCTTAGAAAAATTCTCTTCAGAGGTTTAAAAATGTTCCAAAGAGGAGGAACTCTGCAATATATTTACTCTGGGTTTTTTGTTTGGTTGGTTTTTTGGGGTTTGTTTAGTTTTGTTTTGCTTGATAGAGAAAAAAGTATTTTATGCCTACTAAAGAATATTACCTGGACTTAATCACTTAGTCCTGTGCAAGCATTTAACATTGAAGATATTATTTTCAGGTTTGGTCTGTAGCTTGCTTATGTTGTCAGACGAGTTACACACTGTCACATCCCAGAGCACGCTGGCAAAGGCAAGCTTGGGTTTGTACAAGTGCCATTGTGTGCAACCTTGAAAACTGCAGGTTTGGGTGGTTTTTTCTTAAAATTTCTGTGAATAAAGATAATCCTTGAAATTCTGACAGAAAACAGAAGAGCCAAAGGGGAGGCCAAACATGGCCAAAATAATCTTATTATGATTGAAAGCTGCAAAGATCTGGCTCATCTTAATTACTGGGGGTGAGGGGTGGGTTGGGGTGGTTAAAGAGTGGTGTTTTTTGGTGTTTGACCTCAAAGCAATTAAAAGCTTTGGGGAAACTTAGAAAATAAGTTTTGGCAGCAGCTTTTTGGGAGCATTTGAAATCAATAAATTTTTAGCAGCTGTGTGAGCGAAAAATCATCAAAACTGAAATCGTAGGGACCCAAATTAGTTTGCACTGATGTGCACACAACACAGAAATGTGCTTTGGAGATGTTACATAGAATGTAGGTAGCTTTGGGACTCCTAAGCTTTCATTCTGGAGAGGGAAGAGTCAAAGATGATCCCCCATCTGTTTGCACAAGGATTACAACTGCAGTGATTATTTGCAGAAATATTCTGCAGTAGCAACCAAGAACTATTGATTATTTCTCACACATGTACTGTGGATTCGGAGAGCAAGATGAGCAAATCCTTGTTTTTCTTCTCAGCAGAAATGTCAGGGAACAAACATTGGCTACCTTTACCAGAATTTCTGTTGGCTAAAATGAAAAGCTTTAAGGGAATTGGAAAGCTCTATAAACTAGCTAAAAGGAAATGTTAGTGGGTTTGTTTGCTTTAAATAAGGCTTGTTTTACTGTTATTATAAATGCCCGTGCACCAGTATAAATTTTTTTTGAAAATTGCATACAACAAAGTTGGAAATTGTGTTCAAACAGCATTATTCTGGTTGCACATTTTATTACTCTTCCATTTTCCTCTGCTGTTACTCACACTACAAAGAAAGAGATGACTTTAATTAGTCGGTGGTATGTAACAGAGGTATTCATGGTGTGGAAGTTAAAGGTAGCCCTAGAACTGATTTTTAGATCATCATCTTTATTATTTCAAGCAGTTTGTGTACAATAATGGACAATAACACGTTAGAAAATGATGCTTAATTTTTCTTCAAATAAAAAAAAAAGTGTGTAGTGCTTTTTCATCAATTAGCAGCAGGAGAGCAAATTATAGTTATATTAAACTGTGCATGCTATATAAATCACAAATCTTGTTAGCCAAGAATTAACATCATAACTGGTAATTTAAAAATTGCCTTTAGCTCTGAATAAGGATTGGCTCTGTACATATTTTAATGGTATTGAAGTAAAAATAGATCTCTCTAGAAGAGAGCCTTTCTGGTGATAGTGAAATTAATTATCTGCTCTTTTATGAAGTAGTTGTGTCCGTCTTAGTTGTGTAATGGTAATGTGCTATAGGAAAGACTGGCTGTCTTTTCCTTGATTCATGGCACTGATTCTAGATTTAAAAAAATAAAAAATCCTTTTTTTATTAATAATGGAAAGGCTGGACGGTATCACCAAAGGACATGGACATCTAGTTTTCTCACTTTTGTTGGCTATTCAGGTACAGATGCATGAAAACTGCATGACTTCTCAGATGTGGATTAATAATAAGGAAGTCAAGGAGATTTTTTTCCCCTCCAGCATATCAAATATGTTTGGTATGTTTCTGAGACAACAGACAAATTGCTGAGTTGCACGCTCCAAGACTTTCCTCCTGCTGGCTAATGAAGTAGAACAAGACATAGAAGAAAAATACACCTTTTTTATTGGTTTGCTGTATCTCATTAATTATCTTGTAGATTCTTTCAGTGTACTGACAACCTCAAAATGGAGCCTATGCAAACAGTAAAATGTGGTTTGCTATGTGTGTTGGGTTTTGGGGTGGTTTTTTTGGTTTTGTTTTTTATTTTTTTTTCCTGGGAGGGCTGGAGAGTAGCATTATGCATATCATTAATACAAATTAAAGACAGTCCACTTACAGTGATGACATTCCCATCCAATATTCCCTTTATGGTTCTACTCAGTCTTATTTTCTTGCTGGCCTCATGTCCATCCTTCTCTCCTCCTCACAATAGATGGAAAATACTGTACTTCAGAAATGGTTTATTTTAGTGTGAGTCTCAGCGTGTTGTATCCTCTTATTCAGGTACTTACCCAGGTCAATTCATGCTCTCATATACTCTGAGGTCTTCAGAAGCATTCAAAGACTGTCCTCCCTCACTGCTGCTGGTAGCTTTGGTCCGAGAGAAATATATTATGCAGATATTTTGCTGCTCTTTTGTAATAATGCTGATAATTACTACTTAAAGACTCTTCCCAATTTGTTAGGCTTGATCAAAGACTGATATAAACAGACATTATGGCTGGGCACTTGTGTTTATTAATCTCTTATAGCTTAGAGGGCTCAATTAGAAGAGAAGAACACATAGTGATTGTGTGCAATGCAGAAGAATAAACCAAATAATTTCCACAACCTCTTTAATTTTTAAGATACTTTCCATTTGGTTAACAGATGTGTTCTGTGTTCTTCAAGCTATTTCACATTCTGTTTATACATTTTTAATGTTTCTGTAAGCCACAATGTGTAGGCATTAAATGCAAAATTCAAATTCATGTTCTGGATGGCTTTAAAGGAAGAACCGCTATTTTTCATGTCTCTCTTTCTTTGTTGTTTTCGCTCTACCTGTTTGTTTTGTCATCTGGAAGGTGTTTAATGCAGCCTTTGGAGGCATGAGAGATAGCTGTGAAGAAAGATTAACCTTGCAGTGACTTGGGCCTGTTTTCTTTGTCAGCGATAAGGAGGTCCATAACACAGACTATTCCTGCTAGAATTTGTGAGGTTTAGTGGGGGACAGCGAAAGGAAAAAATCTCCCTGATATTGTATTGATCCCAGACAACCACAATGTGTTGCAGAGGGTGTATGGTATTCCAGAGCAGAAAGTATATTCTTAGTAGATCCTTTGAGGGAAAAAAATCGATATTTAAAATACCTTGTTACGTTATGCCTTGCGTTTTCCTGTATACATGGCTGTGATGTATCAAGTCAGCTCTTGGTATGAACTTGAGGGACCCAGTAGAGCTTTCCTGAAGCAGCATACAAGAAAAAACTGGTAGAGTTGGGAAAGACATCGATTCTTAAGCTTCTAAAGTAAGTGGATTTTGATTACTAAATTAGGTTGGAACAGGATTAGCCTAATGTAATTATGACATACTCTGTAAAAAATGTTTAAAAATCTATTTTCAATTGGGGAAATTGTATTTAAACGTACCTTTTCCTATTGTTACCTATTGTTGTGCTAGTTCATGTTCTGTGATGCCTTTGTGCTCCTCCCTGACCTGCAGGAGGATTTCGTGTTCTGTCCCCAGTTTCTCTGGGAGTGTGGACTCTTGGGCTGAGCACCAAGGAGGGGTGTGTTGGAGACCGTTGCAACATCATCTGCAAAATAATGGGGGATTGTTTGTTTTTCGAGGGGGAGGCAGAGGAGGGGGACAGTTAGTATAACAGTATTCTGGCCTGTGCTGTGCCTGTTTTGTATGAATTTGTTCTCTTTGCTATCTGTTGAATTAGACACGTAGGCATGTCTACTAAAATTTGAGATCCCCACCAACTAAGAATTGCACAAGCCTCACTCATCCTAGAATATATTGAACTGTGATTATCACACTGTTTAATAGTAAACATTTTGGACCAAAAATATAAAGTTGTCTAACGCACAGAGACATAAATGGAACTTTAGTATTAAATTTTTTTCTGGGGTGGTGTACTTTTCTTTGCTAGACAGCAAGTGTATAACTTCTATTTCTGCTATTTTTTTACTTTCAAATGTCAGAGCAAATTTTGAAAAGGGAGCCTCATTCAAACCACAGATAGTTTTTTTTCCCCCCTGAAATTCTCATCTCTAGGTCGCATCTAAAATATCATCAGCGTTGCACGCCCACCGAGCGGCTCATCTTTTGGTCCGCCTCTTGTTGTATTTTGTTTTCAGTCGATAACAAGACCCAAAACAGCTCAGGATGTAGCCCCACATCGCTGCTGGGGCGGAGCAGCCAGGCTTGCAGGAGGTCTGAGTGTCACCTCGCAGCCCAGCAAGGGCAGCGCCCCAGCGTGCAGCTCCTGAGCCACTGCCTGGGGTGCCTGGGGTCTCTCCTGCAGCTGCGTGAGCTTGACGCTGCACTCGGGCTCTTCTCAATCAATCACACTGCTCTCAGAAGTGGCCAGATCATGTGGATTTTCTCTTCCAAGTTTCCCACCTTTCAGCGCGTGACTGTTCCTAGGACATCTAACGATGTTGGAGCATGATTGATGAGCCCTTGCTAGAGCCATATTCTGGTGATGTAGTTGATGACAGTAGATTTCTTTATTGCTTTCTAACTTCATCTATGAACTCATCACACAGAGCTACACTATTTGGGGCATGTTCTTTTTTCCTTAGTTTTTTCTCTTTTTTGTTTTTTTTCTTGAGCAGAGGTGTCTTTGTGTGGTTGTGGCATTTTGTTGCAGGTTTTTTTGATTGTTTGTTTATTTTAATCAAGTCAGACTACCTAAAGGGGAAAATGAATTGGAGATGGTTGAATAAGTTGAATAAAGTGATTTGAGAACTACTAGAAAACATGGAGGAAGTGAGTGTCTCTTGCTTGTTTGTGGGTCATCTATTCTCCCAAGACACGTGGCTATGTGTGTTTCTTCACACATATGATTTCTGTTGAACTGCATTATAACTAAACTTACTGACAGCATCAGCCACAAGAATAAGTTGACCTCATAGATCATCAATGTTATGACACTTATTTTATAATCCCACAATAAGAAACTGAGGCAAGGAAGTTTAAATGATACAAGGACAGACTGCCATTGGCAGTTTTTGGTTACTGCTCTGCAGCTTGGGCCCATTGTCCCTTCTGAAGAACTCTTAATAGAAGTTACCCAGTGATACCCTGTTTTAAAAAATACTTGTTTGATTCTACTGAAGGTTGATAAAGCCTTTTCTATTTACTTAGTTTAAAAAAAAAAAGAAAAGGAAAAAAAAAAGAAAAACAGGCATAACAGATGACTTTGTTGGTACACATATATTATAGTTGCTTTGACATTTATGTTTTCCATACTGATTGATGAATGATTTCTGTGTGAGTAAATCAATTGCACCAGAAGTAGTAGCACCAGGGTCTCCCTGGTCTAAAACAACAGAGGTTTTGAAATATTTTGAAATATGACTTAACGTGTTTCTTTTCTAGAAGAATTCAGTGGAGTTTTTTGCTCCTAAAACACATAAAAATTTTGCAACCTGGTGTTTAATGTAAACATTCATTCAAATTTCAAGGACCTGCTGACCTTACTTCTGGAGAGTAAATTAAGAAATTCACTGATTTTCTTTCCAGGTATTTTTGTTCCCTTCTTTTCTAACCCCACTTTCTTCTGCCTAATTCTGAATATTGTAATCTAGACTTCGCTTCAACATTCAGTCAAATTATTGTGACTTGTAATGTTTTTCTGGCAGCAGATAGCAATCATTTGTTATTCTTATCGTAGTTATTTTCCTAGGTAATGTATATCGTAAAATATTTTCTTGAAATCAATTATAAAACAAAAAGGGAAATCATGTAGAAAGAATGTGCTTGGAATCGTAAAGATCTTAGAAATAATTAGGTAATTCAGTGATTAATTTCATGATTGGCAGTCAGGAAAAAACCATTAGTATTTATTATGACAGAGTTTGTAGGAAAGGTATTTAAAGAGATTTTGAAAAATCTATACCAGTACTTTTGATGAAAAATTTTGCCTTCACACCACAATTTGAATAGCAAAACATTTACTTGGTTCCACTGGCCCCCTGTGGATTCCCAAATGGTTATTCCATCTTCCCTAACTGTGAAGCTGTATGAAATGCTATTATTATAACAATCTACTGTTACAAAATAGCAGTGACTAATATGTAAACTCAAGTGTACAGTGAATTTATAGAATACACCAGTCTTAAATCTATAAACTCAAAATGGTCTTTAGGGAATCTGTTGTTTGAGACAACAGTGGAATTAAACTGTATATAAGAATACCCAAAGCTCTGAAGTTCCTCTTCGTCTGTCCTGACCCAGGTGCTGAATTTGGAATAGATCTTATCAGACTGATGTAATATTTCTGCTTGGGGAAGGTCTATACTGAGCAATGGGATTCAGTTGCTTCAACTGCTTCAATTTAGGTTTCTAATGCTTTTTCCCATGTTCTGGGACAGAAAAAAACATGTGTAGGTATGACACAGCCTTCTTGGAAAGTCAGCCAGAGACCAAGGCTTGTAAAATGATGATAGACACGTGTGTTCAGGTAGCTGATGTTCAGCTATTTTTTCCAGAGTATTGGTCAGAACAAAGATTGTTAATGGGAAATAGCTGACCGAAAAATCAAAGGTGATCAGTCAGCTTGGGTACAGTTGTAACAACAGGCAGTGCTGATCTGAGAAGATGAAAACCAGATTTTGATGCCTTCTCTGGAGGGGGAAAGGAAAGGGTAAAAGGACAAAGAAAGACCTTTAATAATTATTTTTTAAAAGAGGCATTTTCCTCATTGAAATGGTTTTTTTATGCACCTTTTACTTAAAGTTTCCCATATCAAAACATAGCAATGGGAAGGAAAATGCATGGAAATCAGTAGGAGTTCTGCTGATTTCAAGGAGGAAAGTTTTGATCACTAGATATTAACTATCTACCTAGAGGACTTCTGTCCCTTGCTCTGACTTGTGTGCCCTCATGAGGCATCTTTCATTGCCTCTGTTCCCATAAAACTGGAGGCTTTCAGATGAGACATTTACAAGTATATCTTTCTCTATACAGAAGTGACATCTCTCTGACACCTTTCTTTCAGGTATTGTTTGTTCTGGCACCGTTTTGCTCTGCTTTCTCCCACAGTGTGCTGGTCTGGGGCTCTGGGAGGCTGGTTTCTCTGTTCCAGAGATGGCTGGATTTCAGTGTGCTGTGAGAATATAGGCACTAAAGCAGTCGGGGTAAAGATAAATAAATCATAAATTAATGTATATTATTCATGTTGTTCTCTTGGAAGACTGCTCAATGATGCAAAGTTCTACTAGTGAGAATCTGCAGCGTTGAAGATTATGAGAATATCTGAATATCTGTCTTGCACATTTAAGTATGGGTTTTTAAATAACTATTTTCCACACTAGCTAAATGTTACCAATCAGGGAAGTTACATAAAAGAATGATTCTTAAGCTAATGCTCTTTACAGTTTTCCCATGCATTCAGTATCAGAAATTTCTTCAAAATAAGTATTGCAGCTTTCAAAAACTCAT
The DNA here is from genome assembly GCA_013397845.1 of Melanocharis versteri. Taxonomy (NCBI): domain Eukaryota; kingdom Metazoa; phylum Chordata; class Aves; order Passeriformes; family Melanocharitidae; genus Melanocharis; species Melanocharis versteri. The sequence continues at coordinate 1,008,411 of VZTG01008006.1, forward strand.
TTACAGACACATTATTTTCTGAATTAACCTTCTGCAAAATCTTTTGTCTCCTTAAAAGCGAAGGCAGTGCAGCTTTTTGTGTGCCTGTTGTTCCCAGTGTGGCCTCACTGGTAGCCATAAGGCAGCTTCTGAAGGGAGCTGACACCAAAAGCAATGAACTGCCTTGTGTTGTTCCTGTTATTTACAACCTTTAATTCAAAGGTGTTGCAGGAAGAAAGTGATACCATCAGCTCAAATAGAATTTTGCTTATTCCCTCCTTAGAAGTGTCATTGACCTGTGGGGAAACTATGGGATGCCAGGCAGCTGCAATACAACACACTCAAAGGCCAGAGTAGTAAAACATATTATTAAATGTCAGTGAATACATTTGGGCATTGGGATGCAGAAAAGGTACCTTGTTTTCCAGACTCAGATTGAAGAGAACAGAAAGCAGCACACAGTTCTATGGCAGAGACACAGATCAATGAAGGACACTTTTAAAAAATGTATACATCTGGAAATCCTTTAAAATGTCTTTTGGAGAACTGGAAGAGATAGTAGTTAATTTTGCATTGACTGCTTGTAAAATATACACAATTAAGGAAGTGTCTTCAGCCCCAAGGTTATTAAGATAGAGGAACTGGAACGGGTACAAATACAGGGCCATTATCCTGTCAGCAGTGGCATGAGCAGAACCTGTGCAGGGTGTCCACATCAACACTGGGCTTGTGGGAGGCAATTTCCAGTTACAGAACTGGAGCACAGTTCCATTTTTACTGAAACCTCCCAGGGGATTATATTCTGCCTCCTAAGGGATGAGTCTGGGATTATGGATATGAGACAGTTTTATTAATTGAACAATAGCAAAAATAGTCTTCCATTCTTTCTTTGGGTTCAATAAAAGGGCTTATTTTGTATAATGTTTGATGCCCAAAACATGATAAGTGCAATGGTAAAAATTACTAGCAGTCAGAGATTTTGTAACAATGATAGATCTTGACACAGTAGGTAAGAATAGCTCCAGCAGAAGAGAGAATAATATAGAATAAGATTTTCAAACTACTCATTGGTACATGATTTTTTTTTGGGGATGGAAGGATGAAGGTTTACATGTTAGACGGTGAACTAGGCCTTGGGATTTTTAATGAGGTCCAGACTCTCTCAGAGAGAGGAAGAGCAAAAATTCTGCTTTTGGTGTTATTTCTGGATCACTATCAATAGTGCAACAGCCTAGTTAAAGGCAAGACTAACCTCTAACAATGCTGCTGCTTTATTAGCAGAAAAGTTGGTAGTTTCACAGAAGTGAATGACAACCAAGTTTTGCTGGTCAAGGTCTTAAATGCTATTTTCTCGGTTCTAACTCAGCTTCTTTCTTAGATTCATGAATGTCATGCCAACTTCTTTCTTAAACTCTAATTTCTTCTTCTTGATTTTTTTCCAAGGAGTACACTTGAATAGGAACAGATGGCACCTGATACTGTCAAACATGAGGGCTTTTCTATAAGTGATTTATAGCAGTGGCTCTTTCTGTATTTTGAGCATGTAGCTTTGCAATTTAGATATTATATAGATTAAGTACTTTGCCTCAGGATCTGCTGCATGACGGCGCTGCTCTAACCACTGTGCAAGTTTGTGCAAGGATACAGTTGCTCTTTTGAAGTTAAAAAGTTTTTTGCTATACACAGCTTGTTTCAGCGGAATGGAACATCATATGTCATATAACACATAGGTGAATATTTGTTTTGGTTTATGCTGTTTTCACCTCTTTTGTAATCTTTTCACAGTTTAATTTTACCTTCACTGTCTAAAGTCATGCAGCTCAGTAACAGTTGTGCCTGCACGAAATGGCTGAGTTAAAAGGCAGTATTAATGCTCGGGCAACTCACAGGGGTATATGCACATGTTCTTCTATTTGGATTGCATTAAATGAGTTTTCAGAACCATATGGCAACGTACCTTAACTATTCTTTCTGAAAGAGTCTAACTGTTGCAGCCTTCTGTTCTAATTAGTTACATCTTCTGAGCTTTACCAAATCACTGGAAAAACTCCACGCTTAATATTGCTTAAATTTTACCCAAATGCCTTTTGTTCTTGTGTATTTTAATACTGTGTGTGTGAAATGCAGATAGCTTCTTAGTTACTTGCTTTACTTTTAATATCTCCCCAGACAATACATCACTATTAGGAAACAGTTTCCATTGTTTATTACAGTGAGACGTATTTCTCCTAAATAGCTGGGATTTGATAGGTTGTAGAAGTCATATGAACATTCCTTCTTTGAAACAAGAAGGAGATTGCAGAACTGCAGTGAATGTATTATCTATGTCCATTCCATCCCCCTGGGGACAGGGAAAAGTGTAACATGTGGGTTTCAAATGGGAGTGTGCTAGCCCACCATTTCCAGATGTTTGAATATTCTTCTGGAATACATTCTTTATAAAGGACTTACTGTTATATAAAGGATTTGTCATTTATTTAACTGCTTTTTAAAACAGCAAAATAATTCTCACTACATGAGTAAGTTATAATAGGGTTTTACAAACACAGCAGCATGTTCTCAACCACTGAGCTGAACTGCTGTATGCACTTTTCATTAGCAACTGGGATAATATTGGTGAGGTTTGTGCTCTTCAGTCTATTAAAGGTGGAACTGTCTGCACTGTGTGTAAATTTGAACTTGCATCTTCAATGGGAGTATCAAACTTACTGGGTTTTGTTACCCCAAACAGTTCAGAAAATGGAAGGAGCACTAAAAGTTGGTTAGCATGAACATATGAAGACAGGTAACTTTTTGTTTAGAAATTTGTAGGCTCTTTGTGTATAGAAAAGGGGAAAATACCTTTTCATCAGTAAAAAGAAAACTCCATTCTCTTGTTCCCAAAGGCACTGTGCAGGTAAGAATAATGTAAGCTGTAATATCAAATCAATCACATTTACATTTCAAAAGCATCCTTTGTAAAAGTGCCCTGGAGGGCTGAATTCTGCTAATAAAAACACAAATAAAATAAAATATTTAACAAGATATATCAAGCGCAGGTAGGTTGTGCATGTTTTGTAAGTCTGACCTTAAAAATGAACAGGAAATCAGAATTAAAAAAAAAAAAGTTTAAAAAATCCCGTGTTTAAAGGTAGGGACCAAAGAATACAAACACACAGAGCACTGAATCCATAATATCTGCTCATGATCAGAGGGGAAAGCCACTGAGGCTGGACAGAGATATCTGCCTGAAAAAGAGAGAAAAAATGGTCATATGGATGTGAAACTCCCCAACACTGCATTGAGTAGATGTGTTGCCCGAAAAAAAAATTAGAGCCTTCTTTATTGATTGCTTGATATAAGACTAAAGTTGTAGGATCAGACACTCAAAATTCAAACATTTTCTTAAATTTATTCCCACATTGTCACAACCGGGTTGTACTTTCAGTCAGTCTTTCAAAGGGGATGAATAAAGAGTGGAGATTTATGTTTAAAAAGGCTTGCAAGGGCAGGTGGCCTTGGATGGCCTTTGATCCAAGGACATTGTAAGCTGGCCTTTTATCATAAACATTTTCATGCTTTTCTTTAGCATCAAAAAGGTTCCTTTTAAAGGGTTTAAAACAGGACAGACCCACACACTCGTGTGTAATGTTACTGTCTCTCCTTAACTTCTTCAGAGCCTTTTGGGTTGCTCTCCAGGTGACTTTATTTAAAGATATTTTTTTCTTTTTATGTTGGAATGCAGTATCTTTTGCCCTGTATTTTTGCTGATAGATATTGTTCTGAATTGGACTGAAACTGTTGCTGCCAATGGGGGAGCAGAAGTTGCCCTTCATCTGGGAATCTCGTTATGAAACAGAGATGCTCTTTTACAGAGCAGATGGTAGAGTGATAGCAGCTTCCACTTCAAACACAAGCAGGCACAGGGTGCATGTGGGCAGAAGGTTTCGTTGCAGATGATTTTATGAAGCCTTGGATATACAGGTGAGAGAAAGTAGATGGGGTACTGGAGCACTAAGAGAGGGCTGTATTTAGAGCATCGGATGTTGTCACAAAATTCCTGGCATTCAAGTTCAGAGTAAAAGCCAAAAAATCCTTCTGAACTCGGTGTCAGCTAGAAAGAAGTTTGGTACTCTGTGAGTAAAGAAAATATCTCCTTTTACTTTGATTTCTGTTCCATTCAAGGCAAATCTGTGTGTTTGGGGCTTTTTGGGGGGGGATGTTTTTTTATTTATTCATTGGGGGAGTTCTTGGTGGGGTTTTTGTGGGGGTTTTTTTTGGTTTTTTGTTTGGGTTTTTGTTTTGGTTTTTTTTAGTTTGTTTGTTTGGTTTTGGGGTTTTTTTTCATTTTTTTATTATCAGACAGAATTGCATGAGATACTTGGTTCTATCATAAATTTCTCATCCTAATCAGAAAAAACTGCAGGACTCCTGAGCTGCCTGATGAATTCTGTCAAAAAAGATTATCAGAAATATGAATTCTGTTAATTTGCTGTTGTGTCTCAGTTGTTGCTGTAAACAAAACCCTTACACTTTCTCTGTGGAAGCATCTGGTTCCTGATAACAGGAAATGTATTTATGTAAAAGCCTTTGTAGTGGCTTCTGACTTGTGCTGGCCCATGATAAGGCTTGGAGTTGGTGGCTGTGTGGTGCCACTGCCAATAGGAGTCTGAGCACTTTAATTGTGACCTTTGCAGACATTCCAACACCCTTACATTGACTCATTTGTCCCACGGACATATCGCTACCTGACCCTCTTAATGAATCTCTCTGTTCTGGAAGCAGTGAGAACAGACACCAACAGACTGTCTAAAGTGAGTTTCTTAATGAGTGAAAAGTCATTCCATCAGTAATGGAATTCATACGACGTGCTTGCCTCAGGATGGGACTCTTGTGTAATTGTGTGTTTCCCTCCCTCCTTCCACACCACAGTATCTTGCTTTTCTGGCTGCTTCCTCATAGCCTTTATAAAAGAGCATCTCCTTGCCATACTTCTGACCTTTCTCTTGGTGTTATCTACATCTTTTCCTTTGTAGCAGGGCTTTCTCCAATCTGTGGAGAAAGAGAGAGGTCCTGCTATGAGAGATGCTGAGCTCCAGGAGGCCTGGGTACTTGGCTAGTCTGTGTGTATTGGTATGGACCAGAAGTGCAGTGAGTCTAGATAACTTTTGAGTATACCTTGTCAAGAAAGTTTTTATGAAACTTGCAAGGAAATCCGACAATTGAAAGTGGTGAATAGACAGGCAGGTTAGAGGCATCTGCGACTTCTTTTCTTAGAACAGCAAGCTAAAAATAACAAATGAGAGGGACGATGCTGGAAAAATACTGGAATGCTGCTCACTACTTCTAGTGGCCCTTCAGCTGAATCTCTTGTTAGTGCAGACTCAGTTCCTATTTGTTCCGTGCAAGTATTGGGTACCTTCTGTACTAGTCAAGGCTTTAGTGGCAGAGCTGTTTTTGCCACTGATGGTTTCATAGCAAGGACAGAGCTAGGTAGGAATCACAAGTTTTCTTTATATTTAGGCAGACAGATCAGTGTGAATATGGTGACACAGGGTCACAGCAACCCCATGCAGTGCTGCAGGCTTGGGGAAGAGTGCCTGGAAAGGGCTCTGGTGTGAAAGGACCTGGGGATGTTGGTTGTCAGCTGGCTGAATGTGAGCCAGTGTGTGTCCAGGTGGCCAAAAAGGCCAATGGCATCCTGGCTTGGATCAGCAATAGTGTGACCAGCAGGAGCAGGACAGTGATTGTGCCCTGCACTCAGCACTGGTGAGGCCACACCTCGAATCCTGTGTCCAGTTTTGGGTCCCTCACTGCAAGAAAGACATTGAGGGGCTGGAGCGAGTCCAGGGAAGGGATGAAGCTGGTGAAGGGTCTAGAAAGTGAGTCCTGTGAGGAGTGGCTGGGGGGGCTGGATGTCTTTTAAAAGTCGTGGTTGTTGCACTTAGGGACATGATTTAATGGTGGACTTGATGGAGTCAGATTAGTGGTTGGACCTGATGATCTTAAAGGTCTTTTCCAATTGAATCCAATCGTGATTCTATAAACCAATTGGCGAGTAATGATTGTTCTTCTCTCCAGGCATCCCTTCCTTCTCCCTACTGCATGCATGTACTTCCTTCTCTGTTTTTTGATGGTATCTTAAATTCACCTGTCAGCTTCTTTATTCCTCCAGCTAACTTTCAGCCTGGTTTGCTTTTTACCCTTTCTTTTATTTGCATGTACGTGGGCAGATTCACAATAGACATTCCCAGCAGATCTGTGCCCCCTCCTTCTGAAGACAGTGTTTCATTTGTATCATGACTTTGCCCCCAGGAGTTCTCACCCCGCCTATGTGTGTCACTGCTGTCAGCTCAAACGCAGACCATTAGCAGCAGGGAGCTTTTTACCCTGGAGTGCTCTTTTGGTGTCCTACAGTATTCTAAACAACATCAACCTGTAGTTTGTCTGTCCGTGTTTGGGTCTGTGGAATATGAAATGTTAAGGCCCATTAAGTTTTTGCAGCAATTGGATTTTTTGCTGGAAGTGGTCTTGGGTATTTTAAGCAATATAAGGATGGGTATAAATTGAGTGGCATTTCAAAGTTTTCTTTCACTCGAACTCTCATCTCAATTGAATTGCAGTGAAATTGTAGCAAAGCATTTCATCTAATTGTGAAATAGTTCAGAGGCAGAGCTCTGTTTTAAATGAAATTTGCAGGATATAACAGCTCATAGAATAGTCTTAGTGGGGGTGAGACAGATTTCACTGGCAGTCTTCCTATGGTTTGTAAAAAATTCAGTGATTGGTTTTGAAACAATTAGATCCAATTGATCAGAAGTTATTGTCTACAAAAGACAGGATTTTGTCTGAAACTAATAAGATGATAAAGAAGCATCAGAGGATAGTGTTTACTTCAATTTATCTTGCTTTATGGGAATATTATAGCCTTTCCCACTTCCCCTGCAATTTCAGTCTTGTGTATATCTTCAAACCAGTGAAGTTTTGGAACAGCTTTTAAAACTACGGTGATGAAAAGTGGTGTTGTGAGGTTGGAAGGGGAGCCCACCTGAGCCAAGTCATTTCAGGGTGACATCTTCAGAGTCAGCCTGCTGTGCTCACCTCGTGTTTGTGGATTAAATACTTCTATACCAGAAAAACACTCGCTCTCAGTTGGCAAAGCATGGAAGGTGAATTGGTCTTTGACTTCTGAAATAAATGAGTTTGTTTGCTTGCTGGATGCTGTTTTTAGTGGCAAACTCAAGCCTCTTTGAGGGAGAGCTGTCCTGAAGTATGATCTGAAATATGTACACATTTTAATAGCGTGTTTTACCCATAGGTTGCTTTCTTTTTGCTTGAACTGTTTTGTTCATGTGCATTAACTTGATGTTAGCATCTAAATACTTTGTTACTCTGGAGAAAATAGGATCAAGTGGATGGTGAGAAATCAAGATATGTAGATTTGGCCCAAACCTTGTCCTTGTTTTACATTTGTTTTCTGTATATCATAGGCTTTTCTTGGGGGTAGGATACAGGAGAAAAAACCCTGGGCCTATGTGCATCTTTAACAAACACGGAAATGAAGAAATCAAAATGGAGAATCTGTATGTTTTAAGGGTATGGAAGCATATTCTTGCTTTTTCAATAAGGGATGCATTTGAAGTAATTTATCTCAAGTAATGTGAAGTATGTGAAAGAGAAGTGAAAGGATATTAATTTCAGAACGTATCTTTTATCTGCTAACAATATCCAAGGGTTTCTCTGAGCAGTTGAAGTGTAAAGCGGTTCAGGAGCTTGCCTTGCCTTTTCTTTGCTAGGTAAATATAATTTGAGTCTTTATGAAAGGAATATTATCCTGCATGATGGATTTTTACCCTCCATTCTTTCCTGTTTATTTACCAGTCAATAGAGTTAATATAAAGCCAGAAATTCTTGGCCTTGAAAAATATAAACTGTGTTTTAAATTTTTGTCATCTTGCTGATAAAAAAACTAGGGGATAGTTCCCAGCAATTTATAACAGGATGCTGTTTGAATTAAGTGATTTCAGACTCTGGGCCAAATTAAATTTCAGTGAAGTGGGTACAGTTTTGGCAGAAGTGTACAGGTCCATGATGGTCATGGCGCATGCAGTTACTCTGAATGTGGTACAGATGGACTTCAGGCAGAAACTTAGGAACAGCTCCTCACTCCAGGTCAGCATTCAGGTTCTAAACAGTCACTGCTTTGGCCCAAATTCAAGCCACAGAATGTGAGAAACTGAGGACCCTGGATCCCTTATGTATCTTTCATCTGGGATTGTGTGGATTCTGCTGATAGTTGCAGTGCAGAGGCAACTTGCCAGTCTCAGTTTGGAGAAGGAGACTAACAGGAACAGCAGAGTTGTGGGCTGGTCTGCAGCGTTTGTCTTGCATTTGAACACAGATCAGTCTCCACTTTCTATGGTGTGCAGTTTACTTTAGGAAATTTATTATTTGCCCTTTGAGTGCTCCAATTTTTGAGATGCTGGGAAGAAAGCAAGCTCAGTCGTATAGATTTAGTTTAAAAGCAGCATGTGTCTACAAATACCTGATTGTAGCTGCTCTGGGAAGGGTGCATGAGGTGCTTTTTGTGATTAAATCCAGCATAAACTGTGAAGAATGCTGAAACAGGGCTTATGGTAGCTATATCTAGGCTGCAGGAGAGCCTGTAGGAATTGGAGTACGTTGCTAACATGGTTTTGCTATGAGGGCAGATCATTCCCAAAGGCAGATTACGATAGAGCATCTTTAAGGCATCTAAATGGTTTTGAAATTTCTAATCCCAGCCTGTTTGCCACAGTTTAGTGCTGTGTCAGGTTCAGCAGCACTCAAAGACAGCTAATAAGGGCTTTTATGCATAGTGGTGAACAGTTATTGAAATGTTAGTGGGACTTGTGTGTCAAGGGTGTTCAGTTTAGTCCCGTTTCTATTTAAATCACAAGATAGGAAACTAAGTGATGTGGAGAGGGGTGTGGTTTGCAGGAACGGAGATGGCCTTCCTTAGCAGAGCAGATGAATCATCTTTGCTGTGGGACTTACTGTGGTAATGTGATTAATACCATTTAGTCTGGAGAAATTCATGCAGATGCATCTGTTTAATGAAAAAAAAGCCTGCCTCACCATCAGCGTATCAGTACGTTTTTTATTTTCTTTTTTCTTTCATCATCAGTTTGATGAATCTGAGAATCTGATGCTGGTCTAAGAACACAGAATTTGTGCATAGCAAGTTGGTATCTGGTTCACACAGCTGCAGTTTTTAGTATGTCCACAGGATTTAAACATAGCAAATAATTCTGCATGGCTGCGTGCACTGCCTCATATCATTGTATGCATTATATCCTTTTGATTTCTTACCTTTCAGTAGTAAATTGATCAGAGTGCCAGTATGCCTAGCCCGCAGTGCATGGCACACCATTTGCTTTCTTTTTAGTTTTTGGAAGCTTAAGCAGAAATCATTGCCTTGATAGTCTGCACTGCTGTTTGTATAGAGTACTGCTTTTGATTTTTAAGCCTAAAGAACCAGAAACTATGAGGAAGTTCTGTGACAAAAAACAAACATGAAAATTCCTGCAGTGGCAATAGAGAGGCTGTGTTCTGAAAGTAACTAATAGAAGGTTGCTTCTTGTACCGGGGCAATAATGACCTTTAAAGGAATGCTGAATCACTTTACAGGGATCCTCGTTACAGGTTATGAGAAGGACACAACACTTCATGCTCCTTGTGATTCACCAAATTTTAATTTACCAAAGGCAATTTACAGCTTTGTTCACCTCCAGTGGAAACATACACAGAAAACACTGCACAAGAACTAATTCCCCACTGAGCAACAGCCAGCCCCAGCAAGCGATATTCATCCCTGACATCACACCTTCCTTCCAAATATAAGATGCTTCAACTGTGCTTTCTCCAACCTAAGTGCTGTGGCATTAAAGGAAACTCTAATGCTTATAGCTTGTCTTTCAGACAGCTGATGACAGCAGAAAAGGCCAAGTTTATTTAATGTGTCTCTTGACAAATAATAAATCAGTTTGAGCTCTCACTCAGAACTCTTATAAAGCTCCTTTTGCTGGTGCCTTTGGAAGCAGAATTCTCCATCCATAAGCATGGTGGAGAAAATTTATGACTGCAAGACCTCCCTTTTAATTTGAAAAACACCTGAACAACAATCTGAAGGGGCACTGAGACAATATTCTCCTCCTTCTTGTAGTCAGTGGCAGTGAGATCACCCAGTTGTGTTTTCTATTCCTGTAAAAATAAACATCCTACTGAAGTATCGGTGTAGGCAAACACCTCCTTTCAGATCAGCCCCCTGTCCCAGCAGTGCTTTCTTGGTCTTGCCTCAGGTTCTGGCGCCTGAAATAAATGAGTGATGCAAGTGGCAAATAACTGAGGTCCCCTGGCTTTCACTCAGGGCTGTTTCCAGTGGGTGCTTGCTGGTCCTTCGGATACGTGGAATCCTGGTAGCACAGGGAGCTCTTTAAAGGATTGGGAGACCATCTGGATGAAGCTCATCCATAACGTATTTCCACCTTGGCCCCAACGAAGCACACAAAAGCTCTCATTTTCCCTCTGAAATGTCTCACAGCGAGCCTGCACGGTGTGCACACACTGCTGTGTCCCTGGGGAGGAGCTGAGACACAGGCAGCTGCAGGTAACACTGCCTGTGCCTCTGAAGGTGCATCAGGAGAGGATTTACTGTAGTGAGCACTCTGGGACAACCTGCAAGGAGCAGAGGGAAGTCAGGGCTCGTGTGTCACCTCCTCTCTGGACTGACTGGAGGGAACCTAATGGCTTATGGAGAATGCTGGGGGAAAGTAATGAAGGTAAAAGCAGTGTCCTTGCTCTTAAACCAGGAAGTCTGGGTCTCGGGCACGTTGTAGTAGCTGAGAAGCGGAGCTTATGGCTATATAAATATGTGGATTAGTGCTGCTCATAGACCAAAGAAACTGATTTAAACCTGGTTCCTTCTGCATGGCAGTATCTAACAATAAACTAACTCCACAGCATGCTGAAATCTGGTAACCTTAAACAAAAGCTAAGCACATACCTTTTGAGAGAATAGGCAGAAAGAAAAGGAGGCCTTGACAGGAGAAAAATAAGTAAAAAAGCAAAAATAAGACACAAGAGAATAACAGCAGAAAGCATGAAACAAAGGCAAAACCAAATCCACTAATAAGAGAATTGTCAGACAGGAAAAAGAAATAGAGAACAAACAGAGAGCAAGACAGAAGTAATGAGACAGGGGGGAAATCGGATTCAAAATGAAATCTGGTAATAAAAGAACTGTCAGACATAAAACAAGCCAATATATGACAAAGGAAGAAAGAGCCAAGGAGACGGAGCAAGGCAATCTTTGAAGAATTAAGCTAACCAGATGTGGCCTCCAAAGGTAATTTGTAGAAAAGTTGATGTTACTCCTGATTTCTAATGAAAGCAGACTCTAAGAAACACATTTCTTTTATGCTCTAAAGAAAAAGGTGTTTGGCTTTTTTTTTAAATAAGAAACTATGCAAGAGAATTCAGAGGGTTTCACATTACTTTTACAAAACTGTTTTGTAGCTAAGGCTGTGCTGAAAAACAATATTAAACAAATAAACTGAAATGGATCTTGTGGCTTGTGTATTGAATCTGGTGTGCTTCATCCACCTTGACCTAGCTGCATTGCTTTCGTTTCCCTCATTTCAAAATACAGACTGTAATATAAACACACACATCACTAAAACTGGAATGGAACAGAATTCAAAGTGCTCATAAAGGTTTTGGTTGTGGGAAGCATTTTTTACCTTGCCAGATAGAATCGAAGCTTTTCTTTGAAGACAAAGATGAAAAGAAATCAGTGGAGGACGTGAACCATTTTACTCAGGCAGAATAAACTCATTGACTTCAAGGGACCTAGGATCGAAAGAAAGACCACTGATTTAATAGGCTAGCTCAAGAAACCCAGAAGTCCACTTAAAATGCTTGTAATGTTGGAATTCTTAAAACTTCTTGTGTCCAAAGGAGTACGAACAATAAAAAATTAAATACACATATTGGCAGAGCATGTCCCAGGTACGTGCTGCAGGCTTCACAACCACTCCTTGCTCACCAGCAGCAGTGGCTGCCTATGGGAACAACAGCTTCGTGCCCTCTGGAAGCTCATGGTGTCCTTTAGTTACTGAATTTTGGATCAGATCCTAAGATGGGTTCAGCTGAGATGCTATCAGCATTTTCATTCTTGAATCTTGCAATGCTTTCTTTCTTTCATCTGAGGATGGTTTCAGAAGATACTTATATCTTGTGGTTGCTTTCTTTAACTTGTACAAAATACAAAGCTTTTTCTTCCCATTTTGGGCAAGCAGTGAATTCTGGTCTGTGCTGATTTATCAGGTGGTACTTACCAGGAGTTCAGCCAAACAGTCCCTTGCTTGAGGCATAGTATTCCACTTGAAAACTGCTTATTTTATCTAATTTCTTTTTCCTAGTTAGATTGCTAAAACTTTTAAAGTAGAAATAAAAACTAGCAATTAATAAAGAACATACGTATTTCCTCATGTACCAGAATATAGATATTTGCAGAAAGTGTTGCTATTTGTCAGATATTTGGATAGAAATACCAGAAACAGCAACTGAATCACTAATACAGGCAAACTAAGCAGAAACTCGTGGACTGAATGTGAGGTGAGGACTGCTGCAGAAATAAGTCAACCCATGCCTTCCTGTGAACTTCAGTGACCCTTGGAGGAAGCTCTTTAGAGTTCTAGTGATGTTGAAAACAATAATTCTTCCTATCTACTTTTAGTTTTGAGGATAACATAGAAGAAGGTACCAGCTTTGTGGACACAACTTTTGGGTTTTTGCTTGGTTTGTTTTTTGTTGCCCTTTTTTCCCCTTCTTTTCCATATATTTTTTTTAGAAGAAACTAATGCATTTTCTGTGTCTGTGGAAACGGAACACTTACGCTGGGATATACTTGAAGCAGTATTTCTAGCCACATGTATGTAGCTATGTGAAAGTTAGTGGGAAGGTGACATTTGGAGAACTCTTCTGAGAGCACTCAGGGTGACAGTAGGGAATGAATAATAGAAGTGGTGCTTGCAAAGTTTTCTCTTGTGAGATTTGCCATGTCCTTAGTTATCATGTTTGATGCACTCAAACTAGTAAGTTACCTCAAGGTACCTTACAATTGGCCAAATTGTAGGTTAATCTGCTTGGGGTTTGGGGGAAAGGGGTGGGAGTAGTGGTGGTGATGTGTTTGGAGTACTTAGTTGGAGAGAAAAATTTAGAAATGCAGGTTGGAATATGATTCTTACAGGTAAATGTTTGGGTTTGGAGAGATTTCCTTGGTCCTGCTCGCAATTTACAAGATGCTCCTTGTCTGCAGTATAGCCTTCAAGTGAGAGATTGTTACACAGAACTCTTGTAAAAGCTTGAATATAGGAAATTTGGTCTCCTCACTGAAGTTCTGGATCTCAGACAATTTCTCAGATGAAATTCACATCGTATTTGGAGATGAAGTGAATAATTTATATAACTGTATTGGAATTAAGCTACTTAGGGTTTCATGTGCTTATAAGGCAACTGCATGCAGAATGATGCCTTAAGGATTAAACTCTTGATGGTGGCAATAAATAATGCAGAAAATTCAAATATTGAACGCAGAAGAGACTTCAATCAGGCAGAGCCTTGCTGAGATTTCTTTTCACACTACTCTGTTCGTATTTTTTCTGCTGTTGTTCCTGAAACCAGTGGCCTCCTCTTGAGAATTTTATCATGAGCCATATGTACACTTTGGTGCGGTTTAGAGATGAATATTCAACTTGAAGGCAAATTGGAAATGCAGGAGCGTGGAACCCAACAGGGTCATGTCCCAAGAGAATCTCTGTGCATTTCACTGAACAATTTCTACCCTGAGTTATCATGTAAACGATAATAAAATAGTGAAAGTCCTGTGGGATTTGAAATCAATAGCCAAGAGTAGAACTACACATCTGTTGCATTTATTTTTAATTGTTTTAAAGAGGGAACTCTTTTATTAGATGTTTTTATCCAGCGAATGACACAGCTGCTTTAGTAAACAGTCCAGCTAGAAAGTCATAAAAAAACATTAAGAGGAACGTGCAAATACAAGAGTTCAAAAGCTGAAACATCAAGCAGTGACAGAGTTGGTGAGCTGTGAAACCTTTAACTCTGTATTCTCTTGGGTTTCCTTTATAATGGAGCCACTATAACCTCCATCTACCTGTCAGCCATTATTGTTAGCAACAAGAACTGGGCTCAGAGTCTGGAGCGTCTGTGTAGAAACATGGAATAGGATTATTTGGTGTTCCTGATGAGTAACCTGGGAAAAGCTTGGGCTTGCATGATGGGTGATGTTCCCCCACTCACACACAGAGGCTTTGGTTGCACAGTTTCTGACGTTTTAATAAGTGCATGTCTTCAGAACCTCTTTACTCTGTATCTGTAGGGATAAACCGTTGGCTCGGATTTAGAAAACCCTGTAGCAGAGCGGATCATTGCATCAGGAGACAGGCAGCCATGGGAATGCAGAAGCCAGACATCCCTTCCCTGGTGTCCCAGCCTTGTCAGTGCCCTCCTGAGGGGATGTAAGGTCTTTTTTCTTCCACCATGTGGGCAGGCCTCGGGGGAGCCTTGTGCTTCTGTGCAGGGCTTAAAGAGGCAAGCTGCAAGTGTAGCAGAGCATTTTGTTTGGGGTGGGAAGTGCTGGAACAGGTAGTCAGTTAACAGGCTACAGCTGTCTGCAGCTGCCACGGAAGATTCTGTTTGGCCAGTGCTGTGGCTGCGAGAGGACTAATGGCTTTAATTTGGTGAGAGAAGGATTTCTGTTCTCTCTGAAGAATGACAATGGCAGAAAAGCCAAGGGACAAATTCTAGGCACTTCACAGCAAAACACTATTTGACTCTATTTTATAGAATTAAAAAACAGAGTATTCTTTTTCAGTGGTAGAAGCTGAGGAGACTGGGTACTGTTAGGGATTAAAAATGTATATTTTGCACAAGAATGCTAAAGTAACAAGTAAAAATGAGACAATTCAGAAGCAGTGTTATGAGAAAAGTGTCTGAAATAAAACTGCAGGAAAGCAGAAGGTAAATTAAATGCCAGGTTTTTGTGAAAGATGGACTATTCCCACTCCTGGGAATAGAATTTTTAAGGATTCTAAAATTATAGACTGACAATTCCTTATACAAAGAAGACAATTTTAAAATTTTATTCATTAAATTGAAAGTGAGATTTGCATGGGAAAGAGCTAGAAAGATCTTCATCTTAATTTAAATTGGAGGATTCTTTGCAGGAGTTAGTCATAGCAGAAACTATTTTGAACAGGTCAATGTAGAAGCAAGTTCGCAGGCTGCATTACTGGGAAAGATATGTAGCTGGCATTTTATCAGCTACAATCAAAAGCAACAAGGGGTAAAAAGATGCCTTGGTGGTTTAGTTGAAGATCTGTATTTGAGTTGAAGCATTGTTTGTTTTTCAAGAACCAAAATATGATCTAGACTTGGAACAAGGATGCTATTCCATCCAGTGCAGGTGCCTTACTGAATGACAGCACTCAAAGAGCAGAACAGCCTTTTAAAAAATAATTGTGATGATGATGAGACCACTTTGAGAGCCTTAGAGCTGTTGTAAACCAATGGAAATTGTGCCACAAAGTTCAAGCAATATAGTCTGCTGTGAAATTGCTGTACACAGAGCACGGGCCGATCAATGGAGCTGCAGCGTTTCTTCCCAAGGGAAAGAACTGTCCAAAGGCAAACCACTGAGAATGGAACTAAATGCCAGTAACGTGAAAAGTGTGAGAGTTGGAATCAAAGCAGCGATTCAGGCAGATCGCAGACACAATGGCAGAGGAAGAAGGTTTGCAGCTGGGTTTGTGCACGTTCCAAGAATGCTGCCTGGGGAAATGCTTTTAGGGTTCTGTGTGAAGAGGGAGCATGTGGGGAACCTGAAGAGGCAATGGAGGGTAAACCTGCAAGGCAAACACTGGCAGGCAGACTCCAGTGCCTCCAAGTTCCGTGCTATTCAGCAAAACTGTAAGATTCAGGGGAGCAAGGTTACTGCAGCATTTGAGTTACAAGGACCAAGTTTTTTTTTTTATTTGCCTCCCAAGTAACAAACCCAGGCTAGCTATGCAAGTTAGTGTAGTGTTCCATCCCTGCAGTACGTGCCCAGATCCGGGGAGATGTGAGAATCCAGGTGTGCTGGTTCTTGAGTCAGTGGCCAGACAGTGATTTCACCTGTGGACAGAAGAGTCACTGGAAATAGAAAGTTTTCTTGATAAAACTTTGTCGTGTGCTGGATATTATGGATGAAAAAGGAAGGGCTGCTTATTAGAGAAATAGGAATAACTCTTCTTAAAGCAGAAGGCTGTCTGAGAGGCAGTGTGGTGCATGTTTTGAAGGCCCATTATTGTCAGTGTTTCCAGTTAGATATTACAGGACACTCCTGTACATCCTTACAGGCCACGATGCACCTGCAAGTTGATGGTCTGCTCTGTGCTTGTCCATCCTGTGGTTAGTGTATTTGATAAAAACTCTTCAAAACATGAAGGGATAGCTGCAGTTGAGTAGCTTGGATGATAGAAATGCTGCATTTGATATTTCCCCCCTCAATGTATCTAATACTTCAGCATGTTAAATGTGCTTGGCTTCTGTGTAGATTTAGATGCCTCACCCCACGAATCAGCTCTAAATGTAATTAAGTCCAGCTATTCTAGTTAGGCTCCAAGTAGCAGCACACAAGGATACTGCATGACCAGCTAGTATGGTGTAATGTGGAAATAGTACCAAGTGATTACTTGACCAGACCCTCAGTGCTACAGAATTCCAGGCATTTCAGTTCAGTCAGTTGTAGTTCAGTGTTATTTATGCCTTTTTCCCCCTTTTGCTTTCCCGTATTTTCACTTCCTTATCACTGTCAAAGTCTGACATTAACCTACATGTGCACTCAGAATCACCGGGGCAGAAATATTCAACATGCTGATTGTAGAACACATTCCAGCATCACAGCAGAGACATGGATGCTAGGATAATCGAAATTTGAGAGGTGCAAGTACAGAATTCCTTCTCCATTTAGGAAAAAAAAAAAAAACTCCTTTAGTGATTTTTGTTGGAAATTATTGACTGCTATGTAGGCTGAAAGCTTGATTCAGTGTTCTTTGCTGAGAAAATTACAGCAAGTTATCTCACCATCTGTGATACTCATGTGGATTCTTCAGAGGAATGGCACAGTTGTTATCAATCAAATTGCTTTATCAAACAGACCTCTGCACTCTGCACTATCAGAAGAGTGTGTTCACAGGACAAAATTATATAATGTATTACTTTCCTCTATTTCTTTTTAAGATGCTTGGGTGCTTGATTTACTGCTGTCCAGGAAGGCAGGTTTGCTGAATTCGTGTGTGTGAAACACTTGAGATGCACATTCTGTACAATACCCTCAGAAAATGCTTTCACTCCGCAATGCCCTCCAGCAGTTGTACAAATCAGAAATGAAAGTCTGTAGGTTGTAATCCTATAAGACAGCTTTCTCAATCTTCTGGGCTGAGGTATAATCAGACAGCGTTTCTGGAACATGCCAAACCAATCAGGAGCAGACATTTTCCCTACACATCAAATGGGCTTTCTCAAGATGTTATCATTAAAATCTTATACCAAAATGTTAATTGAACAATATCAGATTCTTGCACGCCTCCATCTCTTTTCCTTTCTTAAAATTGAGTTTAGTAATATAAATGTTTCTCAAGCCAGCTAGCCAATGTCTGGGAATACAGAACAGTTGTCTCTGGTGAATCTTCTCTGTTTTTCTTTCGTTAATTAAATATTCGACATTGTAGCATCCTCATTTCTCACTTGTTTGAACTGGATCAGCTTCCATTCTCAGAACATTTCGTTGCACCAATTCATTCTAATCACACTGCTGCCTTGAGCATGTACTTAATCGCATCCCTGGGAATAGAAGCTGTGTAGCTCTATCCACATGCGTTGTACATCCCCAGATTTCAGAACTTTATTGTTGTGGTTGTTTTGTTTTGTGGGTTCTGTTTTGTTTTGTTCACCTCCACCCCATCCCTGGCTTTTCATATAAGCCTCCCATGCACCCAAATCTCATGGAGTGTATTTTGCTCTTCATCTCTAGTGAGATGGCAATAAAACAACATTGTCTGACAATATATATTTTTGTCTACTTATCAGTTTGTAACTTTTACCATTGATATAAAAATAACACAGTCCAGTTAAGATCTGTGACTTACTATAGCTGTAGTATATGCATCTTTCAGCCTTCCATTTAGTTAATGGGATTTTAAAAACTTACTTTTTTCTTAATCTTGAACTGAATTCTTTTCAGTGATGAGAAGCAGAAATAGTTCAGTTGGTGTAAATACATCACATTAGCTGGTGTGTATGAGAGGAAATCAGGCTCTGTCAGTGCAGTGTGGTTGTGGAACTATTGGCATATGTGATTTAACAAATATGTGTGTTCTCCAGCTTGGTTGCATTAAAGCATCTTTTGAAGTGAATTTGAGGTAAATGTGTATAATGGCTCTCGGGGTTCTTCTGACCTGCGCTGGTCGTGTCTGATGAGCTGCCGAAAGAATTTTAGAATTTCTTTACAACACTGCTGATACTTGAGTGAGCGAGTTTTTCTCCATGTGAGGTGATCTTATGTGCCCTTTATCCTCTTTATATTCTCCTGCTCCCCTGCTTTCTCTTTCTGTGCTCTGGACATGCAAGATGGCAAACGAACTGTCAAGTCTGGAGCTGTGTGCATGTGCTGGCCAGCTCGCAAAATGTCAAGTAGAATGTTGTACAGCTGAGTTGTGCCTATCTGACCTCAAGTGTGGGTGCTGCTGGTTTTTCCTCTTGGGAGTTTAATTAACTCTGAGATTAAAGACCAGCCTAGCACTCTTTATAATTTTGTCAAAATTTGCAAGTGCATATGTAATTTACTGTGGGCAGAAAGAAGGGATAGCAGTCAGATAAGTTGCATTCAAATTGTAACAAGAAAACCATTCTGTCCAAAACCAATAACAAAAGCCCCCCACTACTGCAAACCCCCAATATTAGCATGTTTTCAGTAGTGAGTTCTTATATTAAAGATATTTACTGCCTGTAGTTCTTAGTTTTCATCTAACAGTGAACTACTTAATGCTTATATGCTTCCAACGAATGGAATTAAAATTGTGTAACATGCATTCATTTTTGGCAACAGTTCAAGAAAAATTCTTTTGGCTTGGAAGGATTAAATTCTCTCTTAGTTGCTTTAAAATGTTCTGCTGGCCATGCTGCTCAATCTAGTTACAACTGTGAATCCCCGCATGGTCCTGGATTTGTTATAGAATTTATGAAAGCCAGCAGGATCCAGAATTAGAGTATTTCAGCCTACTTTATTAAATAAGTCCCTAAGGGTCTTTGAAGTTACGTTGTACTTAAGTGCTACAAAAAAAATTATTTGACACTCTGAGTTGGATCCTGTCTTGCTGTTCATATGAAATGAAGGCTGTCAAGAAATGCCTGGGTGGACAGGTGGAGCTATGATAGAGCTAGGATGTTCTTTCTTATCCTCAAGTTCGTAGGTAAATAAGAAAAATCCATACTTTAAAAGCTGTTCAGTCTGTCTTTACTTACCATGTATTTTAAAATGGTGCTGTGCAAGCCCACGAGGAAGCAACTGGAAGAACAGTCACTGCTGAAGTTTGTACAGCCATGCTTACGTGCCTGTTTATCTGTCTGTCCAGTCCTCTGCTCCAAATAACTTCCCCATTTCCCAGCTGCCTCAGAGCTGCTTACGTTCCTCTGAGTTTCGTGAGCATTAGTGACCGCTGGAAGATGAGGATCCAAAACAAGCTCCCAGGCTGAGGAAAGGCAGGCAAAGCTGAGCTGTAATACACACTCTACATACTCTGCCTGGCAGCAGCTGCCAGTTAATCAATGCATCTATAATTTGTTAATAACTGCAGTGTATGTGGTCTCTGGCTAGGAGAGAGTGTTTTAGAGGACATAGTTTCATTATTTCCATTATTCATGGAACATCTTGTAGTGCTAAATGATATACAAGCAGCGGGAAGATGGAAAACTCATCTCTGTTTGATCATGAACTGCAGAAACCTCCAGGGACTAATGAGTGTATTGCTGCTTCGTGCTCTCACTGAGGCCCAATGACAAACAGAACATCCACAGCCAGATGCAGATGAGAAATCATCCATCTGTACTCTGACTATCTTTGATGTGACATTACAATTAAGTAATTGCATAGGGTGAGCAGTGTACGTGGGCACTCACGTGCGTACAAGGGCATCTCAGCTCTGGTACTCGTTTCCTTAATTTACAATCCACAAGAAACTGCGAGGATGTCTTCCTTCCATTAGTAACGTTATCATTGCCGTTATATTCTGGACAAATGCACTGTTTGTAGTGATATGAAATATTTCCCCTGAGACTCTCCTGTTTAAATATCCTCCTTTTGTTTGAAATAAAAGACACTTTAAGTTTCATTTTTTCTTTACTTCTTCCTCCTTCAGATGTTAAAGAACAAGGTATCGTATTAATTCTGCTTGTAGGAATTAATTCCACTCTCATAGGACCATAAATGCATTGTAAACTGCATGTGTTGGGGGGCAGGGGGGTATCCTCCTTTGTTCTCTTTGTCATTGTGTACCAAACGGTTCTACTCCCAGAAAATGGAACGTTATGCCTACAATATTTTTATCATGCTATCTATAAAAGACAAGCCATGAAAACAGTGCACCAGGAAGATACAAGATCAGAATAAGGGCCAGTTGTTTTACAGCAGCAGTGTGCTGCTATCCTATGCCTTTTAGGTCTGTTTTCCAGCTCTCCTACCACTTACACTTCTGCTGAAAAATGACCTAGGGAACAAACCCGTATGGTCAGCTCTGGATGATCAAAGCAGGTGAAAAATCAAAGAAAAAGCAATGAGGACATGAGTTTAAAAGAAAAGGATGGAAAGGAGGAGGTATGGATAATGAGTTTCTTAACCTCATCTGCAAGCCCCAGTTTTAAATTTTCTTTATACTGAGCAGTAGAAGTGGGCTGTCAGCAATATGTGACTTTTACTGGAACAGTCTCTAGTGAGCTTGTACGTCTCTTGGAAGTTAGGAGAAATTTTCTTGTTCTTCTAAAAAAATTTAGGATCAGATTTCTGTAGTGGATGCTTGCTGCACCTGCAGATTCCTGCACGCAAGCAGGCTCCTGGATTCACTGTGTGCTGCCTTTGGAGCCTGGACAGAGACTGACCTTGCAGCCCTGCAGGTAGTGCTCTTCCACACCTTCACAAATGACTTGGACACAGGACTAGAGGGGATGCTGAGCGAGTTTGCAGATGATACAAACCTGGGAGGAGCTGTTGACTCCCTTGAAGGCAGAGACGCCCTGCAGAGAGACCTTAACAAATCAGAGGACTGTGCAGTCACTGACCACCTGAGGTTCGACAAGGGAAAGTGCTGGATTCTGCACCTGGCATGGGGCAACCCTGGATGTACGGACAGACTGGGGAATGAGAGGCTGGAGAGCAGTGCCAGGGAAAGGGCTCTGGGGGTCCTGGTCCATGGCAAGGTGAACATGAGCCAGCAGTGCCCTGGCAGCCAGGAGGGGCATCCCTGTCCTGGGGGCATCAGGCCCACTGGGACGGCCTCACCTCCAGTGCTGGGGGCACTTTTGGGTGCCACAAGATAAGAAAGACATTAAACTACTAGAGAATGTCTGAAGGAGGGTAACAAGGATATTGAAGGGCCTTGAGGGGAAGCTGTGTGAGGGGCGGCTGAGGGCACTTGGTCTGTTGGGGAGACTGAGGGGAGGCCTCACTGCAGTTCTTCCTTGTGAGGGGAAGAGGAGGGGCAGGCACTGATCTCTGCTCTCTGGTGACAGTGACAGGACACGAGGGAATGGCCTGAAGTTGTGTCAGGGAAGGTCTAGGATGGATATTAGAAAAAGGCTCTTCACCCAGAGGGTGGCTGGGCACTGGAACAACTGCCCAGGGCAGTGGTCACAGCACCAAGTCTGAAAGAGCTCAAGAAGTGTTTGGACAACATTCTTGGGCACATGGTGTGACTCTTGGAGATGGTCCTGTGCAGGGCCAGGAGTTGGACCTAATGATCTTTCTGGGTCCCTTCCACCTTGACATACTCTCTGATTCGGTGATTTCTTCTCAAAAAGAAACCATGCAACAAATAAAAGGCATTTTCAGACACTTTTGTCTCTTTATGTTGCTTGCTCTCCATTCATCTCTTGGTGCCTCATGCTTAATAGCCTTGCTAATAAAAAAAGAAAATCAATTTCACTTCGCTAGATTTCCCAGAGAGATAGCAGAAAGTGTTATTGGTGGAATTTATTCTTGAAGCTTTTTTATAAAAGAACTCCAGGCCTGACTGAGTGCTGCACCAAATACTTCTTACAGGGGATCAAGGGCCATGCCGTGAGGTCCTTCTTCCTCTGACCTTCTGGTGCAAACATTTCATTTGAATTCTGCACATTTAGTATCTGCTAAATAGTTCATCAGAAACACACTGTGTTTCCCCAAGAAAAAGTGTTCTTGCTTGGTGCTGTAAAATGTCATGAAATTATAGCTGAGACAGTGGTGTTTATCATGTATTACTCAATGTGTGTTAGGTAGGAGTTTAACTAGGGATTCAAGGAATGGGAAGAAGGTTATTTTCCTTTGTTCCAGCCTTTCCTTGTTTAGTCACAGTATTATAAATGTACATCTAGTCAGTTTGATCTTTCCTGAAGCCTTGGGAAGCATGGTTTTAGGTTTCTTGGTTCAGTGATCTGCTTTTGTTCTGCACGGTGTTGGTGTTAAAAGTTTAGATGTTATAAAACAACACGTACAGCAGAACAGCACTTCCCATCCGCCCCTGCTTACAGGGTGTTCTGGGACTCCCTGTGCACGGGAAACTATTCTGTCTTCTCTTCAGCTTTTGAAACAGGATATTTTGGTAGTCTCTCAGTATATTCTAAAGAGGTTTTACAGATAAGAGCTCCACCCGTCAACATGGAAAACATGTTACAATTTATTAGACAGTTCAGTGTGACACAGTTTATCAGAAAACACAGGGACTAATTTCTGTTGAAGATTTACATGTGAATAGAAGATTCCAATCTTGATTACCTCCTATTCATTGTTTGGTGGATGCTATTCTGCCATAAAAACCTTGCAATTAAATTTTTAAACCTAGGACCCAGGAATCAGATACATGTTTGGAAGAGATCTAATCCAGAATCTGTAGAAATTGATTTGTCATGGTGGAAGGGTGAGGAAAAATAGCAAATCCATGCTTAAGTTTTGTATTCATCTTCCTTACTGTATGTATTTACTGCTAGCTGCTGCTTAGGGTTAAATATTTGCCCAAGGCCATACAGTTTTCCAGCAGAATAGGTGACAAATTAAATGGCTTGTAAGATATGTTCTTTAAACGAGGCTCCATTATTTGAGTGGCACAGTCCTTCCCACCTTGAACTTTTAAAATTCAGAAATTTTTACTTATATCCACTTCTAGCTTGTGGTCATGTTAAGCAATAATACAGGCTATATATAACAACAGCAATCGACTTTGATCTTTTTTTCTTCCCTTCCTTCTTGCAGCCCTCCAGCGTGTTGGAGTTTCCATAAGATGATGTATTCCTAGTTAGAATTTAACTGTGGTGACTGGAAGTTCAAGGTTCGCATCTGCTCAGAATAATATTCCTGGACTATTGCCTATTAATTATTCTCTTACAATAGCTTTGCAAGCAAGTATCATGGGTCAGGATGATTTACACTTCCTTGAAATTAATCTAATTAATAGATAATTTTACCATTGTACTTTCAAAAAGATGATAAAGTTCAACAATAATGGACTCTACTATGGATTTTTCTATCTATTAATATCATTATAGATCAAATTTGGTGATCAAATTAAATCATAGATGGGTATTAAAAACCTTTGATGAAATAGTAATTTTTAAAAATCTCATTCCAGTTCTGTTGTAATGTGCTGCTTAGAAGGAATTAATTAAATGAATCAAACCTAACTTATTCATTATTAGACAACAGAATAATTAAAAAAAGAAAAAAAAATAGAATTTTACTTTCTTAGTGTGTCACTACCTTACCTGATTTGATTCTTAGATAGAGTAATTGACAAATTTTGAACTGCTTTGCATTTTGAATTTGTGCCTTAGTGGACTATTATTATATAATTTCTTTCCCTCTGATGCCATTTTTAATGGGCTTTTAGTTCAGCTTATTGAGCAAACCATTTACCCCTATAAAATAGAATAGCAACATTTTCCCCTAGTCAGCAGTGTTGCCTGCTGTGGTCTGCTTTTGCTGTAGGTGGCAAAGGGGGTCTTTTCAGGTCTTTATTTTGTTCATGGTGCAGACTCGATTCTCTAACTTAGCTTGTGTACCACGACTTTTGTTTTAATTGCTGGGTTTGGGGTTTTTTTTGCCTCATAGTTGATTTGTCAAAACCTCTCTGATTCTCCTTCCTCCTCGCTCTCTGTGCAGTAAAATAGTCCAGCAATTTATCCATGATTTTTCCATGTATTAATATCACATAGGCAATCTGTCCTGTGTTCAGGGAAGACAGAGTAAACTCAGAGAACTTTAACCAGTGCAGAGCTTTCCTATAAATCTCGGTATTCTTTGGATCACCAAAGGGAAACACTTTGTGTGTACGAGAGAAGCTGCATTACTTCTCCATTTCTGTGTGTGTCCAATAACAACAAGAAGAGACAGAAGTGAAAGATGAGCAGCAAATATCTTGCTGTACTTACTGTTATTTTATCATCCCCAGTTTTATGATGTCACAAAATCTCTTTTTCCTTTCACTTTAAAGGGATGTGTCAGCTGCTGTCTCTTTGAGGTGATGGTACGAGGCTTTTAGGACATGACAGCTTTAGTGCAGAAAGGCAGAGGGGTGAAATAAAATGTTTGTAACCTTAGTAGCTTACTTCATCCTCTAATGCTTTGTACACCTCTACTCTTCAGTAGACAACACATGACATGCTTGGTACAATCTTGGTCAAAATTTGAGAGGCTAAATCATTTAGTGTCAAAATTTCTCTTAACTCTGTTTAAAAACATAGTGAATATTCCTATGTAATGTGACCTGGCTGTGGCAGGTTTTCTGTCATGGTACAGCCTGGGCACGTTGTGTTTCCTTGAGACACTTCCAAAGTATTTGAGTTAAGGCTGCCCATTGCAGACTGTTTTTAAAGTAGTATCTAAAGACTTAAAAATAGATTGAGATGCTGTTTTCAAGACCCATTTCTGTAACTTCCCTGTCAGAGAGTAGAGAGTGCTTTCCAGAAATCTGACCCTAAGCCCAACAGCTCCTATTATTCCAGCTGCTGCAGCCTTTTCTGTCCTGCCTGGCATGACAGAGACCATTTCTGAAAGTTGTTTTGTCAAAGCTTTTTGGAGGTCGTTTGTCTCCTACAGCTGATACCAAAGTTAAAGTAATAGAAGACTCTGCAGATGTTCTGCAATGTTAAAAAGAAAAAAAAAGTCAATTAGACAAGCCCCAGAAAAACAGGATCAAGCAACCGTGGTTCTTGACATACTGACAGCTCATTAGCTAGAAGCAAACGACTTAGGACTCATTATGGGTATGCTGATCACTCACAAAATTATCAGCAATCTAGATAAAATTGAACCATGAAGTACCTTCAGTCAGGGAAGTTTTGTAGCTGAACACACAGAGTAAGGTCCCTTCTGAAGGATTGAGTTTACTACCTGTGGTCAAGGAGAATGACCTGAAAGCAGAAGAGCAGAGGTTGAGAAGCTGATGTGTCTGGAGAATGGAGGACCTGCTTTTTGGAAGATTGAAGAGTTTGGTTCAATTACCTTGCTAAATCCAGTTGAGAGAAGATATATCAAAGCTCAGTTTCTGAGAATGGGCAGGACCAATTTGATACGTTAAATACAGTCTGTTTAGAAAACTGCTTCTAATCTAGAGACTTTTCATTTAAATTAGTACTTTCTAGGTAAAAACTTCCAAAAAGGTGGTGCCCCCAGTAACCCTCAAAGCACCTTCTTTCACTATAGTGTTATAAACTTCCAACTATGCTTCTTGTCATAGACGGCACTTTGCACAGCCTAAGTGGAACAGTACTTGCTTTTTCTTAATGCAACTCCAATCAAAACATCTGGATCTCAGTACCAAAGTCTTAAAAATATGAAGAGGGCTGAAATACAGCAGCACATGACCATTACAGCAACCACGGGAGTGGTGTCATAACAGAAAAACAAAAGCCAAACAACTGCAGGAAAAAGGGGTACACACACTGACTGCTCTGCAGAGGACTCTGTTTCAAGAAAGAGAAAGGTTGTTTAGTAGGATAACAAGAAGAATTATTATGAGATGAAAGATGATGTTCTTAGAGGGAATTTAGCATGGAATTAGTCAGCTAGACAGAGGAATATGTATAAATGAAGAATAGTTAAGTACAAGGTTCTTAAAAACAGTTATGAAAGGAGAAACTGACAGGGAGGTTTGACTTAAATGGGAAGTTGGGGCATAACTGCAAAAGAAAAGGGATTAAAGAATTAAATATTGCAGTTCCTTAAGGTAAGTAAAAAAGGAAAATTTGAAGACAGTATTGTTGGGTAGTAAGAAGCTGCTGAAGTAGAGGCACTATCTGACAAAATAGAGAGAACTGCGTGACTTTTTGGAGGATTAGTGTCTAAGCATAGTCAGAGGGTATAAAATTAGATGTCGTGGTACTCAGTGAGGTAGGAGCTTTCAGACAAAAGGAAATGGAGTAAGATGGGCTGAAATTTGACCAGTGACATTTGTGGTGAATGCTGAATAACTAAGAATGAGAAATGGAAAATATCAGGATTTAATGTCTTGGAACGTTAACATCCGAAGTTGGATCTTCTAGCCATTAAGTTGTGGAAGTCCCAACAGACCTAAGGTTTCAACCAATTAAATCTATTTTCCAGCACTGTGGGATTAGTTACATGTACAGAAGCAAGGAAATTGCACATAAATATTCTGATTACTCACATATTCTGTTTTTGATTTAATGAAAAAAGTACAAAAAAAATCCAACAAAAAAGGAAGGGCATCATTAATTTTGGCATCTAAAATCAAATGATAAATGATCAGCTGATTAGTGATGTGCATTTTGTTCTTTTAACTTTTTCAGTGAATGTCACATTATATAACACTTAAAATGAATAAACCTGGAAATGAAATAAGTTAGGATGCATCATTGTGTTCCTCCCCTGACTGGTGGACAGCTTGTCTCATTAATCTGTATAGTGGTGTTAATTTGATCAAACAGCATTATTTGTTGAGATTTATGGCTAGAAGACTTAGGGGTTCACTGAGAAAATCTTATGCTGCTTTAATTTCAGAGCACAGGGGTAGATTTTGTGACTTTTAGTGACTGGAACATACCATAAAGTCTCATGACTTGTAATGACTGTACAAACTACCACAGACCCAAATATTCTGACAGACAATGTGGGCACAATGAAAGATGGTCAGTAACGTGTGGCCACAGGGCAGTGGGGTGTTCTGTCCTGTGCAGATTCCTTCTTGTGTTGGTAACTGCTGCCTAACCAGCATTGGGGCAAAGGTAGAGATACAAACTGATAAAAGTGAAGACCTTTGAGAGGAAGAATGGAAAACACTGAAAGCAGATGAAACAGTAAATGTAAGAGCAACATTCCTGCATTCATGACACATGCTTTTTGAATATTGTAGATGTTGAAGTGCCTAGGATCTATTCTTAGAAATAACTGAGTATGATTCTGGCTCTAAATGAACTGTAGGAAAACTCATCTTTGCCTAGTACTTCCAAAGGGTTGTGGGGCGCGTTATTTAATCTCACTGGTGTCTCTGGCAGCTTCCCTGCTGGAAAGGAAAAAACCCTTCTGTGACCTCTGGGACACTGTGATGAGTTCATTAAGGTTTTGGTGGCCTTATTCTACTACTTTAGACCAGATTGGTGTTAAAGATAATTGAAAATATATGGCCTCAGGGCTGTTAGTGTGTGGGAGAGATTCATATCCTACAGAAAGGTTGTGGGCAGAACCTGCTTCCTGCACCAGCAGCGAAAATGAAGATGAGAACTAGTTGTTCATATCCAGGTCAAGGCTTGCACAGATGGCGCCTTAGGAAGTTCTCCTGTAGCTGCAAGCTGCAGAGGTGCAGTATTGGGTCCCACAGACGTCAGCAAGAAGATTCACAGCCTGGGTTTGGTGACACCAGACTTGGCTCACGTGGGGGTTGAGGGATCCTGAGTTTGCAGATTGAGTAACTCATACACAAAGGCCCTGGGAAAGAATTAAAAAAAAATTATATTTTTCTTACAGTTCCTGTTCAAATTTAATTGTGCTTCTGGCTTTCTCTTGCTCTCCTTTAAATCAGTTAGAGATATCTTTATATAAAGGAGGGATAGAATTCCACAGTTGGCTTTGTTTAGTGCAAGTAGCTGGATATGCTGGCACGGAACCAAGTACCTGGACAGTAGATGATGTCTTTATTATGTCTTACACAAAAATTAAACTCAATTTGAATGTGTTGGGGGTTTGTACTACTTTTGTTTGTTTCTTGCATGCAAATGAGTAGAATGTGGATGCGGGGAACCAGAGGTTTGAAATAATTTCTGACACATGACAATCTCTCTATATTTGATGGACTAAAGGATGGGAAACTGTGCTAGGTGCACAGTTGTGTCACATTTCTTCCATCAAAATCTTCTGGATCAGCTCGGATAGAGTGGCTAGGAGTGGTTTCTTTTAAGTTTAAGAAAGCCACAAATAGGATATATTTGCGTTTCTACATCTAGCACTTTTAGTTTTTAATATAGTGGTTTTATCTAAGCCTTATTAGACAGAGATTGATAATCTGTATGAATTTTTCATGGGGTTTTTCTTGTGCATATGCTGGTTCAATGATGCATTTTCATATGAAACACATAAAGCTTTTTTAAGCGAAAATAAAAGCACAGATAATCCAAATCAGTTCAATTACACTTGCAGATTAAAATAAAGCTGTAATATATATCTATTGTATTGAAATGCTAACTCTATGAATTTTTGATCTGCTTTAAAAATGTAGAACTCGGGTTTGATTAGATTAGCTGTGGAGTAATCTACACTGAATAAATCTGTCTGCCTTTCATGTGATTTGTCAGTGTTTGTAGTGGGTTTGTACACACAGCTTTTGCCATTATTTTCCAAGCAATAAAAGCAGCCATGCAGAAAAGCCACCCATAAATGTCAGAAAACAGAGATATTTTGTTGCATTCCAAGGGCTTTGAAGGTCAAGTTCAATTCAGTTAGCTCACCCAGTGTGAGAGGAGCGTGATACGATGATGGAATGTGTGTTTGGGTAGGATATATGTGTTACTGTCCCTGTACTGTTCTATCAGGATAACAGATCAGTGAGAGATTAAACTTTACGGCTTGGAAGAATTTCTTTTGGAAAACTATCAATTTTTACGATTTTCTCTAGCTCCTATTGAGATGCTGTACAGAAATAATGAATCCAAAGAATTTACAGCTTTTATCACAATGGAGATTGACTCCTGGTTGTGGCTTTTGGGTGCTATTCCACTGCAGGTATTCCATTCAACTGCATGTATTCACAAAATAAGTCTCAGATCATGGATTTTATTGTAAACATGAAATAGTATTTTGCTTCCTTCTGATGAAAAGTAGTTAGTATAAAAGTAATTTCCTAATTCCTAGAAGTGAGAGGTCAGCACAAAAGGCAAAGTTTTCCCACTCCAAGGAGTCTGTTCTGCTAAGTCCCACGGAAGCTCAGTGCTTTGTGGTTACCTCCACCTGCCATACCTGACTTTTTTTCTTTTTATAAAGAGAAGACATGATCAATAAAGCTCATAATTAAGTTGAGGACACTACCTTGATCAGTGCTTTTATTGAGTTTCAGTGCCCTGATTTACGGAGCTCCCCAGTCAAGGGAGGGATATGTCATCAACTGCTTGAGCAGAATGTGAGCAGCCGTGTTTTGTAACTGCAGTGCTGCATGTTCTTAAATATCTGGAGAGTCTCCCTCGTGGTGGCTTCTGACAACCTCTTGCTAATGTTATCCAAGGATGAATAATGAACAGACTCCTACCTGTAGAAGGAACACAATTGTATTAAATGGGCAAGAAATTTTGTTTAAGTTCCTGCTGATTTGCAACATTTTCCCATGATAGTAGGAGCAGAAGTTGAGTAAAGCAGCGTCAGATCATGCCAGTACCTGAAAGAAATCTCTCTGCCAAAAATGCACAGGTCATTTGCCCCTCTGTGTTGACACTGCATTGCTCAGTGCAGCCCCTCCTACAAATAAGATTTAAAATGTAGGCCTGCCTCGTGTTTTCAGTTGGGCTCATAAAATAGTTGGATGTGCTGCTAGGAGCATGCAGCGTTTAACACAGTTGATCTGCATCCTAGATGAAAAGCTCTGTTCTGTAGTGCTGTGATAATAATATGATCGTTAATGTTTCCCATGAAAGCGCCTTGCTGGGTTCTGCGTGCCTTCATCCAAACACATCCTAAACCCCCACCCTATTTCCGTGTGTGTCCTGTGGCATGTTGCTCTTGTGCTGGAACATGGACTCCTTAGAATAGACCCTAATGCAGCCATCCCAGCAAATCCCACATCCTTCACGTGCCACCCTTTGCTCAAAGATTTGGTGCCCTGAAGGTTTGTAAACCCCAGGAACAGTTTAAAGTGTCTCTTCAGAGAGGACTGTGCCATGCTGGTGTCCTGTTCTTAGGGAGGTTTTTTGTTTCCCCAACCCCTTTTTCTAAGCTTCCAATAAAGAAAACAGCATACAGAAAAGAACAAGAATTAAGCTGGGAAAGTGTTTTTTCCCCTCACTAGAAGTAGCATGCTCCCAGCTCTACGGCAGAAAATTTCAAATTCCCGTTACAAAATAGCTGATCTCAGCCGAGACTGCTCTGTAATTAGGTCATGCTTTTTATCGGCTATAAATGGTTAAGCCTATTGGAATGTTACTCAACGTGCCAGAAGCAGACAATGCTTGGAGGCATTGAATAATACATTTTGCTTTTCTGATGACGTATGTGGCAGTTATGTGTGGACAAAGTAGGCTGGAACAGGTTTATCCGAAGTAAACAGGGAGATTTCCATGTCTGATGGAAAACAGACCAATTGCCAGAAGAATTTAGAGCCCAGGTTTCCTTGCTTTGTGTAAAAGGCCATTCGTAGAGGCAGCTCTTGCTTCCTGCCAACCCAGGACAACATTCCTACAGCTGTCTCTTGGTCAAATGTAAAAGAAAAAAAAAGAAAAAAGAGAAGAGACTACAAAAGATCTCCTGCATCCTGGCAAAGTGCATCATCTTCGCTTAAGAGCAACTTCTTTCTAATTCACAGTTGCCCTCCTTTTTTTTTTTTTTTTTTTTTTTTTTTTTTTTTTCAGAAGACCAGTGTGTGAAAAGTTGTTTTTCTGCTCTCTGAACTTGGACCTTTGCCTGGTGAAGGAGCTTTCTAACACTTGAATATTTTTATATTTAAGAGCAAAGCCAGCCTTTCATTCAGCCAGACCTTGAAGAGCCCATATGGCTCCTCACACTAAACAGGGTTTGCATCCCTGCCTCTGGAACGAGGCATTCACCTGCACTGTGTTAGGGTGCCCTGGCTGGCTGAGGGTGCAAGACTAAAATCAATAATGATCTCCTCCTTCTGTTTCTCTTTTCATGCTTATGAACAGCAGGTGCATTGCATAGACTGGCAGAGAGAGCATCCAGAGGAACTTTCCAAAAATGCTGTCCTCCCAAAGAATAGGGTGTGATGAAGCTGGTGTGAAGGGCCAGAGCAAGAGTCCTGCCAAGTAACAGGCTGGGCAAGATCTCTTTTGTCTTCCAGTGTTAAATGGCTTTTAGAAGGAAACAGAGGCATGGTGTCAATTTTTTGTTAATTTCAAGTCCAGCATAGCAGTCAGGGATCTTTGCAGAAGAAAATTCAATGGAGAAGGTCTGCGCTTGTCCAGATGGTGGTAGGCAATTACATTTCATTTGTGTGAATTTCTGGTTATGCAGTTTTTGCTCTGGAGCATAAACTTTCCCCCGCAGGCAGAAGTGAGCTGCAGGCAAGTGAAGTTTTCCAGCAAAAGGCATTTTCTTCACAGATGTGCAGCCTGAGAATGTGGGGTTGTTACAACATTTTATTTACTTTCATTTCTTCTGCCCCCGGGCTGCTGTCAAGTGTTTAATTTTATTTGTCTGATTATTATTTTCTTTCTTATCTAGAAGTTCGTACTTCCAGAGGTTACACCCCAGTGTAGTATTTACTAAACATATAGGTATGTGATTAACATCCATTCCTCCTGCTGCATACCAATCACACTAATGATTTACTGCTGCGAGCAAAAATTGAATTTATCTCACTTTCACTTTAGAAGCCATCACATTACCTTTCCTGTGAGTTTTTGAAACAAGAAATTGAGTATTTCTGGTATTTTGTATAAAATAGCAAAGGAATGCAATAGACTTTCAATAACTACATCTTTTTTCAAATATAAAGATCTGCTGACCAGAGATCTGCTGGTATTTTATTGTCTTCTAAGAATCTTTCTTGATGTATTTGTGGGGCTTTTTGTTGTTGTTGTTTTTCTGCTGGTTTACGCATTTTTTAGTCTATTTTTGGTTGAAAGAATCCACATTTTGAAAGGGATTTTCGTGAAAATGTTGGCAGCTACAGAGTGTCTTTCAGAATCTTTGTGAAAATCCCTCAATTATGGATTCAGTCTTAGGATGTAGCCGATCATGAATCTTTATATATTTCTACAGAGGAGAGAGAGGGGTCATCTAAGTGAGGTATATCTGGCAGGGTAAGAGTTAATACTCACATAGGGGTGTTTTTTTTCTTTGAACTTTTCTCAGCAGGTGAAAAATAGCTACAATCAGGTACTACTTCAATAAGTAGTAACAACCAACTGCCAGGTTGAAAGATCACAAATTCTTGTACCAGCAGTTCTATTATAGGGAAGCGTATGTCAGCCTGTGTGTGTGTCTGAAAGCTTGCCAAGGTATTGATAAGAAGAGCTGGGCAATAATCCAGCACCAGAAAAAAAATAAAAATCACCATTTGAGAGCTGTACTGCAGAGGCTTTTCTTTTTTTTTTTTTTTTCCTTTTTAATACTACTTTATCATGCAGAGACTAGTGTTTGTATAATATGCATCTACAGCTACTGATGAAGTTCACCCTAGTTGTGAAGGACATCAGTGAATCAGTAACTGGAGTTTTAGATTAAATATTCTTAACAGATCTTACAGAATGAAAAATCAACAACCTTATTTAAAGCGTGCTTTGCTGCCATGGGGATTTTATGGGGATAGATCTTTTAAAGTACTGGACAGCTTTCACCTGCAGTATAAAATCAAGTAGCAGACCAGCCGAAGGCATGCCTTGCTCAGAAGTTTAGGTGGCTTTGGTGGTATTGTGACCTTGTGGTGTGTGAGACTGGGGCTGTGCTAATGATGGGTTTGCACCTGGCTGAGCAGGGGCTGTTTGCATGGGGAACCCTGGGCCAGAAGTAGACAGCTGAAGGAAGTTCAGATTCAGCTTTGAGTAAGCATGAAATGAACAGCAGCAACAGTCACTATGGGATATGGGGAGCTCAGAGTGCTGGAAAGCCTGAAGGGATAAGAGTATCTCCAGACAAATAAATGCTCCTTCTTATCAGGCTTCGAGTTTAGGGCGGGAGGGAATAGTGACACAGAGTAATTCCTGAAATCTGGCAATGCTTTGCAATTTGAAGGGCTCAGAATCACTGAGGCTTTTCAAATGTAGTAGCTTCTTATGCATGATAGCGTATGGAAGGCCTTCAAAATACTTTAACAATTACTCCTTGAAATTTGGAAGTTCTTCGCCTTACGTAATTTCATGTTATTACCTAAATAAGTGGGCTCTTTCTGATGGGAATGCTGTATGTAATAAAGTTGTGCAGTTACCTGAGACTAATAATAGGAGTTTACATATAGGAGGATTATCTCTTACATAAGGTTTTTAATACAGACTGCTGCTGTTACATCAATTATTTGGACTGTGCTGATTCCCGTTTTGTTCATTGCTCGGGTCTTAGCCCAGCAAGCCTGAACCCACTCTGCCGAGTTTGGGCTTTAATGAAAGATATGGTTGAATATGTTGGGCTACTATGAACCTAGACGCACCACCCTTGCATTGTGAGTCATCGTGAAAAGTGAATTATGAAACGAGTTTTTAACAAATGACAGCAACAAAAGAGGTACAACGAGCTGTGTTTTGAGAGCCCTTGAGCTGCCTTAGCTGTAGGAAATGCCAGAGCTCCTGCAGAGAAGGCGTGCAAGAAGTAATGTGTCTTCTATTCATGCCTGCTTAAACACCATACTCCTCAAACACAGTCCTGATTCAGTGTACCTGCTTACGAGAAACACTTTTCAGAATAAAACTCACATGTTTCTTTCATTGTATCTATCTATTTTTGGGTACGCTGCATTTCTTGCCTTACTTCTTCATCATTGAACTTCATATTTGCTCTTATTTCTCAGCTTCCTGGCTGCTTACATTCCAGTTTAGCAATGATGTCCTTTTCCAGGAAAAAAAAATAATAAAAAAAAAGTGTTGCTTTAATCTTAATTTTACTGGTTTTTGAACCCAAACCAGATCTCACTGGTGATAAAACCCCTACTGGCTTTGTTCTCTCCTCCTGAGAGAGAAACACTGACAGCAATCTCCTGTGGAGTCTTTGAACATGTTCAGGTTAACTTTCACTTCTGGAAGAGAAGAAAGTAAATCTTCAGCTACCGATTTTATGCAAATGATGTTTGACACATGACTGTTTCTAGAAGGATCTGTGCTATATAGTCTTACTGCCTTTGAACACTTCTAGGACCCCTGCTTGACTATCTCTTCAGCAGCCCTGTTAGAGGGAGTTTCAGGACAAAAGAAATAGCTGGAAGGCATGTTTTTTTCCAATACCAGTGAAATCAGTAAGGTATACTGAACTAGTGTGCTGAAAGAATTTCATTTAATGCTCTGTTGTAATAGAAAGTAGCATTTAAATGGGATGCTCAAGACTATAAAAGAGAAAATTAAATAAAACTATTTTTTTTACATATAGTGGTCTACAAAATGAAATAAATTCAGTAAGTGTAGCCATTATTGTTTTCAATTGGTATTATACTGGAGTAAAAACTGAAACCCTGCATCAGTCCTATAATGAAAGTAGTACAATGTGCAGAGATATTAAAAAAGTGATCGAGTTACTCACTGTGCCCGTAAAGGTAGGTATTGTGAAAATAATACAATATTACTGCACATTGTGTCATCTGAGAGACCCAAAGCCCTCACATAAGTCTTTACCTTTCATTTGCCCTTCCAAGCTCGGTGCTGCCATGTATCTTTAAAAATAACAGAACGAATGATTACTGTAAAAAATAAATTTATGAAAAAAGTTTATTTGCAATTACTGTTCGGGGTGTGGTTCCTCTGGTTCTTTACTGGAATCTTCCGTAATACCATGTTCAACTTAGTCTTTTAACAAATTCAGGCAGTTACTTGTGATAGAAACAATAAGCCTGAAAAACAAAATAATTCTAGAATAGAAAAATCTCCTTCTGTTGAGTTTTTTGTGATCTTAGGGAAGTTGCTTTCAACCTCAGTTTATGCACCTGTGAAATGGGTTTTTACTGTTAAACTCACTAGGATGGGGATTTATTCCTGCTTGTGAAGTGGTTTGATAGTCTCTGCCATATAATACATGCCAAGTGGCAGGGTGTTGTACTCTGGCTAGTAAGTAGAATAAAGATACTTAGTACAGATCTCAGTAAAATATACAACTTAAGAAATTACCTTTCTATGCTGAAAATATTTCCTTTCTCCCTCCCTCCTAGACAACTGTATAGAGCACAAAAAAATGTTTGTGTCTTATTATTCTGTCAGGCATTATTGAACTATGAAAAAATGATGTTGTCATCTCACACTTCTTAACAGATTATGAAAGAAAAATGACTAAAACTTGTTCAGACTGTCAAGTTCCTGCCAAACTGAAACTAATGAATCACCCTGGCACTGGTAAATAGCCAAAACTAGATGATATGAAGCATATAAATAGTGCTAGGGACCATGTTGCCAAATACGTATATTTATACCCCTGAAAGTAGTTATTGTTTTATTTCCATGAAATTTTTAATTAAATTCTATCCTGCAGAGTAGTATGGCACTCCTGGTTTTATTTCAATTCTTATTTTAACAACATAGATATAAATTGAAGCCTTAGAAATGTGCTTCATGCCTACTACTTATTGATCTTGAAATACATTCTAGACAGAATGAGCTTGGTGTCTGAGAAATGACTGATGCCAAAAGTGGGATGATGCTGTTGTGGGGATTGAGTAAAAAGAATTAGAAGAAACTCTTTAGTTCCAGTGTGTGCTTTTGGCCCATTGAGGTCTCAGGTATTGCAGTTCCTGTACTCTGGTCTCAAGTTTCTCCTCTTCTACCACTTTTTTTTTTCTTTTTTAAACTGGAGATGAGCCCGTAGGTAGACTTAGTCTCGTTTATGAAAGGTAAATTCCTTCACTCTTCTGCTATAGGATCCTGTATTCATGAGAAGGGTAATTTTATTCTTGCCACTGCCATCCAGGCTAGTCAGGTACTATAGTGAATGAAATAAAATGTAACAAAAGCTAATATCCCATGCAAGTCGTCCAGCTAGGAAACTCTTTAACGTATGTCCTACT
Organism: Melanocharis versteri; assembly: GCA_013397845.1. NCBI lineage: Eukaryota > Metazoa > Chordata > Aves > Passeriformes > Melanocharitidae > Melanocharis > Melanocharis versteri. Next base: position 1,045,082 of record VZTG01008006.1, read on the forward strand.
GTGTACTCCTCACTGAGTATGTGAAAAATGGGAAACATTTAAAAGATGTTTATAACTGAATATACATGTCTTATGTAAATGTTGTCAATATCAAAATGTCTACATTAAATTAGCTAAAAAAATATGAAGATCGATTGAGATTTATACAGCGGATATGTCCATGTTAGAGAAACATTTCTTTTGTTAAGAGACTATTTGCATTCATGAGAACTGAAAATTGAGAAGTAATAAGATTTGTTTCTCTGCAGACTTACTAATTAGCGTTGGTTTAGCTCTCCCAAATGGTAGGATGTGTGAGTATTTACAATGTTGATGCAGACAAATCTTGAGACAAATTACAATTTGGTATTCATCCCTGTATATAGCTTCAGACTTCCCTATCATATCCTAATGACATGTAAAATTTCTGGAGTCTCAAATGCTAAATTTTAAGTTTTATCAGAGGATCGATAACAAAATCCATTTACGTGCAGTAAAGGAGATTTTGCAAGAAGCACTTAATGGCAAATAGCACCTGGCTTTGGTTGTTTTGTTGTTGTTTTGTTGTTTTGTTTGGTTTTTTTTTAATGAGGAGGTAAAGAACATAGGGACTTAAGGGAATCGAATTACCTTTAGAAGTGCCCTTGTGGCCACTGAGCAGACTTCTTTACTTGGTGCTTTAAGAAGGCTAAAATTATGAAAAGTATGTGCTTTGGTGTTTTTCAGTATTTTTACAGTGAAATTTATAGAGCCACTGAAATGCCAGTTTGCAGTAGTCTTTCCCACAGAGAATGCCTATTGTTGGATCTCATGCCTTCAACAAAAATTGCAGGGGAACTGAACGCTTAATACAAACGTCCTTTGTACAAGTTGATAAGTAAACATTGTGTTTGCATATGGCTAGATTTTTTTTCCAAAACAATTTTAACAGATGCCTTAATTCCTTTCTGTTGTAAAAATTCCTCTCTCTCCTTTGAATGTTCTTGTTAGTGCAGATTTGTTCTGGCTAAGCAACACACAGAGAAAAATCATTGCTGCTTTCCTTTTCAAGCAGTATTTTCTTACATAAAAAACCAAAAGAAGGCCACAATTTTTCTTTCATCTGGTAGTACAGTGCATTTAAAGAAAAGAAGTATAAAAATCGGGTGGCATCCTAGTGAAGGCCAAGAAATGTAGCTACACAATCTGAATTCTTCTCAGGGCAAGGGCTGTTAAGAACAACTCCCTGTGAGAAGCACATAAAGCTGATTGCAAAGTTTTCAAGTTCAGAACAGATCTGCACAAAATAAAGGAAGAAAAAAGTGGTATTCAATAAACCAGGAAGATAGGATATGTGGAAATCAGGTAGTAGCATCATACCAGCAATCTTGCTTCCTGCTGTGGATGTTTTGACTGAAACATGCTCATGTAGTGGAATGAGACTCTAGATTCCCCTTTAAATATTTGCAATATTTTAATTCTGATTAGCAGTAAATAATCGGACTAATCCACGCTCCCTCTCAGTGCTTTATGATTATCACTTGCACTGCGCATCTTGGCTGCTCTTAGCACTCACAAGGCTCTGATATATAGCTAAATGTTTCTGACTCCATCTGCTACAAAGAGAAGTGACACAGAAGTGCTCCCCAGCCATTTTATTGCAATTTAATGTAAATCTGTTATAATGCAGATGATGGAAAGTGCAGCGGCTTCCATGAATTCTGAAAGCTGCGATTGGGTTGTGGCTGCTGCGCTGCCCTCTGAAGATTTGCTGGGTTTAATTTTACATTTACGGCCATTAGCTGACGGAGGTTCCTCACTGAATCACACTGCCACAGTACTTCTTCATCCTCCTCTTCCTGTTCTCCTCACAGTGACCTCGTTCACCCAAGTTTTCCAGCCCAGTCTCTCATTGCTTTTATCTTATAAATTGTAACCTCCCAGTACATCAGAACACAGAGTCATGCAATTGACCCCTGCAATGTTTTGTTAACTCTTGTGTGTGGGAATATCATAGCATCCCTTCGAGTTTGCTGTGGGCTCGTTGTGATTCTCACTGTTGTGCAAAGAACAGATTCATCTTATCTGGCTGCAGTGAGAGCTTGCCTTTACCATTGCATCGCGTGTGATCCTATTGCTGTCGTGTGAGATAAGTGGTGTTAAATGTGTTCTGTGCTGGTTACTTGGTGGTATTTGTAGGTGGGAGTTGGGGTGATCGGATTCTGTCACCCAGAATTAAGTGTTATTATACACTTACGTATAGGCCCTTAGGCAAATGACTTTTTTCCCTTGTATTTTCGGTAAATGTTACTCTTTAGAATGATAGAATTTCATTCAGTAGAGTAATTAAACTGTGGCAAATTAGGTAAACCTAGAATGTAATTAAAGTACAGTAAAAACACCTGTAAATGATAATTGTTTCGTTCCCTCAGGGAAAATGTGGAAATAATCTTTTTGATAGAGTATCGTATCTAGAATCTTTACACATGCCAACTAACATGTTTTGTCCTCAAGTAATTTGTCTAGAAGTAATTGACTGCAGTATTTAAAAAAATAGCTAAAAATAAGGAGAGCATCCTACTTCTTACAAGTTTTTCACCTGCAGACTGGGGATTTACCCAGGGAACAAGTTGTGATCTTTCTGTGATTACATTCTCCAGTCCAAATGACTGGATGGGGTAGAGGTGGAAGGGAAAGAATAATTAGATACAGGCTTCAGATGGTTGAATTATTAACATTGGACGTCATCTTGTCTGAGATAATAATGCTGTACTTTGTAAATTCATGAACCTGAAATCAGGCAGAATGTGGTGCTGACTTCACCAACAATTTATTCTACAGTATTTAAAGTTAGAGCATGAATTCTGTTGCATGGAATGATCTGTAGTGATGGTAATCTTCCCAGTAAACTTTGTGTGGTGTCACTGCAGATGGCATTTTCCTTTTGTGTATTGTTGTGTCTAGAGAACTGATGATTTTGAGTGAAGACTTTGATGTGGATGTTTACATAAAATCTTTATTCCAAATGCAGATAAAATTTAAAGTTGATAGATGCTTTTTGAAACTTAAAAAGAAGGCTTTTTTTTTTGTGAGCAAAACTGACTCATTTGCAACCAGTTCTAAAAGAAACTCTGCAAACCTCTGAAATGCAAATTTATTGAAATAAAACAATCCAGTCACCTGTCTCCTTGTGCTCCTGCAGCAAGGTGACTACCAGAGGAATAATTTCACATAAAGCTTTCTCAAGTGTTTTTCCTTCATCCTGCAGTTGAAGATATGTATTTTTTTATTAAAACTGACTCTCAATTTTAATAATTTATTTCCTTTCTTCTTTTCATTACAGAGAAAGTCCATTGTTGCTGTGAGTTTCATTGCAGCATTCCTCTGTCTGATCATCGTTCGTCTCACAAATGAAGTAACTTTCCCTTTGATCCTAAACTGCTTTGGACAAACCAGTGTCAAGTGGATCCCATTTTCTAATGGCCAAAGGCAGCCTCTGAAAACTCATTATGGATATATAAATGTAAAAACACAAGAGGTAAGACCTGGTTTTAACAGCCCAGCAAAATGGACCAGTAGATTTCTCTTTCTCCGATCCCATTCTAATGGTTTTTTACAGCCTGCTCAGTGTAAAAACTGAACAAGGGAGTTTCTGAGCAAAGGGGCTATTTTAGAAGTCTGCTACCACTTAAATGACCTTTGAAATTTTTAAAATTTCTGTCATGTCTGCAGTGTAGAGAGCAGTGAACTGGCCTCAAAATCACCCTTGATTGAGTGAAAACTTGTTTACACAAACAAGAAAATCTTTCAGCTTAATTTCAATCCTTCAATCCCTCTAACGCAAAAGGGAATTTTCTTGTGCTTGTTGTAATAAGGTCCTAAAAATGTTTCATTTTGCCTGGGCTTCCCAAAGAAGAAGTAGCTTATTTGTGTTTGTGTGGGCATGAAAGAGGAAAAGGGAGTGATCTGTGAAATGAACATAGGTGAGTCTAGAAAATGGAAGCTAGAGGTTTACTGGATTTTTCTGGAAGTATTGCATTAATACTTGATAGGTATTTCAAAGCCAGGTATGTATTTCCACTCTGTACTTTAAAATTCATTCATGTGTATCTGCTTTGGAAAATACTTGTTGTGTGATAAAAATACGTGTCTGATGAAATTAGGTTTTACAGGCACTCCTGCTTTAAAGCATCTTAGTTGTCAAAATTTTTGGAGCCACTGTTGGGTGTTGGTGGTGGTGCATTTTCTTCAGAGTTTTCCTCTCTCTTTGTAATATTTGTAAAGTGGAAACTTTCAAAATAAGGTAACATAAAAAATGAACTCTTTCTATAGTTTGTGATCAGTTATAGCACTGTCAGTCATGAGAAGTACTATCAGACTTCCACTAACTGCTGCTTTTTTTTCCTATAGAATTATAGTTATTAATGAGTGAAATTCATTCCCATAACAGCTTTTATAGAGAATGAAAATACTTTACCACTTCACTATATTTAGTCCCATAAGTGTATTGGACTAGCTAGTTATTATCCTGCCTTTGGTGGGTTAAATATGGAAATCAGAATGAGCGAGAGGCAGTTTTTAGAAGGCAGCTTCTTTTAAACTTATGTAACTTTCAATCATTGTCCGTGTAAGATGCAGCACTATTTTGGAGGCCAAAGTACATTATCTACAAAGCAGAGGAAGGACAAGCACCTGAAAGGAAAACTGGGTATGAGTCGTAGTCCCAGTGAAAGGAGTGGGAGGTGCTGATGAGCTCAAAAGGGTTAAGGCTTCATCCAGCATCTTCATCCCTCTGGAAGGGAGAGGGCAGCATGTTCTGCATGTCCCTGGGCTGCTGCCACAGTGGCAGGCGTGGAATCTGAATGAGGTAGAGCTGCCACGGTCACTTGATCGCTATCAGTCTGAGCTGATAACTGGAGAGGAGAGGAGCGTGCTGATCCATTTTTATTCACCGTTGCCTTCATCAGAGGTTAGAAGCAGTTTGTGAGGGCCTTAATTCATTCTTAAATTTGATCACACGCTTGGAAGTTCTAACAGTAAATGGAAACGAATGTCCTGAAAGCTGGTGACCGGTATCAATTAGTGAGACATTTGTCTCAATTTAGCTTAGGTCATGAAGGACTCCCTAAACTTAGTAATTTTAGTTGTTTTCCCTGTTGTATTTGCAGATTACATTAATATTTGCTAATTAAAATGATAATGAAGAACCTGAACATGGCTTGCTTATTGTAAATGCACTAACTTTTGACTTAATTATTCCCTGTGGAAGGGAACTTTTGTTGTGCTGCTCATGTGAAAAGCTTTTACACAGTTCCTAACTCACACTCATAGCTTTCTCAGACTATGATTTTTAGAACACAGATTGCTTTGTCAAGTAAGTGTTTGTATACTATTTATATTAAAATAGCCAGAAAATCTCAATTATTCATAGAGACTAAAAGCACAGATCACTCATTGCTTTATTGTGCCAAATACATTGAATTTCTGCTCATTTCATAACATTAAGATGGTATTTTCTAGGTTTTTTTGTGCTGCTGTGGTATGTAACATAAGCAGAAAAGTCCACTCTGTGAGACGAGCTAATGCCCCAAACAGATGTGGACAAGTTTTTTGCAAAATGGGACACGGTGTCTCCTCAATGGGCAAGGACCAAATGGTGTGAGGAAACAATACCACAGTGAATTGTCAGAAAATAAAGTGATGGCAGGGAAGATGGGAGAGAAGGCTCTTAAAGATGTGAATTTTGGCTTTTTCCCTTCTCTTTTGTTGAGGGAATCTTTTTACACCTGTGGAATGTGCTCATATTCTCCTAGATTGTCCTTTGAATCCTGTCACCCCACCGGTGTCTCCTGCTCTCTGGTATCATTCCCTCCTGTTCCTCAGCCTTCCAAAATCCTCCTTCTTTTCTTCACATTTGTTCTGTTCTCCTTTCCCTGTTCCTCTCAGGCTGCACTCTCAGGTCTGGCTGCATACAACATGCCAGGGCTCTCTGATCCCAACTTCTCAGTGTTCTTAAATACTTGAATGTACAAGGTCAGCAAACCAGAGGAATTAGGGTCATTTGCCACCAACCCAGTCAGTCATCTGAAGTGACAGGGAAGCTGGAAAATCTGGAATTAACTATTTCTCTGCCTTTCCTGTCTCTTTATTGCATACTTAGTTTCTGAAGAAAAAGGAAAACCAAACCAAATCAAAAAAGGCCCAACCCCCAAAACTTTAATCCATAGCAATAAAAGTTTAATTTAGGAGGAGCTGGTTTCTTTGAGGTAAGGCTGAGTGGGATGAGACTTGAAAAAATCTTATGAGATGATGGAAAACCAATTACTTGGTTAAAGTGGTAATGGTCAATCATATGCATTAAAAAAGATCAGGAAATACAATGATATGAACATTAATGTTTATCTCAAGTAAAAAACAATGATGTGGCTGTTATTAGGTATGATCAGAATAATGCTGCAAAGACATATTTCAAGGGTGTTGTGTATTTGACTTGGCACTGTAATACTGTGGAATTTTTATTATTAAAAGGTCTGAAAAGAATTTAAGATTACTAAAACTAGATTGTATGAGAGTATTTATTACAAAATGCTAAGAGAGACATAACTTAATCTGCAATTAAGGCTGTACATAATACAGGGTTGTTGCTATGGTTTCCTTGATTTGTAGCCATAGCAACAGCTTTGGAAAAACTGTCTTTATGTACAGTAAATATATTAGATTTGAAATACAAATAGATGTGAAGCGTTGTATATACCGGGCCATTTTGTCTAGACACATTTTAGTTTCACTTAGGAGATATTTCTAAAACAGAGGATTGTTCTCCTAGAAAATTTGCATCCAGAGCCCATCCTCACTGCCCTCAGTAGAAGAGGATCTTGTAGTAGCCCTCCATGATGTGATCTCTCTTCCATTTTCAATATCTACATCTGAGGTGACTCCTTGAGATTTGTGGGAAACCATGCCTGTCTGTTTTGCAATATTGCTGTCTCGCTCAATACATGAATTTTGACCTTTCAGTGAGAAGGAGGTGTATGAACAAGATGACCTTTCTTTCCCTTATTTCCTCCACTTTGTGCCTATGGATTTTTGGTGAGAGGTCCCATGAAATCTGTCTTTAGGAAATGTCACGCCTATCATGTGTTAGTTATTTTTATCCTATTCCTGGTGATTTTTTTCATAGAAAATATTAATTTGATACAACTCCACAGTGGTTACCTAATTGAAACCTATTGTCATTGGAATAAACTTCACCCCCCACCCACGTCAAGCTGATGTAATGACTTTTTTGTATATCAAAAATGGGGAAGCAGATAAAAAGAAGCAGGTAGAGAAAATATAACCTTCCTCCTTTCATACCACTCCTACTCTACAAAGAGTTCTGGCAAAATTAATGAACATCATGTATTTAAATTGCAGCATTATGACATCAATTTAAAATCCATTAGCAGTTTGAAACTTTATGCTAGGCAAGTCTAATAGTGTTCTTGGATATTTGATTGTGCTTCCTGAAAGGTGAATATTGAATAGATTTTTACTCTAACGTCAGTATTAAAATAATATAGCATTTTCCTACGTACGTAAAATCTGAAATATAGCTGCAATAACACTTAAAGCATAATTATAAAAGTATATTCAAGTACTGAACAAAGATTAAAACTGTTCTTGGTAAAGGGTAAGTTCTGAGATGACCTAAAATCCCTACATTAAACTGCAGCTGTGAGATCTAATGGCTTCCTCTGAAATGAATTCTGAAGGAGCAAAGAGCCTTTGTGTCATGAACGTTGAAGGATCTTGCATTACAGTGATGAGCTCTAGATAAAAGGAATGTGCATTGTAGCACTTAAGGCTTTTAAAAAATCCTGTCATGACTGAAAAGCTCATCAATACTGTATTGAAATTGAAGAAATACATTTGGGTCTTATTATCCCATACCATTTTGTCCCTAACCTGAAGAGACCTGTGTACAAGCATTAATTGCTCACCACTTGTGGCGCACACAGCTATGAGCATGTGTGACTGGACTGCCTAACTCTGGCTCCTTTGTTTTCCTTTTTGCCAGAAGTTCTGTAGTAGAACTTGGCTGAAATGAGTGGAGGTTTCCACAAATGAAATACCCCAGATATGAATATAAACAGAAGGCTACAGACCTTATAAATATTTGTGTTGTCCTTTTTGTTTTTATTTTTTTAACAGAATAAATTAAGTGCATTTAAAAGTCACCTGAATTGTAGAGGAAAGCTAACATAACATGCAGAAGTATGGGCTGCGATGTGCTCTCTGGCTGTAAGATAAGGCATATGCAATTTCAACAATAGCAAAAACATAGTTGTCAGCATGTTAGAAGTAATCATAGGATGGACCCATACCAACCATGAGACACCACCTTCTTACAAAACTTGAAAAACTAAATCAAAAAATGCATAAGGAAAGCAAAGAATGGGATGAATGTCTTAGTATTAGGTCCTCTCCAGATATGGGAAGTAAGAAAAATTTTTCAAGAAGACTGAAATTTTATAAGAAATATCGTAAAATATGTAAAGCTAGCAACGAACCTGGGAAGCTTTGTTTTGTGTCTGTTATTAAGGGATGAAAACGACACTATGAACTGTCATTGGAGAATATTGGAGTGCTATTGGAGAACAGCTCTGCATTTCATGTCAGGAGAGGAGGTACCAGAGTGTGAACTTGAGTGGTGTGTTCGGCTGACTCCAGAGATGCTTGTTTCATACTCTTCTTGAGAAAAACTGCATCCTACAGAGGCTAAAAAGCTACATCAGCCAAAACTCCCTGTGTCAGAAAGTTACTTTAGTATTTAATTTCTGACACACGGATGACTTCTATCCTGTCTTTTCCTTTGGGATCTTGTTCTCTGTTACAACTTAAGAATTCACAGAATATTTTGTTAAGAAAAGGTCATTTGTTTCATAGTAATTTATCATTTATATCCCTTCTAAGACACTTTTTTTTTATCAGTTGCACAGTTACTTATTATTTCAGCCTCAGAAATATAATAATAATAATAATAATAATGAAATTACAACTAAACATGCAGTATCTTCTGGATATTTTTCTGCTTCTGTTTTATAAATTGTCAGGAACAATTTTCTCTTTGGAAGTATTGCAGAAGGATTGGTTACATAACATTTTAAATGACAATCACATTGCATGTTAAACTTCCAAGAGACATTCATATGGTGGGTTGATGGTTCCTGTCCCCCCACCCCTGTTGTGTTTTCTAACTGTTCCAGAGCTCCCATTCCTGGCTCTGGGAGCCATAGGCACACTCGGAAATAAAATTCCTGCCAAAGACTTTAACCACTGAATGAGCAAATCCAGGAGCACGTCTTCTATTGTAGAAACAGACCTCACTAAACAAATAGATCTCACCAGAATCTGCACTGGCCTCTTCCTCTTTCCAACCCTCTTTTGGCCTGGAAGAAGAGAGAATGATCAGAATAAGCTGCAAGGTCCACTTGAAACCACTCAGGCTGTTATGAATCTACAGGAGAGAAGGGAGCACAGATAATGTGTGTCCTCAGTGGAGTAAATCCTGCCAGCTCAGCCATCTTCCTTCTGTATATATGGAATTAGCTTAGGTTTCTAAAGCTGCCACGACTCTGATGGTGTCTCATGAGGAAAAAGTCAAGTGCCAGGATAAATATATCAAGTATTCTATACAGAGGAATTAAATCTGCTCCACACAGAGCCTCAGTGTGATGAGTCAAGCAGTGCTGCCTGTGTGGAAGCTCTGCTTTAAAAAAAAAATGGCTAAGGGACTTGAGAAGAGATTACTATCAGCCAGTGAGCTGCGCCATCAAAAGTCAATCCCTAAAGAATCTGGGCTGGTAGAAATAAATGTCTGCGATGCAGTCATGGGCTGGATTGATCTGTTGAATGGAGCTTATAGGTTACATCGCAGAAGGTTACTGGTATCAGAGATTTGCCATCCACCTTGGTTATATGTAATTTTCAGAGATTTCTCCCACCTTCTTGAGGTTTTTTTTTTTTACTGCTGCTGAAGGGTAGGGTTATAGTAGCTAAAGTTAGTCTCCCTATTGAGAAAGTGCCAGTTGTGTTCTCCATGTGAAAAGTGTGAACAATGTCTCCCCAAATGAGAGACAAAACACCTAGAAAATTGACTGGAGACCATTTAGAAAACAGAGAAGAAACTGCCTTTTGTGGTTAGCTAGCTTGATAGGCAAACTTCTGTCAGCAATGTTTTGTTTTGGTTTGAATGGAGTATTCTTTGGCCTGGAAAAGAAAAGAGCAGAGAGGTTTGGTGCAATTTCTTCTTGGGTGAGACCAAAACTCTGGGGGAAATAGGAAAGATGTAATGGTTGCAGATGAGCAGATGAGAGTGAGGCTTGTCAGGGGGAGGAAAGAGGAACTTCCTGATTTTACTCTGGATGAGAACTTACTTCTGTTACCATGACATGATTTCAGCTTTTGTCAGTAATAGTTGCCAAATGAAGGATGGTCTGCCTTGCATTAGAGGCAGGCAAGGTGTGTCCTTGGTGTTCCAGTTCATCAGCTGGGAGAGCAGTGCCCTATCATTTCCTCCCTGAATATCCTCCCACTACTGCTGTTTAAAAATGAGGATGCCTTCATCAGAAGAAACGCAGTGTCACCCTCCTGAGTTTATACCTGGAGTCCGTTTCTCACAGAGATTCAAGGTGTCCATCGCAGCGGAGTGTCACTAGTTCTGGATGTGGTGATGGCAGCTGAGGTGCACTTTGTACTGGTGTATAAAATACACCACAGAGTAAAAAGAGTCACTAAAAATGGAATTTTGCTCTTATAATCGTTCCTACATGAGGGCTTCCTGCTGGCTGTGGCCATCAGTGAGCTTAGCTCTTTGAGCTCTTGCCCAGCACAGCTATTCTGGCAGAGATGCACGGCACAGAGCTGACCCAAGGCTATTAATACTCGCCTGCAGGGAGCCGCGTGCCAGCCGCACGCACACGGGCACACAGACGTGCGTGGGTGCACATGTAAACACAGCAGCTAGAGCTCGCTCAGGAGACAGACTCCTAACACTGACAGCCATGCCAATTACTAGCTAGCTTTAAAGCCACAGCCATCTTCCTTGAAAGCCTTTGCTTTCCAAGTTTGCTCCCATGGCCATCTGTCACAGCCTGCGTTTGGCAGCTTCAGGTTCTGCTGTGAGGCTCTGCGGGTTGAGCTCAGAGTTTTGTCTTTTTTATTGTTCTCTGAGTGGGTGGAAAGTTTCTATCACAGGAGCATTTTCTCTTAGGCTTTTTGTTAGATTAAAATGTGAACCTTAAATGCGTATTTGAGCTGTTAATCTGTGCTATCTGCTCTCAGACCGGGATGGAACAGGTGGACTGGTGTAAGTGCAGCATGGAGAGAAATGAGCTCGGAGACCCTCTTAGAGCAGATGAAAATTGTACCAGCAATAATTGCTTTTCTTGGGATAGCGTCTCTTGTCTGGCTGAATGCATTAGTCCATACTACCAAATATGTGTTATTTGGTCTGTAAGAGGCCTGTATGAATATTGTATCAAAAACTTTGTGCGCATTACTGTCATTACCAGGCTGGCAGTGTGTGCACCTTAGAGCTCTACTTAATAGACTTACAGTATGTGTTATAAGGAGCTACATTTTCAGTGGGTGTAGCTGTAAATTTTGTGTACTCATCACAAATCATTTTTTAACTACCTCTAAATCAATAAATTGTATTGCCACCAATGTTCAAAGTTCATGGCAAATGGTGTCCATGCAGCCTGCACCCTAAAATGAAAACCAATTCAATCTGGGTAGGGGTGGGAGGGAGAAAAATGAAATTCTGTGTTACTTGCAATATTTCTTTCTTCCATGTTTGTTTTTCTTTCTCTCTAATTGATATATTTTCCATATTGAGCTAGTAATCTCTTGTTTCCTGTCACTTAGAAAAGCAGTTGGCCCACTGGATGAATAAATACAGTGTTAAATGAAAATCCCAAAACGAGTGCAGAGAAATTACTAGAGTGATTTTGGGATTGTCCTCTTAACAACAACACTTCATCCTCCATTTTTATCCCCAACCCCAGGGATGCACATTACTGTCTTTTCATACCAGTCAAGTCCTCTTTTCTGCGACTAATAGCATAATTTTTCAAAGTACCACTTCTTGAATTTGTCTTTAAGAGTTTCTTGTAGCTAGGACCCAGAGTTTTGGATTTGAAATTGATGAAAATGCTACCAGTCTTAGATCAATATTTCTCCAGGGGATGGAACCTGCTTTGCTTCAGTTAGAGACTGAAAAGAGCACTCAAGGGTCTCATATTAGTATTACACCAGCCAAAGTGCGAGTTGGTTTGGGTTGATTTCCCTGGTTCTAGTTCAATGATGTTACCACCCTCCCTCCTTTCTGCCTGTTTCAGTGCTGATTCCTAGGATTCACATTTGTAAAGAGAAAATATAATTTCTGAAGTGCATCAAGTTGAAAAAGTGTATTTCTAAGCTTTTACTCAGATGCCTTCAGACTCCTATGAAATGCCTGACTGCACGCACAGGACTCACTCCAAAGTAGTTCCAGGGCAGTACACTGAAAGCTTAGATCAGCACTGGCAAATATCCTACAACAGAAATTAAATACCAAGGTGAAGGATAAAGTCTGGCCTTTAGGTAAAAACAATAACCTTGTATTTGATGACATACAGTGTATTATGGAATTGATCAGTGAATGACAGTTTTGTTCTCAGGTGGTTTTTGTGTAATTAATTTTATTGATTTATTAACATTTTCCAGCTTACAATACAGTTTCTTGTGTCATCTTATTTCTAACATGTAAAAGATTTGTAATGTCGATCCTATTTCCTGATAGCTCTTCCTTTTTAGAGCCAATTCATGCTGTCCAAAACTGCTGATTTTTCTTCAGCTTTCCCTCCAATTTGGCTTGCCCTTTACTGCCCAAAATTTCTTTCACTAGATCATAAGATTTCCTCTTCCCCCAAAATATATTACTATTTAAGACAGCTTTGAAGGCATAGATTGGAGATTTAGGAGATAAAAGGCTGTTCTTAAGCCACCTACTGCTGCATTCTGCACAAGGTTTCATTCCTGATAGAGTCAAGATGTGGCCTCAAGATGAATACATTGATCCAGTCTTCTGGTAGCAGGCTTTGGAAAAGCATCTGGAAATAGATTTCAAATCAGAAGAACCTGTGGCAAAACTCTGTCTCAGGTCAGAGTTCTTTTTAAGCTTCTTTCTGATGTCCTTGCAAGAATGGCTTCTTTTTCAAATGGAAAGAGCCCCCAAAAAGTTTATTTGAAGCCATGTTTCTCGACATGTTTCCCATGTTTCAGTGTTTCCCAAAGGATGAGTACAGGCCCTTTTCAGTGTTTCCAAGGCTGAACTGTCGCTCCAGTAAGAAGCCAGAAAAATGTGATTTTCTCAGACACATAGCAGATGGTGCTTCTTCATTAATTGTCTCAGTGGCAGACCTTCAATGAGTCCCACAGGAGAGTGCCCTGGAGGTAGTGGGACCATCCTTTGGGATCCTCCATGCTGGTGAGGTGGCTCTGGAGCTGTCCTGTTCATTTCTGCTCCAGTTGGCCCTTGGTGTGGAATGTGCCTTGTCACCACCAGTATCAGTGACAATGGATGGAGCTGATGACATTATTGTAAGGCAAATAATGATGATTAGTGTTGATCTTTTACTCAGAAGGGAGTGGGCAGAGGAACAGGCTGGAACGCTTACGAGCTTGCCTCAATTTCTGTCCCGCTGCTGATGTGGACCAAAGTGTCCTTCACTGCTTCAGGATCATCATGTTTGTAAAGGATTTGTGCTTATAAAGAGAAAGGAACATTTTTTGATCAAGTTACTTGTGGTCGTGTTCAAAAATTAAAATGTTATAGTCAGATTGACTGTCATAAAATAAATTGTGAATCTAGTATCCCAGATAGATTATCCCTTATTACCATTGTATTACAGCCGGAACTTTATTGTCAGAACAACAACAAAAATAATCTTTGCACTGCACTAATGCTTCATTCTGATTGACAAAGGATGAGGCAATCCACGTACTGTGACAGCCGTGTTGGCATGTATTATATGATGATATATAGCAACTTCCATAGACTGCCATTAATTTCTGCATGAATCCTGTCTGTCTTTGATAAGCATGTGTAACTCCTAATAAATTATTTTGGAGCTGAGCATAAGCATCAAGGAGAAAGGACTTTTGTAGGATTGGAGGCTGGTGATAGCTGAAAATGAGAAGGTAAAACTGACAGATAATTGTAGATGAGAAGTCATTTTCAAGCAATAGACACGGGTGATATTGTTTCCTGTTTAAAATTAGTTGCCACCTCTGCTGGCTGCAATGCAAGGCAGGTTCTGCTGTAAAATCTAAATCATTTGATCATTTGTTATGTATAGGCTGTTGATAATGACATAGGAGCCAGCATTGTGGAGCTCCCTCCACTTGCTCTTAAATGGCTTGCTCCGATTCTGGTGGGTGTTATCCACTCTTCATTTCCTGGGGAAGAAATGGCCCTCTGTGAGGTTGTTTGTCTGAATAGCGCAGAAATAATTTTCTGCAAACATAACTATTACCATAACAGAACCTTTAAAAAAAAATTACAGTGACACTCTGAGTTTTCTGAGATTAGTGTCTTCCTCTAAGGCCTCTATTTCCTCTGGTATTACTTCCAGTCCTGTTCACTGAAACTACAGTGCGTGTCTGCCACAAATAGCATGAATAATGCATATATTTTTCTGCTAGTTTCAGTGTGTGCTAAATAGTTGCACGTACAAAAAATAAAATCTAGAGCTGGAAGGGGCCAATTGGCTACTCATCTTCCTGCTGGAACGTGATTGACCCACATTCCATGTTATTCCATGTTTAACCTGCCTGTTGTTATAATTGCAATTCTTGGGCCTTTTCACATATCCCTTAGAAGATAATGTGGTACCGCTTGAGTATTTTCTGAGATTGAGATACGGCAAATATTACAGCTGTTTATGTATCTTTATTTCCTGTTTCTTTAAAGATCTTAGATGTTTCTACTTCTTATTCTCTTTTTTCTTCCAGTGTGTACAGACACTTGCAGTTTCACCTTTATCACCACGTTATCAAGTAAACTCTTCCTTATTTTTCCTAAATCATCCATTGAAAGAGCCCGCCTTTTCCTCACTTCTTGCTGCTCAGTTTCCTAGAACTCAGTATGGCATTGAGCTGTAATGGAAGAGAGGAGATAACATAACATGGTACCTCTGCTTCTAGATACCGAATTACCTTGGATTTCTTTTTCCTAAGGTGTCTTGGATCTTTTTCCATAAAATGAATCACTTCATTGTTTTCCAGGATGGTGCCCGCCATGTTACTTTCCTCATACTTGTGCACTCTTTCTGCAATTACCATTTATTTTCTCCTGAAGGTGGTTTGTAAAAAATAAGGCAGATTTAGCAAGGAAAAGACCACAAAGATGGTGTTGTCTGGGGCCAATTAAAAAAGGATTAGAACTGAAAGGCAAAGTGATTATTTTTTTTGTTGGTTGGTTTGTGGTTTTTGGGGGTTTTCGCCTTCATTTGTTTCAGTCCATATCAGAAATCTTATAGTGGTTTAAATTATTCTTGAAAATTGGATTTTTGGTCATAATTTTTCCCATTCAGTCTGCAGTACCGTTCTTGAAGTTTAAATGCCCTTGTTCATTAGAGGAACAGTTTTCATAGTGGAATAACAGAATGGATCTGTTAAGAAATTAGACTTTCATTTTATGTTTAGAACACTTGATTTGTATATACATTTGTATTTCTTGTACATTCAGATTAATTGTCCAATTATCTAGGAAGCTGTATTCTGAATTCCTGAAAATCTGTCTTTTTATCAGTCTTTAGTAAATGCAAGAATGCCTCAAGTAATTTTCCTTCACTCACTAAGCATGTCATTTTTCTTTGAAAAACCTAGTTTGTCTGGCAAGATCTTTATAAACATAAATATAGTTTTAGCAACTACATATCACTAAAAGGCATTTCTATGTTAGATGTGAGTGAGTAGATATTATTGCATAATACATCTTAAAATCTGTTTGAATTTTTAAATTGCTGGAGGATTCATGAATATAGCTTTTTTGTTTCTTTCCAATATGAGTATCTATCTCTCTATACAACCATTAGTTGTTTCTAGATGCAATGGAGTATTTATCTACCTAAGGATGTCCAAGAGTTCTACTACTGTTTCGTATTTGAGATAGCATGATTTTTAAAAGTGCTCAACACAGAGGCAATGTCTATTATTTAATGATTGTGGTGGTTTGGGAGGGCAAGGGTGTTTCTAGATTGCATGGTTAGGTTTGCTCCCTTGGAGTGAAACCTCAGGTTCTCATGCTTTGAGGAATCTCTGTGTGCGTCTGCAAGATTCCTTTCCTGTAAATTGGCACACTGTTTTGTCGGGTTCACAGCCCGAATCCTGCCAGCCTTTGCAAAGCCCAGGTCACAGCTCCCTGCAGTAGTTCTGAGAGCAAAGGAGACTGAGCAAGGTGAGGAAACATCTGCGTGTATTCGGCAGATCAGCTTACCCAGCCCTGTGCTCAGTGGAATTTAAAACCCCTATGTTTTGCCCCTCCAGAACAGAACAGTCCACGGTAATCAGTAGTATTCGTGGCTGTAATATAAATTCTATTGTGAAAGGATGCCCGGTTTCATTTTGCAGCAGAAAACGGACTTGACAGGAGCTTTGGTCCATAGGTAATAGGTTCTTGAAAGCTCAGAGTGTTTCTTTCAGCAAAATGCTAATCTGGTAAATTGGTACATTTAACAGTCATCTGGAAATGCACCCTTTTGTGTAATATGTAGTTGATTGTAACAATTATGGATGCTATTTAATGGTGCCATCCTTAAACTTTCCAGTGTGATACTACCTAGAGAATTTGTTACTGATGAAGTCATTATGGTGTTATAGAAATGAAATAGGTTGCTGCTGGAATTACTCTCAAAATCTAATTGTAACTTCACTGGAATTTCTCCCATGATGGATGTTAAGTATATGTGTATTTCTTATTTTTATAGAAGCAGCAATTTTATTTGTATGCTTAATTTTATTCCACTATCTACTATGTATGTATTACGTTTTGATTCTCATTTTCAGTTGTGGTCAAATACAACTTTAGTCCAATTTGGCTTTTATCTGATATGCTTTTATTTTTATTTCCCTTGTCGCATGAATGAATAAAGCAACATATTTCCTTTCTTGAGACTTCCCTAGGATTTCTCAAGTTAACACAATGAAGAGCTCTATTTTATCAATATCTGAAATGATGCAAGTCCTCTCAATTTCCTTGTGAGGGCTTCTTTGGAAAGAAAAACATGTTTCATAATTTCTTGCCTGCAAATCAATACAGATTCCTTTTTTTTTTTTAATTAAATCTCTTGTTGTACCCAAAGTTTGCTTTATAGGCTCGTCTTTGTTTCAGACAGTGTCTGATTTAAAAACAAAAACAAAGAAGAGAAATCTTCTTCTTACTTGTTTGTAGTCCATGAGGAATAGATGAAGTCCTTGATCACAGAGGGAGATTTCACTGACTGCCCAAATTCCCAAGCACAGTAACCCTGCTTTCATGACGTTCTCTTAGGTTATCTCTGTATTGTTCTAGCTCTTCCTCAATGATGTGATATTTCACTTCCTTCAGAGCAGCAGCCTTACATTCATCAGGAGTTGTGCCATTCTTTCATTCTGCTCTTGATCTTACAGTATAGATTGATCCTGTAAGAGATAAAAAAATGCCCATGTCTGTTCATCAGATTCTGTCCCTGTAGTGACAGAGTGACAAACCTGGGGCACAGAGTGGGTAGATGGCCACCAACCACCACTTTTGTCACCAGCTGTAGAATCCACTTGACTGCTCAGAGAAAAGTGATGCAGAAATAGCTTTTATTTCCCATGCTTATGTTTCTTGCATTTTCCCCCTCTTCCTAGAACAGCAGACTGACTGAAAGATACCTAATTTGGTAATTATTGTTGCAAATTTTCCATGAGAAAACTGGAAATTCATGAACCCATGTTTCTAAAAATGTACAAGATATGCTGCATCTGTACAAAATGTAATAATGTGTATTTGAACTCTGTGCTCTCATTGTTCCTAGAAGTAGGCTGCCCTCTCTCCTAAACAAAGAAAGCTTTGCAGAGTAAGGAGGGAAATATCGTTGGCATGGTTTGGACAACCCCATGGATTTCTATTATTTTGCTTAACAATTGCTTCCAAAGATTCTCAGCTACCCAGAGTTATTTGCTAGAAGCAAATATTTCTTAAGACCATCGTGCTTGTGTCCTACTGTTGTGAAAATGGGCGTGGGACTGTTACCTTTCACCCAGGTGGTCCCCACTGATGGGCAGCAGTGACCTTGCTGTGGTGTCTCATCTGGATGCAGGCAGCTCGAGCTGTGCAGAGACATCCCCCAAACCTCTGCTGCAGTGTCAGCATTGGACACAAGCCCATGTCTCCGTCAGAGATGTGAATCCCTGACCTTCCAGTGGAGAGGCAATAGTGCTGCCAGCTGTGTTATGCTGACAGGCAAAGGACTTGTTTTTGAGATCCAGAAGTGAAGAAATTGAGCTAAACACAGCACAGGCTTCTAACTGTTGAAAAAAATGTAGCAATAAACCCCAGACGATCCTACCTTCAGTTTCCAAATTATTATTTTGTTTTCCAGGTTGCTGGGAGTAATTTGCTTCATTAATGCAGTTCTGCAGCATGAGCTATTTAAATTTTATCCCAGAATGGGTTTTTTTAGCTGAATAAAAGCCTTTTGAAAAACCTGATTTATGTCACAGTCACAGCTTTAAATAGAGCAATTCTGGTTCAGTGGCAAAGCGTTGGGGTCGAGGTCCGTGGCCCGCGTTTTCTAAGTGCTGTGCGTGGATTTGCATGCACACAGCTTACATTAGCACTAACACAATTTGTGCATGTGGCCCCTGTGCAGCAGTTTAGGAATGGAGCCCTCAATAGAGAAGATATTTACAGCACTGAAGCTCGTGTTGGGAAATATGAACAGCTGTGCTCCAAACAGAAAACACACATCTGAAGTAAGACAAGCATACTGAAAATTATGTCCTGGCAGTTAACGTTTTTATTTATACACACTGCTAGGCAAAACTGAAAGGAAATATCATTCTTTCAGGATTCATATGTTTTGCAGAGCTAATAGGAGAAAACACCTGTCATCAGAAAAGATTTTTGCTGATTATAAATTTTTTTTTTTGCTGGAGTTCCTGTAGTGTTGGTACAAAAGAAATATAATTAATAAGTAAAAGTTATGTCACTTGCTAATTATGTTTTACTAGCAGTGAGATGGCCTCTTTATAATTTTGAATACTCAGTTGAAATCATTCCCCTAGAACATACATTTGCACAGATTTTTAGATCTAAATACTTTGAATTTTCAATTCTAATATCTCAGCACCCGCTGTGCACAGAAGGTGAGCACCTGAGAAAGGCATTTTCCATCATGCTGTTATAGGAACTTTGTATTTACTTGCATAATGTCTAGAGCTGACTGGTAGCTAAATCCACATCAAGTTAAGAGGACTTCGCGAAAAGAAAATTTAATTAATTTTAAATTTGACTGATGGAGCGCATGCCAATACCTGAGACTTCCCCTGCTGTGCTTCCCTGGAATTGATCTGCCTGTCTGTTCCCCAGTCCCTGCAAGGTGACACCTGGAGGGGGCTGGCAGCCCAAACCACTGATCCCCATGTTCAGGGAGCTGATGGGGCTCTTGCAGGAGGTGTGATGATTCTGTAGCTAAATGGACCGTGCTGAATACTTTGCCTTCACAAACAGCGTTAGATGTGGAGAGGTTTGAGGTGGGAAGGCTTTTTTTCCATAACACTAGCATAGCAATGCAGTTCTGTTTTGCAGATTGGCAGAGTGAGACTCTGAGGTTGTCATTTACCTGAGACATGGAGCAGGTCAGGAGCAGGCCAGACCACAGCTCAGGCTTCCTGAGTCCAAAACTCCAGACTTCTATTTTGCCTTGCTTCTGGGGTAGTGGGCTTGTATGTCCAGGCAATAATTTGTATTGCCAAATGAAAAACTGGTGGGTGAAAGACACAAAAAGCAGTTTAGAGCACAGTCTTGATAAATACCACTTAATTAGTTTACATAATGAATTTTGGAACATGACTATCTGTTAGACACAAAATTTTGGATGCTTCTTTAATATGAATATTTTATTTCTTAATGACATATTAGTTGGTCAGGGGGAAATATTTTCACTAGAGCTAGTTGGAAAAATATTTTCCCAATAACAATCATGACATTATAATTAAAAAGGAAAAATAGTGTGGCTACTGAAGTAGAGAGTGGTGTTCTGCAGCTGCCATTACTGCTGGTTAGTTCAGCTGGCGGAAATCTGTGTGGAGGATAGGCAGGTTCTGGCCCTGCTGGACACCACAAGTGTCACTTTTATGCTGTGGACAGGTTTCTTGCCTTTTTTTATATCCTTATGTACCTTTGAGGCTGACATAATACTAGTAGGGGTGCAAAGTCAAAGTTCAGGAACCGGGGAATGCCATAAATAAAATCACCTGTCCACTTTTGATTCAGACTTCTTTCATGTTTTCATGGCTGTGCAGAGTGGGACAACTTCAACCTCATTTGTTGTCCAGATTTTACCATTTCTAGTGCTGGGTGGGAATGTATAAAGAAGTTGCTAGGACTACTGCCTGATTTGCTGAAGGAATGAAGAGGTGTGAAGGAGTCGGGACACTACAGGAATGGAAGGCAAGGCTGTCACAGTCAAGCATTAATGCTGGCTGCTATTCTACAAGATTCTATTCTTGCCTCTGTTACAGGATTTCCATGTGATTCCAATCTAATCAAGCCATGTTTTTACTAATTGTGTGTGTTTACTTTCTGAATGCTTAGTTTGAGACCCTTGGGTCTGATTTATGAAGCACGGAGATAGCTCAAGTCGATGAAAATTATTTGAACGTATAAATTACCAAATAATTTTAATTGCTCCAGGTTCTGTGAGTGTATTCTTTTAAACTTAAATTATGACTTTCACTTAAATTTCTCAGACCTCTTCTCTTGAAGAGAGCTAATACAATCTTTTCCTGTCTCTCTTTAGAATGATATTTGAGAAGGGAGGAGCTACTGTAAGTACTGAATGACAGCCCAGGCAGAAATTAATAAGTCTCAGAGCAGGGTGTGAATAATGCTCAATAAATGAGGCATGGGGACACATTGACTAATAACAAGAAAACAAAGGCATTGAGTAGCTGCTCATTATGTCAGTCAGTGCAGGCAGGGGTCCTGTGGAAAAAATAGTAGGTGGTCGGGTAATTAAAGATAGTATCATAATGCATGCACACAAGGTTGCCCAATTAGGGCTGCACAGCAACTCTAATTCTGACACTTCCCTAAATTTTCAGTGCTTGATTTTACACATTTAATGTTCCCTAGCATATTTTTGGTGTATTTACATATATACGCTCCCCCATTGCCTCCTTCATTGCCAAACTGTTAATTAGGTAGAACTACTGAGAAATGCAGTTGGATAAACAGGGCTTTGCGATGAACCTTGGATATCATACTGCAGAGCAGGAAACCTCAGGCTGCCAGAGCTTTGAAGGGTTTACATCAGTGGTAATGAATTTGTTTTCTTTGCCTAATTATTTTTAGGAAGTTATGTTTTCAGTGCAGTCTGTTTTCTTACTCACTACGTTATGTTATTTCTAGGCCTTCATGGCTGATGATGGTCTGGATGAAGCAACTTTTAGTGCGACTTGTGTTCATAAGACTCTTCTCTCTTGGCTGTGAGCAGTCTTTAGCTATGGCCCTCATTTAAACAATAATTTTAGTTCACCCATTTCTTCTGGAAAATTACGATCTGCAGCTAGATACTTTGGTTCTCAAGTGCAGCTTTCTACTTGGCATTACCTGCCTGTGTGATGTGGAACTTTTCAGAGTATCACAGAAGAGCAATAAACACAGAAATGGAAGAACTGAGACTGAGAAAGGAGAATGAGGGACAGGAAAGTAAAGAAGCTTTATTGAGACCTTTTGTCTTGTGCATGCAAATAAATTATTTCAATACTTCAGTGATGCTGCTCTCCTGAGCTGTTCCACCACAATCGTACTGTAAGTGCTCTACCTGAAGTAGGACTCCAGTATTCTGAAATATGGCCTCACTTGAGTATGAATATGGCCAAGGGTTGAGCAGGGGCCGTGTTCCCTGTGCTTCCTGGCTGAGGAGAGATGCCTGGATGCCTCAGCTGCTGTTGTCAGACACCAGGTCCCCTTCAGCCACCTGACAGAGCAGAGGGGCAATGTGGGGTGAGGGAGAGCCACCTTTGCCAGCCTGCATTCCTGGAGGCACCTCCTTTGCACCAGTACTTCTCCACCTGCGTGGACTGTCCCTAAGAACTTGCAGAGTTAAAGCAGTCTCGTTGCCTGGTAAAACTGCATTCTTACATTTCTACTCGTGCTAAATCTGTCTTCGTACCAAAGGCGTCGCTGGTGTTGGGCAACCTTCAGCATTAGTAATAACATCAAAATACAAACCCAGGTGATAGATTCAGGATTAGAAAGCCTGAAAAGCTGAGCCTTTTTTCACCTTGCCCTATCTAGATACTCAGAACTCAATTAGTTTCTTTCCCTTTTCTAAGATTTTTACGTAAAATAAAAAGGTGTCATTATGGTGACAAGAAACCAGGATTGAAGGTGTCGACATTATGTATCAGGCCATGCAGACATCATCTTTAAAGCACTGTTTGTATTTTCTTGCAGAACCAGTTCTTGGACTTAGAGTCAAATGTGCTGTAATTAAACATTGATTTACAGGAATGAAGGGATTTTTTTTTCTCCTTTAAGGAAATGGATTTTAGGCAAGTAATGGAACAAAAGAAGCGTAGTATAACTTTGGTTTTATGTCAGAAAATAAGCTGCAAGTGACCTTTTGTTTGCACCTAGAACTTAATATTTATTTTAGTTTTCCATTGGTATTATCTTTAGTTGAATCTTTTTCTTTTGATTGTTTAGCATTCAGGAATTCTAGCCTTTCACAAAATATCTAAAGTCGTAGTGAAAATAGATGGCTAACTCTGAAATGATATTTACTCTTTTATTGCAGTTTTCATATCAATTTTACCAGACTTTTACCAAGCTTTCTATTCTTATAAACCTCTTTCTTCAGAAACTGTATGGAAATAATTTGGCAATGAATTACATTATAGCATAGCCTCATACTGTGAAGCCTTTTGGAATATTTTGTTGAGACTTAGGTTGGTACAGGCTCTGACAGTCATGGTGTTTATGTAAAGTACGGAAGTTTTTCAGTACCATTGTTACTTTGAGCTCCATGGTTGAATGCTGTGACCCATTTTTTCTAGTTAAGGATTTGTAGAGTCACTTTTTCCTGTCACTCCCTGTTCATGTGAATTAAAATGGGAAGCACAGAGAACACAGATAGTCAGATGATAACAAACAAGGATGACAGGTCAAGCCCAATACTTGTTCAGAAATTATAATATCATCTGCTGCTACACTTAGGATTCTTCAAGAAGCTGGTCTTGCAGTGTCCAGATGCTTCCACCTTACATTGTTTAAAACTTGCTCTCTCGGATGGACTAGTAGCATTTAAGTGCTTAGACAGATAGAAATGGCCTCTGTGAAATCTTTATTTCTCTCTGATACTTGTTTAGCAAAACACCTCAGGTCATGCTCAGCCCCAGATATATTTAACAGGGGCCTCATCCCAAACCAGATAAAAATGTTGATTTTTCATGTGTTTTGGAATAGATCCCAAAGCATTTAAGCACAAGCTAAATTCTGTATTGGCTGAATTACCACCAATATGTAATAGATAAAAATTTTAAAGGGATATAGTCAATGCATGTACACTGAAGGCAGTGAAGCTAGGAGACATTTATACTGCATGAGTATTCCCTGAATTCCCTTTCATTCCTTTTTTTCTTTTTTTTCTTAACTATTTGCTTCTATCACAGAAACCCATGATTTTGGTTGATTTCCTGCTGTATTTTTCATCCACAGTAAGCTTCCTTCTTGCAAATAGCAGCTCAGGATGCTCACTAAAGTGTTTGTAACATGGTCCTGCTCTGTGATGGTTTCAGAAAGTGACACCAATTGAAAATATACTGTACAGGTGGCTTTAGTGTATAATTTACTGTAACCTTCAAATCTTTTCCTTGTTCTGGATATTGTACTGTTCACTCCTTCCTTTTATGATTTAGTCTATGTGATTTTTACTACTGTTTCATCTCAGAAGCTCACACTTCTCCATATCATTCTTTCTGAAACCTTTTGGGAAAAATGGGTTTAATCCTTCAAAATGTACCTGCATATGTGTGGTATTTACAAATTTTGATTCCTTGGTTAGTTTCCCAGAACATGGGCTGATACCTATACATAATTTTAAAAAGACAACAACAACAACAAAAAAAAACCCAACAAAACCAAACCAGAGCAATCAAACAAAATTACAGAAGTCAATCTGTATGAACTCATTCTTCCTTGTTTTGGTGCAATTTGGTGTAATTATCTACGCTGTGGATGCAGAGATGTTTGAGTTTTGGCAGTATAATACTTTGCCAGTCTTGTGTAGTGATTGCACAGAGCTTGCTGGTATTTTGTCCCAAAGCTATGATTTCAGCTCTCTGTAGTCTTGCATTTAAAAGCAGCCAATTGAGATCAGCTCCTGTGGACCTGAATCTTTCTCTTCATCTCTCTGTGCAGATACAGCTTATTACTAGTTTTGTGCAAACAATAAAAAGCAATTAAATACATTTAGCAGAGACGAAAATATGTAGTGAAGACTTTTTTTTTTTAAATCTACGTGCTGTTTGCGTATCTAAGATTTATATTATCTGTCATTGACAGAAAATACATGTTAGGTTGGAAATTACTCCATTAGGTGTGAGAAAGGCCCACTGGCTAGCATGGAAGGTTGCAAGTTCATTTCTTTCTCCTTAGCAGAAAATTTTTACTATCCATTTCTATTTTTATGTTTTACTTGCTTTAGATGCCCTAATTTATTTCCTTTGTAATGGCAAAACATGGTATAAAAAAAGCTCGAGTGGTTCTAGTAGGTACCCATATGGCACTACACATTCTCTACAGTAAAACCTTGAAATGTTCTGTTTATAGACATCCTTGTTTCCTTGTCTATGGAGAGATTTATAACCAGCTCTGTTTTCTGTCTTTTTCAATGCCATGCTTTCCTACTTTAGAAATCAATCTGTTAGATGAAGCAGTATCAAATCAGTTTTTGAGATCCAGAAAAAAATATGTCTAGCCTTGCACCTTTTTCTTTGCTGAATAGCAAGAGGGTTTTTTTACACATGGTCTTCTTCTTTAAAAAAAAAAAACCCCACGAAAACTCCCATGAGTGATCTCTCCCGAGAGCACAGCTCAGCTGGGGTTGATTGTTGTCTTTGCCTCTGGGTTTGGAGGCTCTGGAGATTCTCTAGTCCAACCTCCATTCCCAAGGCGGAGTCAACCTAGAGCAGATTGCTCAAGGCTCTCTGCAGTTGTGCTTGAATGCCTCCATGGATGGTGACTTCCCAGCATCTTTGGGCAACCTGTTCTGGTCCTCAGCCACCCTCACAGCAGAAAAGGTTTTTGTATGTTTGACTGGAATTTCCTGTGTTTTCATTTGTGCACATTGTATCCTGGTCTGTCGCTGGGTATCCCCGAGAAGAGTTTACTTTCGTAACCACTCTCACCCACCCCAGTCAGGTATTTATACCAAATCTTTGAACAGACAAAGTCTTTCTCTTGGCATTTAAAGCTGTCAATTCAGAGTTGCTCCTCTGAGCCAGGATCCACAAGGTAAATATTGCTGTATATTGCTAACTGTCTTTGAGACTTTGGCCCCTTATGGACCCTGCTGTCCCTGCCTACCTTCTGCCTTATTAAACTTCTATTCCCATTCCTTCCTCCCTGCATCTGTTGGTGGATTCTCCCCACGGGAGAGAGCAAATGTTACACAGCACAAATAAAATTGCATGAAAATGAATGTTGCCTCAAACTGCAATATTTTGGGATCTAGTGAACAGAAGCCATAGCTCACTCCGGGGATGATGCTACTGATTGTGGGAGGCCTATTCAGAAGGAAGTGCTATTTAAGGTGACACTGTTAGGCTTAGAGTCCAAGGGAGTGTGAGCTACAAGACATTTGTTATCCATTTGCTCCAAGACTAGAAAAATTTGTGTTTCTTTGAGAAATAACTTGTTATCAGAAGTAACCCCAACGGCCAGTTCGGAAATGGACATGGTTGCCAAAGTTCAGACTCCTAAATTTGAAAATGCACCCACAGACAGATCTTTTCTACTCTCTGCTGTTTTTTGCTTCTTCACGGGAGTTGTTTCATTACCCTGCCAATTACCTCTCATCCGTATTTTTACAGAGCCCTTTAACAATATCACTTGTTTATGATAAAGGTGTTTTTAAAAAATCCATCTTGCTTTGAAGGATATCTGTATTCATTATTATTTCTCATGTATCATGCTTTTGGGGAACAGAGTTGATATTTTTGTGCTCAGCAAAAAGGACAAAAGTAAAAAGGACGAAAGTAAAAAGTACAGTTATATACCAAAAGCAGTATCTCCCTTCAGCACAGTAGTTTTTCAGCAGAAACTTGTGCAGTCTCTTACCTTCCTTTGTTCGGATCTCTCTGTAGTGGTTTACAATTCACAGTGAAGGTTTCTTATTTCTGCCACTGGCATAAATGACTTACCCAGAACTTCAGGTTTATGTTAGTGTTAAAGGAGAATGAAGTCCTCTGTTGCTTTTCCTTTGTCTGCATTATCAGACTCATACAAATTTGGGTGTGGGTTTTGGACTTTTTTCTTTTTTTTAATTGTTAGTGTTACAGATGCTGGTCATATGAATAAATGCTGCTGAAGAAATAAGTAAATAAATAAAATAGTGGTGTAAAGGTTGTGTCTTAGAGAAGATCTCAGCATGATTGTGCAGAATAGTGTGACCTTACATTTAATGTTTACAAATGTAAAGTCTAAGATAGCACACACAAAAAAATGAGAATCTGATTCTCACATCCCAATGCCGATAATTGAATAATCACATCCCAATAATTGAAGCACATCAGCATTTACAGTCTGTTTTTCTGAAGCCTGCAGTTGTTGTTTTGCCTCATAACCTTTTCTTCCCGTTGTAGCTGAGCTCACTGTGCAGTTGTGTGCACGTGGTTCTGTTTCCAGTGAGCTGTGTGAGTGCAGGATTTGCTTCCCATACAGGAACTATTGTAAGCAGACTGATCTCTGTCAGAGGGAGTCATTCAGTACCTTAACTGATTTGCAAATGTTCAGGCTAGCCTGGAGTTCTCTGGACAAGTTCAGCTGTAGTGATGGATGTGGAAATCTGCTGTAGCAAGATCTCTACACGTGCATTTCCACGAGTGCTGGGTTTTGTTTGATGGTACACTGAAAGTCATCAATCACAGCACCTCTGTGATACAGGGGGAGCATCAGAGATTCCACACAATACACTCGTGTTTTATCGGGGTTCTTGCCTGTGGAACCCCATATCTGTTTTTACAAGTGATACAGTTACTTGGTTAGCATGTAAACTTGCAACAGCTTGGAACCAAGCAACACGTGAAATGCAAATTTAACCTGTGGGTTTTTCCTAGGCCGGTAGGGTCATTCACCTGGCAATGGCTTTAAGACATTCATATGTGCTTTTCTATTGTCTACATTATCAAAGGTAGTAGCCACAAAATG
Source organism: Melanocharis versteri (assembly GCA_013397845.1). Classification (NCBI taxonomy): domain Eukaryota; kingdom Metazoa; phylum Chordata; class Aves; order Passeriformes; family Melanocharitidae; genus Melanocharis; species Melanocharis versteri. The sequence continues at coordinate 1,072,752 of VZTG01008006.1, forward strand.
GCATTTCTTTACCGTAGGACATGTAGGGTGTCTGCAGCAAACAAACATATGTTTGCCTTCGCAGGAGAATTCCACCAAGGAACTTTAGAGCACAGCAGGCTTACGCTCTGTAGTCAGAAACTTTCTGCAGAAGGTTCCTTCAGGGCTTCATTGCCCTTGAGTAATTTGTGGCATCTGATTCATTTTCCCCTGGCAGCTATATATGAAGATGATGCTAACAATATGGCAAAGACTTTGGAAAAGTGTCAGGGAAGAGCTGATCAGAAACATGTGAAAATGCACACCCTCAGACTGACTTTAAAAACAACATTTTTTTGCACATATAGAAATTCTTATTCTTTAAATACGCCTTCAACACCACAGTTAGTGTAGACATATCACTATTCCAGACTGTGATATGTACATCAGGCAGCTTTTTTAAAAGTAACTCATACAAAATATTATTTATTTAAGCAACTTTGAAAGCAGGGTCTAATTGTTTATCATTTGACAGAGCTTACAACATAAAAGAATTTGACATCCTTACTCATGATGAGTGGTACTTTATTCCACAATTACTCCTATTCTTTCTACTGAAAAAAAAAAGGATGACAAGTCTAGCACTCTCATAAACTAAGAAGAAATACAGCTTTTACACAAAGACAGCTTCACATCTACTGTTGTCAAGAAACAGAGTTTTGCTAGGAATGCTTCAGGTAACATTTGAATAGATTTACAGGAAGGAAAGGTTGATTTCAGTTCTTCTATTGCATTTAAGCAGGATTTCAGCATAAATTGTAAAAGGCTAGTGAATATTTGTATTTCAGTTTCATTTTGCTGTAGCTTGAACTTGAAAATCAGAAGTGCATGACACTGGACTGAAACAACCGTTAATAATTAGAAAAATATTATTGACTTTCTAAATGGTTTGATTCTGTTACCTTTGCTGCTGCTGCTTTATGGATAACCTGATCTGTTCTCATTTTACTGATTTGTGGGGATCAGATTTGTCAAATTGCAGGTTGCTTTACTGGAACATGAGTTCCATCCATACACACACATCTGCCCTGGCACCCTTTTGCTGAAGGATACCTGGATAGTTACTTTTCCATGTAGTGCAGAGCACAGTGCTGAGCTAGAGACTGCAGCACAGAACATTATCTGCTTTCTTTAGTGTCACCCAAGAAGGCTGAGTTGTGAAGTGCTGTGTGCACATCAACCTACTAAAATTCACAGAATTACAGAAAATCGGATAAGAAAGGACCTCCGGAGATAGCAAGTTTGTAATCGTGCCCCTGGCAAGATTGTTTATAACTATGTTTTCAAATAGAAAGCTGCTTAAAGTCTAACCCAAATCTAGCTACCACCCTGCTAATGTAGAACAGACACGAAGAATCCTTTGCAGCATATTTTACATATTTGGAAACATTTATCACATCTCCTCCATTTTCTCTTCTCTTCTCTGCACTAACCCAGTTCTTCCATTGCTGGTTAATTTTTCTAGGGCATGGATTATTCTTTTTGCTTTTTCTGGCCTTTCAGCAGCAGATCCAAATCTCTGCTGAAGTCGAATGCCCAGACTGAATTTACTATCAGTGCTGCTGAATAGAGTGAAAAGATAATTTCAAAACCCTTTATGTATGTCTCAGGATTATGTTTGCTTTCTTAGTTGCTAAAACCTGTATTGTTGATTTTGCTGCCACTGAGCACACATTTGTGACTCGTAGCTCTGGAGATGGCTGCCATTGTCGCTGAAGGCTGCCCCACTTTAGAAAGTTAAGGCATCAATTAAATTAGCTAAACATTTATATTGCTGACATCTGGCCAGCAGAAGTGATGTATCTTTGTTGGAATAGAAATCCATAGAAATCAAAGGTCATGCTCAGAATAAGATTATAGCATCATAATCTCATTACTTGAATTGGGAGAGGGATGTTGAGATTAAAAAGAGAGAAATGCAGTATACACCAAAACTGATACTTGTTACAGAGCAAATGCAGATGGAAGAAATTAGAGGAGACATGCCTGATTTGAACTTCAAAACAGTGAAAATAGCATTTCATTTCTATTTTTATTTCAAACCACATCCAAGAAAAGGAATAACGTAGATAGAGACAAAAAGAGACTTCTAAGTGCTTTCCTTTTCAAAATTTTTCCTAGTGAGAGATGGATGGCAGAGGATTTTATGCCCCAAACAGCACTTATAAGTGCTTTTGCTTTTTTAATACTATCCTTCGACTGAGAAAGGGAGAGAAAGAAGCAGACAAGGTGCCCTGACACATCACTTCTAAGTGATTTCTCTCCCAAAAGTATTCAAAAGACTGATAGAAGATTTTTTTTTTCTGTTGGATATTTATTTTGTTCTGTAACTTGTCAGAAACGAAGTGGAAAGATGAAGGGAGAGAGCTCTTGCTTGTGGAGCAGTATTAAATACCTGACTGTAGCTTTAGTTGGGAGGGTGATTGGAAGGATAACCATCTCCATTTGGCGTGCTAGAGGATTTTACTGTTTCATCTTATGTATTTCTCATTGTGGGTCTCTTGTTCCAAAGTATGTAGCTAAGCCCGGTCTGGGAGCAAATCCCAAGTCAGATTGTCTAATGCATGAAGAAAGACAGTTTGGAAGGCAGGAGTCATTAGAGGGAAAGGATTTTTCATTTTAGTTATGAAACCTAATTTGTTTTCACTGTCTTCCCTCCTTTGCATCTCTAAAATATTGATGGAGGTTATAATTTCTGACAGTGATGTTGATTGTGGCATGTAAGTAGGATCCAACAGCTGAAACCAATAGTGTAATATCGTGACGAGGCCTATCACATAGAGACAAGATTGGAAGGTGCAGCTGAAAGAGTGTATAATTGGTATAAGTGAGAATCTTGAGTCTGAACAGGCCTGAAATTAGAGAAAGTTCATATCTGCATGCAAGTTTCACAGCTCTCATCCGATTCAGCTTCTGAATTTTAGCAGTGGTATTTCAAGTGCGAGGACTGAGCAGCACTGTGTGATCAGAGGGATACAGATGAGGAGGAAACCCTTCCTCAGCAATATAGCAGAGTATCGAGCAAGCACATGGATTTTAATCCTGCCAGAAGATGGTTCTGTCTCCTGTTGCTTCATGGCAGATCCTGCCTTTCCTGTTTTGGAGTGCTTTCCATCTCTGGCATTAGTGATGACTCCACCAGACACCTGTGGTCTCACTGCTGATGGCTGATTGATCATACATGCAAGGCAGAGAAACAGCCTTACAAACCTTTGATCAGTGTCCTTAAGTAGAGTATGTTTTATGCATTAAATTTGACTCGAGGATTTTAGAACCATGGACTGCTTTTCTTTAACGAAAGTTTCAGAGTATTTGAAAACTGAGGAAATTTTTTGTGCGTTTGTATACTTTGTCAGTTTGGGGTTTTTTTCATAAACCTTTTTTCAAAAACAGTAGTTCTGGCTTTTTCTTGAAGTTTTTCCAGCTGCTGATAGTGTTCAAAATAGCTCTGTGCTATGTGGGACCAAAACGGTTTTGGCATTAAAATAAAGCACAGCATTAGTGGTTTTGTTTCAACAATAAAATGGGAAATAAATGAATAATTTTGGAAAAATAATTATATTATCGGATTGGCAGTACTGCGGAATTAATTTGTGAGGTGTATTGGTTATCTCCACAGTTAATTACCTTTTGATTTGAAATGCGTGGATGTGGAAGTAAACAGCAATGTGTTTAATAGTCACTGTGTCTGGGTCACCCCAAATAGCATTTAATCCCCCAACATCAAATGGTTTGTGGGTAGAAGGGTGTCCTGGGAATATCAAGGCAAGATAACAGCCATGCTCTTCACATTTAACTTGTTAATCCACAGGTAAGAAGAAGAAATGTCTTGTGTCTGGTCAGCTTTCCGTGAGCAGCAGCCAGATGCTTTGCCCTTTCCAGAGGTACTGTGCAGAAGAATGGAGCCGTGCTCCTTGTTCTGCCCATTAGATAGCATTGTCTCTGTGCAATGCCAATTCATATCTGCTTGTGCCGTGTGTGCTTTCACATATGGGATTTTAATAACCTTCGTGCTGCGCTATGAATTCATAAACAGGGCTTATAGAGGAAAAGCACCACAGGACTTTATTTTTTAATTATTGCTCTTTTGAGAAACAGGGTCTGCAGGATTTTTGCAAGGGTCTGGTGACAGAGTCAGCAATTGTTTTGCTGCTGCAGTGAGGTTATTCCAAGAGGAGGGAATAAACACAGTATTTACCTATGATACACTTTTTCAGAATTGATTTTCAGTATCCTACATTTCGTAGCCACTATAATTCTGCTGGTTTATAGATGGAATTTTGAAGGTCTGATTGCATGGGAGTTTTCCCCATTTTTCTGGAATGTAGTGGGCATTTGATTTCTTAGAACATACCTCTCCTTCTTGTCCCTCCCCTCTGTCTCAGCCTGTGAAGCCACAGTTTACTGCTTAGAGGACAGTAGCACATGGCAGCAGTTTAGATTTCTGTTCTAAAAAAGACCTATTCATTCTGGATCAGTGGGGTTTTTTCTTTCTTTTTACCCCTCTTCTCCCTGAAGTCCGTTTGAGCCACCACTTCTGCATCTCAGCCATATTCTGATGGTGAAGAAGGTACCCCTGTTAGTAGAGCTAAAAGGAATAACAAAAGCTTCCAGCACTGGTCTCCACATGTGGCGTGGTGTTTATCACCTTGTATTCACTGCTAACAGCCTTAGAAAGAAGACCTATGAGAAGGACTCAATAAACTCTGCTTTCTCTACAAATAACCTACGAAGTGATGAGCCTAAACTGTTGGATACAGGCAGTTTAGCAGTCCTGGTGCTGGTTCACACGTGCCAGGAGGGAAATTGCACCGTGTCGTCTGCCCATACCCTGTGCCACAAGCAGCTGGAACAAATATGTGCTTAGGATCTCGGGTAATTCTGGATGCCAGTCTTGTAACTGTGCCTGATAATATTTTATCTGGAATGAGATTTATTAGGTGTAGGTTCTGTGCGGGATTCTCATAGGACATGCAGATCAAATCTTTAGCCCATTTTCATTTTAGGAATGTTTCTCTCTCCTGCTCTATTTTGTATGATTTTGTGTGTGACAGGCAGTAGAAAGAACTAAGAACAGACGAGGAAAAAAGAGAATAATTTTTCACTAATTATTCAGTTTTCAATATTTTGTTGTCATTTTGAGTTCTTTTATTTCTTTGGGGTTCCCCAGCACATTGGATAGTCCTCATTATTAAAACTGTGTGCTGTCGAAAAAGACAATTGATTTTACCAATTGAATTGGTAAAATTCATTGAGCTTCCCCTTAGTTTTTCAAAGTGATAGAAATATAGAATTACTGAAGAAAAGTATGTTGGAAGTAACCTCTGGAGACCGTCTTGTCCAATATCAACTATGAATAGGACTAACATCAAGGTTAGGTAAGGTCTGTGCCTCTTCAAGCTTTGAAAATCTCTAGGAACAGAGACTCTAGAATCCTTTGGGCACCTGTTTCAAAGCTTAATTGCCCTCTGTCACAAAAGTGCATTCCTTGAAAAAAGGATTCTTTTTAATGGGATATATATAATCCATCAGGTTTTTTCCCCTCAGCTCATCTGCCTTGGTCTTTTTTAGCCATGAGAACACTGTGAATGTCTGACACCATGTATGATGGGGTAGCTGAACACAGACACACACAAACTTCTTCATACTGCATCTATAATTCCTCAGTCGTATGACTCAGAGAGAGGGGATGCCAAAACTTGCACATTTGCTTTGTAAATATTTTCTTAGAGTTAAATTAATACGTAATCTAAACCCTCCATCTCTCTTTCTTGCTCCTTTTGGTGTTGTTAATACATATGTACATGTATGCGCTTTTTTTAAAGTCACTAAGCAGACGAGAACATAGAATTAACGTGAGTATGGAAACGTTTTCCATTGTATACTGTCCATAGAAATGAAGAAATGTTATTTCTATGCTTTTCCATAGCATAAGCTGCAACCTGGACATTTCCTTTGGATGATTATTTTATAATTATTTGACCTAAGTGGATTTTTTTTTTTTACTCAGCTGCAGCCCACAGTTCCTCAGACCTGCTTTGTGGCAGTGAGGTGGAACTTACCCTCTCGGTTCCCAGTGTGCAGTTGTGAGCTGTTGATAGCTTGGGGTGCAACAGAGCCTGTAGCATGGAGCAGCATAGCTCCAGGAGGAGGAGGAAAGTAGAGGCACAATTTGTTTGCTTAGAAGGCAGTTATCAGTATTCCATTATCTCTTCCCTTTCTAGGCCCTCAGCTGAGATGTATTTTGCCATATTCATTGTGCCAGCAAGCCACAGCAGGCAGGTGCTCTCAGAGGTCACTGATTTTCTTTCTCATGTTGCTGTCCCCAAGAACCTGTTTTGTCAGAACCATGGTAGCCACTGCTGTATCAGTGTGAGTTGCAGAGCCACTGATGAGCTTAGGTGTTGACCTTTTAGATTCCTTTTCAAGTTTTGAAGATCCTACTGTCATTATAGTCCTTGGAAACATTAGGAATCGCAAGCTACCTTAAAGCCAACAGTCTAAAAGAACAACAACCACAAAAACTTACACAAACTCTGTGCACTCACGAGCAGAGTGGAAATGCAGAATCTGATGCCAGCGTGCTAACGTGGCCTCCAGGGCTTTCATCCCAGAGATAGACTTGGGGCAGGAAATAGTTTCAGTAGTGACCAGGGAAGTCCATCCAGCCCAGAACATCAGTATGTATGCTCACACACAAAGATGGAATGCTGTATTCTGGCTTTGTGAGTAGATCACTTATATCAGGAAAATACCCTGCATCCTTTCCGTGGGTTGAAGCAGAATCACAGCTGAAAGGCCTCTGCTGCTGCCCAGGCAAAGGAGCAGCACCATGATCTTGTAATCTTGTCCATCTATGAACTGCAAGTCCAAATTTCTCTTGCCAAAATTCCTATGTTAGGTGAAGTCTCCATTAAGTCTTTGGTCACATCAATGGGAGTTTTACTTTTAACTCTAATGTAGGCAATGGATGTGCCGTAGATCTACCCAGAAAGTCAGCACATAGGTACATTACAGTGGTATTTTTCTTTTGAAGATGTATGAAGGACTAAAAATTAATTTCTCTCTTAAAAATCTAAAAATTAAAAATTTCGTAGGTAGAAGAGGTGTATGATTATAAATACCCATTTTGGAGGTAGTGTTGTTTATATCTTGCAACTATGTCACTGTCAGGCCTGACTATATAGTGGAGAAAAGATTGATAGGGTTTATTATTTTCATCTTTTAATAAGATTTTGTTTTGCAATTGCTTCTAGCATGTTTCACCTCATAACTTACCAGCTCATGTGTGTATTCAACACCCCAGGCCTTGGTCTCGTTCTGAGCTCTGTGCTGAGGATGCGCAGACCTGCACAAGGCCCTCTTGAATTCGGGAAGATTTGGCAGAGGCCACTGGGCTTGGGTGCTTTTCTTCAGTAAAGGCTTTTGAGTGAGGGGTAAATGGGGCTGGTTTGGGATGTGGCAGGAGCAGAACCGACACAGAAGTATCTTTGAATTATTTAGAAGTCATTTAACCCCAGTAGTTTCCACTTGAGTTTCCACTTGCCGGGTTATTGCAGGTGTTAGTCCATGGTACAAACTGTTGTCTGCATGAAATCTGCACTGATTAAAAGGTGGTTAGTGGACGTATGCACCAAGGCAATGATACAAAAGCAATCAGAAAAGAGTATGTGTGCAGTGATTTTTTCTTTTGAAACAGACCTTTAATTTCAAAGTTTTAAAATATGCAGCTATGCTTCAATAGCTTTCATTAATGACTTAAAGAAATGTAAAACACACTTACCTAATTATTTAAGCAGAACTTTCCAATCCAGTTTAAATTTTTGTCCTAGTGCCCATTGCCACAGTGTTTGAAATTTCATGTGTCTGACAAAATGATGATTTAACCTTGTATCTTTCTGCAACTGAAAAATAATTGTATGCTCTTAAAATAAAGGATATTTAAAACAATTAAACTTCTGGACTAGCCCTTTCTAAGTGAAATATTAACCTGAAATTACATTTTTAAAGAAAATTTTAAACATTTTTGCAGATGACAGTCGTAGGATGGTACTGCAAATATAGCCAATGTACCAGTGAGGGGAAAGTAAATGAATGTGGCCAGAAGCAACTACGTATTCTCTTTTAGATAAGGCATCCTGCAATTAAAAACATTGGACTTAGAAAGCTTCTTAAGGCTTATTTTGTCAAATGAAAAATGCCACTGGTTTTAATGCTATTGTAATAAACCTTATTCTTATTCCTGGCATGGATATTTTTTTTTTTAATTTCAGAAAAATGGATAATTAGCATTTTAGCTTATCACTTTCCTTCCATGCATACAAATAATTTGATAGATAGACCACCAAGAGAGACAAAATTAAATAATAGGTCTAGACAGCATGGAACAAAAATAAATTAGAGGTTGGGCTTCCAGCCTGTTAGGTGGGTTTTCATGGAAAAGAAGGGGGGGGGGTTAATACAAAGTAGTTTTTCTGACAGTTTTTGCTGCTTAGCTTGATATTGTTTCCCCATATCAAATCCCAAATAAATTGACCTGAAATAAGACGTGAACTTCATATTAGAAGTCCCCTAGTTTATTTGTGAGTCTAATTTTTTCAAATGTATGTAGATTAGAGGCCTAACAGGCATTACTGCATCTGTGATTCAGCCAGCTAAGTTCCTAGATAATGGTCCATGATTAATGGTGAGTGCTGATAATAGGAGGTTATTAGAGAAAGCAAACTTGGAACAAATCTACTGTATACATTATATACTTTACCGCCATCTGTGGGTATTTATAATAAATACAAATTAAAGTCAGCGGTTAGAGAAACCTATGTTTTCCGTATGTGACAGAGAATTCCTTAGACTTCCATAGTCTTCCAGTAGGCATCTTCGTAGTAGGAATTCTCATTAATTTTTTTGCAGAGATGCTTACTATTACTTGTGAAGAAAATACAGTTTTTTGGATAGAGTTCTTTTGGCCTTGGTTGCTGTCAAGGATGTCTTTCTAGAGTCCACTCTGTAAGGAAGGATTATGTGTTACATGGTACCTCTGCTCTGCTGCCACACACGTTATTGAGTGTGAAAAATTGTTTTTGTCCTTTTGTACTGAGATTCATTGGCTATTCAGCCATGTGCTAGCAGGACGTTCCTCCCTTTTATGTCTCCTTGAGTTGTGACATTTTACCTCCGTGTGGTTTGTATTGTTTGCTGAGCAAATATGTCCATATAGAGAAGAAACAATTGTTATCTTCCTTATTGCTAAATGTAAAAAGCAGAAAAGAAATGTGATACAGACAGAGAATTGCAGAAGATAAATTAGAGCTAAATATTATGATACCAATAACCTGCTGAATCAAGTGACATGTTTTGCTGGTAGCCAGTTTACTGTTGCCAGTACAGTTCTGCAGCAGAGTGACAAAAGGGGTGCCATTGTTAGGATCAGCTGGTTGGGTTGCGCTCTGAGTTGTTTATGCTGTTTGATGGACAGTGTCTGGTTTACGTGGTGTTTTTCCAGTAACTTTGGTGCACAAAATTCAAGAGTCATCACGTAGTACTGAGGGCAGGTGAGCAGTGTGGTGGATGTTAAGATAAATGACTTACTGAATTCAGCATTCAGCAAGGAGTATTTGCTTGGAAGAATTCCTGGCTTTTGAACTATTACAAAGTCATGATATTTTAAAGCCTGTGTATTTGTAAGTGGGTGATAGATGAAGTGTCACAAACATTCTGGTTATTTATGGTCATAAGCTAAACCTCTGGGATGAATTTAGGAATACTCTAGAACTAATGTAGTTTGTTTGGTTTTCCATTTTGTACAGCTGTGAAGTTAATTTTTTCGTAGGCTGTTTTTCAGAGTGAATGCTATTTTAGTGCCTGCCTTGTAACTTGCCTGCGTAGGGTGGGCATAATGGAGTTTGCCTCCCTTCCATAACAATTCAATCCTCAACAATGTTTGACAGGAGCATTTCGACGTGTTCTTTGGTGTACTTGTATTTTTATGCTGATTTTATATATATGTATGCGCCAAAGAGTATTCTGCGTTTCCTCCAGTTCAGAGGTGTAAATTATGTGGATCTGAAGTTGTAGACATCTGCATGCCTAGGGATGTCAGGGTTTCTGGTTACCTACAAACTGTAGTACTGTATGTTGAAGTGGAGATAGCCATTTTCATCGGTTCTCTGCTTGGGCAGTTGCAGCGTAAAGGACAAAAGCTTTTCTCTCTGCCTAATCCTGAGTTGTTTGGTTGACATGTCTGGTGAAGTTTTCTTCACAACAGTTAGCTTATAACTTAACAAATATCTTTAGGAGTTTTGGTTCTTCTTTGCTAGATTGCATTCCCAGACATCATGGTTTATCTTTTTGGCTATATATGAGTATTTTGCTTTTTCTCAAAACCTCCTTCCCCTTACATGTTTCCCTTATAAACACTGAACTGCATTATACCCTTTCATAGGTTGTCTGGATTTTTTTCTGTTCTCTCTTCTGTGTCATCTTTCCATTTATTTCCTCCCTGTTTTGTGGCGTATCCATTCATGTTAATATGAGCACGTCCCTTCTGCCATCCTGCCTAGGGACAGGACAGTTTGCCAGGCACCTGAGACACACACGAAAATGGGTTTTCTGTGGACTGACTGAGAGTGCTCATGCAGGACACGTCCTCACGCCCTTCAGAAAATGCCTTAGGGCAAAACTTTCTTCACCTGCCACTCTCTCAGTGCCCAAAGTCCTTCAGGGCTGCTGACCATCAGTCCTCCAGAGCTCTCCCTTGCCTGGGTCTTTCTGTTGTACTTGAAGCCCTGAATCTGGCAGCTTCCTTCCTTCGTTAACCCTCCACGCAGAGACAGAACAATGTCTCCCATTCTTATTTACTCCCTGCCACCTTCCTATTTTTAAGTCTTTTTTATCAATAGAGCTATCAAGAATCTTCCAATAGTTTATTATTCCAGAAGAAAATACTTGTGTAGGCTTATTTAAAAGGTGTCAGTTTCCATAAAGTTTCAGCTGGAAATCAGGAAAAATGAAAAAAATGAAAGGGACTGTTTTGTTAATGTGAACTACCATTCTTTCACCTTTTCATAATAAAGCAAAATGTTCAATTGGAGGAGCATTTTAACTCCATTTTAGAAAATTATTTTAATACGATTTTTGAAAAATAGAAAGTTAAAATATTTTGATCTAGCTGGACCTGGCTTTTAACTTACTGACTTTTCGATTTTTGCCTTGTAATAGGGTAGTGGAAAATACCTGAAATACATAAAGAGACCTGGTTTTAGTCTTTATAGGTCATATACTTGACTCTTTCTACTCAGAGTTTTCTCACATATATTTGAGGCATCTGGTTTTCAGCTCTTGGTATCAGGAGATGTACTTGATTCTTGCTTTGTTTCGAAGCTGCCTATATTGTTCCCAGTAGCAGCAGCAAAATCAACAACATTCTGGTGAGCATTTGCTTTACTGTATCTTGAAAGAGGTAGGAGCTGGCATGGAGTTGTCTGGAGCTGTCTCAGAAGTGAGAAAGATGACACTGAATCACTTTGCACTGTGGTTCATGTTTGGAAGGTTTGAGTTTCTGGTTTGGTTTTTTTTCCTTTCTATGAGAAAGAAAACGAAAATGATTCAGGAATACACTTGCTGGTTGAAAGTTTAGATGGGGCAGGTGACTTTGGCACACAAGTCTCAACCTCTGCCCAAAGTCGGAGCTTCCTTTGTTTTTCTGTCTCATTCCCACTGACACGAGCAATCCACAAGATGCTTGCTCAAGCAAAGGGCTGGTACAGCCCCTTTAAGGAGCTGCAACAAGAACTGCAAATCAAACAGTTCTGTAACAACTGGGTCAGTGTATATAGAAAGACTTTCAACGATGGTTATTTATTCAGTCTCTTGCTGCAAGATTAGTCCCATTATGTGCCTCCTATGCATTCGCTTCCAATTCATTCAATTTAAATAAAAACTTTCTGCTAGAAGTCATGTACATATCAGTGACATTCATCTAAATAAAATATCCCAGGCACTTGAGTCTCAGGAACAGTCTTATGAAAAAGCAGATCATATTCTATTTATTTGGAAATGGGATGCATGTTGACATCAGGCTTATTTCAAAATAATGTCAAAGTGTTAAAATCTTTATGAAATCTTAACATTAAATTTTATGGAGACAGAGATGTTTGCTGGGATGTGATGCTGAGGGCTAGGACCAAGATCAACTGCTAAAGGTAAAAAAAACACAATAGTGCCATGGGGGGAAGAGGAAACGAACACAAACTCAGGGCAATCAGACCTGTCTTTTTTATCATTTTTATTTTTATTGCTTGATGTTTGTAATATAATGTAAGTTATATACAGAGCTGTTCTAAATTGGTAGTTCTTGCTGGGTGAACACACAAATACTATCTTTCGTTTCTTTTAATGTTCTGAATTTTTTTCTAGAGAAGCCTGGCAAGTCTTTTCTCTCAGTCAGAGGTCTGAAGAAATTGAGCAAGTGCAGATAAAACCAGCTTGTTTAATCACTGAAACACAAGAAAAATTAAAATGCATTTTTTGCTTGTAAAGTAGAGAAAAGCAATAAAAACAATGCCAGACGGTTAATGCCTCTGTTGTACCTTTCATTTCAAAGACCTCAAAAGAACATCAAGAAGAATAAAGGCAAAATCTATTCCCTATTGGCATAATTATAAATGTTGTATCCTCTAAAACTCTAAAGACATCCAAGAAGAGTAGAAGAATAAATGGCATTGAAATAAAGAAAGTCTCTCTGGAGCTTTGTTCAATCGGCTTTGTTAGAATTCACTTAAATAGGATGATTATAAGAAAAGATCTCATTTGTTTCAACATTAAAGGAGCAAATTAATATGTGGCAAGCTGCTAATAATTGCCTCATTATGTAGTGAATGGGCATTGCGTCCAATTTACAAAATTACAATCATATTGTTAAAGTAACAATTGAGAAAGTTGAGTCTGAGTTTCCTGACTATCTGCATGATTAGTTGTGGGATTCAGAGTGGAACAGAGTTGGTGGTTGGAGAGAGCTCTCCAGTGCACCACCAGTCTATAGTGCTAGGAAGCCACAAGAGAAATTCAGCTTTTCATTAGTGGAAATTCCATCTGCAGAGGTCCTGAGCTGGATTTGGTCCAGGTGAGGAGTGAATCTGGCAGTCTGTGCTGAGACCAGAGCTTGACGTGTGTCTGGTGTGTCCAGACATTGTTTTGTGGCTCCGAGACCTGGCCTGAGATCATCCCCACGTGGACCTCAGCAGATGCACAGGGCTGTGGCTGGGAAACTTGGTGATCCAGGATCTGTGCCATTGGGAAACCCACCCATACAAATGGTTCTGTAGCTGGAATTTCAGTCTCCTGATGGAGACATTGGAAATGGTGGGGTAGTTGTCAAATTTGGAAAGTAAGCAATTTTCCAAATAATGAAATCCTGTGTGGAAGAGAAGCATGTTTTGTGACCTACTTTAGTTGGATTTGCTTGTGACCTTTTCTAATTCTGGCTGATTTTGTTATTTAATGATTTGACCTTTGATTGTGTGAAGCCACTTCAGTGCTAAATGCGAAGATTTAATAACTAGAACTGTTTGATAAGTGACCTTTATTACACAGCTATTTCTCTTTGCTAGAGAAATGGCACTGTTTTGCAAGTTCTAATTCACAGTTTTAATTATCTTTTCTATTGTCTCTAAGCTTGCACAGGAAATGGAAAGGTCAGCCATTTCATTTTCTTTACTGATTAAAATGTAAGTGTTCCTCAACAGTTACAATGTATCATTCAGGAAAAAGATGGGACTATTTGTCAGAACCAAGCCCAGCTGCTCTGTGGAGGACTTCTACATCCTTCTGGTCAGCAACAAAATGAACAATTTTCTAGCAGCAATAATAGCTCAGCCCTCGTGGTTTTTAAAGGTGAAATAAATGTCTAAGCATATGAAAAGAGAAGAAAAGGTGAATGGTTCTTAATGTTTTTGTCTTTTACTCGTGTATGTATGATGCAAGTGAATTAAGATCTTGTGAGAGGTGAACCTTGGCCTGATGTTCTGGGTCCATGGAGGATGAGCAGCAGCAGCACAGGTTTCTGTGTGGTCCTGCCAGTCTGTTTCAATCCCGCTGCTGCTGGACCATCCCTGCAGATGAGAGGGCAGCCTGGACTGCCTGGCAGACCCATTGGTATTGTATGTGGATTCATGTGGGTTACTAAACCACCCCTCTCGTCTGGGACACTTACAAACCAGCACCACAAACTGGTGGCCTGTCTCCATATGGGGTTCAATGAATGAGTATCGATGTGTGTTTTCTCATGTGTTGAGGGAGATACAATGCAAATAGATGATGGAGTCAGTGGGTGATTCTGGAATCAGTGGAATATCTCTCATGGGTGTCAGTCAGTCTCCTAACTCTGTCTGGGATCTCTGTTGGGAAATATGCATATTGGGATATGTAAAATCTCTCTACATTGTAAAAAATATTTATTGTGAGATAGAGCTGTGAGGGGGTTAGCCTCTGACTCTGTTCAAGAAGAGCAGATTAAATGTTGACCTGGTGCAGGCATTCAGTATTATGAAAGCACTTTATAAATTGGAACAAGATAAATGAATCACAACAAAAGAGCTAGAAAACCAAGGGACACAGTTGCAGGAGTGAGTGTACTCAGCTTATTCAAGCAGAACAGTTGCACTCAGTGAATAGAAAATGTGCAATGCATTTCTAACTAGGGTCAGAAAATCAAACAATTCCAAATTTAAGAGAGCAGCTCCATTTTAATGGAGAAGGAAGAATTTAGTGAAAAAAGCAGCACTGAGGATGAGACAAATTTAAATGGAACCAGATTCTTGACCAAATTGGCTTTTCCTATCTAGCGGTTTCATATTCAGCATTTGTTAGTTTGAAAGTTCACCCTGAAAGCTATAAATTAATCTACTGGGACTGTAACAATTCACTTCATGCTAGGATATGAGTTATGCCCATGGATTTGTTTAGGTCGCCCAGCCATGTCCTCATAATGTATCTTAGAGGGAATTTCTGTAAGTAAGCAGTAAACAGAAAGACTGCTGTGTTCAGCTGCATCTCCTGGGATTTCATCCCTGCTGTCAGAGAGCCATGCAGGACAGCTCTCTAAAACTATAACAGCTATAAAAAATGCATGGTGGTCTGTAAAAGAAACATTGACAAAGATTTTGCATTCAATCAGGAATCTTTAGCTACTGATGAAATGAGGAAAGAATGTTTTCCTGAACCAGCCACGTAGTGAAATCAAATCAATCACAATAGAGAAATCAAAGCTTTGAAATTGTGAGATTTACTGCACAAGGCTTGCAGGAGGCACTGTAATTCAGTACAATATTTGTCACCCAAAGATGAGATATTTTAGCTCTTACAGTTTGGCTCTCTTCAGAGCTTTGTCTCTTGTCCTTGCATTATTCCCCCTTATCAAAGAATTTGATGTTTTGTCAGCAACCACATCCCAGGGTTATAGTGGTCAAATGTAGGCAGGCTATTCATCCACATCAGCTAAAAGAGGTGTGATTTTGAAGAAAAATAACCACGAGTCTGATCAGAAAAGCACCTAGCATCCTGTCAGAGTAGATGTCCAAAGAACGTGAAGGGAATTATTCCTAAAAAATATTAAACTGAGGTCACTGGCTCCCAGTTGTGGGCATGACAGAGGATCAAGTCTGTGACCATACAAAAAATTTTAGGTTCTCTCTGACCTGGATCATCTTCTGTAGGGGCTTTTTTGATGGATGTAGTTTTTGTTTGATCTCGATTTCTAACTGAACTCTTTACACCATCCAATTTAAATAGAGGGCATTTCCTTTCAGTCTGTAGGTACAAAAGAACCAAAAGACATTTTTTATACTCTGACAAATGGAACACCAGATAGGTCCTTATATCTCTGTTAGATCATTTTTTCTATTTTCAATTCATACTGGAGTAATAGCACCCTAGAACATGGTCAGGAAATACTGTCTCTGAGTTCAGTTTTCTCAGGAATAAGTTCCTAATTCAGGTGTCACCAGTCCATCTGCCTCTCATTTTGCATGGGTCATAACCGCTCTCTGGAGAGAACAACATATTTCTCTGTCTACATCTCTTTTGCAACTGCAGGATTTTCATACTATTAGATTGCTTTTTAGAGTTACATGTCGCATTCAACTTCTGTCACAAATTTGGGAGCTATTCATTCAGACACAAACACAGTTAATGTACAGTTAAACTTCCAGCATTACTTTTTCAGTAGTTTTTTTTCCTGTTGCTGACAACACCTTGTTAAAAGAGAAGCCATTGATCTAAATATTGTTTTCTGCTGCTTCTTTATTTCCTTGTTTTTTAGTGAAAAGAGTAACATTTAGAGGAAAAAAAGGGATGATTATTTGTATAGTTGACTTTGCAAGATGGGAACAAAGGCAAAGATTGGAACTGCCTATTTCCCTGAAAAGATTTGCATTCAGAGCTTTGTAGTGGTAGAGTTTTCGAGCAGCTCTGCCACATGCGGATTGTGGTTTTGTTTTTTTAAAGAGAAGCATTGCTATCAATTTGTTGTACTGTACCTGTCTTTCTTTTAAGGGAATTTTCAGTCTTCATGTTTTACAGAGAAAAACTTGCAATATATATAATTGTTTCCTGTCTTCCAGCCTCTACAGCTTGACTGTGACCTCTGTGCCATTGTTTCAAACTCGGGACAGATGGCTGGCCAGAAGGTGGGCACTGAGATAGACAAGTCCTCCTGCATATGGAGGATGAACAATGCTCCCACAAAGGGCTATGAGGAAGATGTTGGGAAGAGGACGACCGTCAGAGTGGTTTCTCACACTAGTGTGCCTCTCCTGCTCAAGAATCCTGAGTACTTCTTCAAAGAAACCAACAGCACTGTTTACGTGATCTGGGGTCCTTTTCGAAACATGAGGAGAGATGGAAATGGCATTGTGTACAACATGCTGAAGAAAACTGTTGACAGCTACCCAACTGCCAAAATCTACGTGACAACGGAGAAGCGCATGAGTTACTGCGATGCGGTATTTAAGAAGGAGACAGGAAAAGACCGGTAAGTCTTAAACGTGGAGAACAATTATAATGTTTGACAAAAGATACATGAGAAAAGTCCATGTGGGATGTCAGCTACTAAATGAGTCCCCAGATATGTTCTTAATGGATTGTTGTATGGGTTTGACTGCTATAAGCACTTGATGAGGCAGCAGCTAGGCCCCATTTACCCCACCTACACTACCTTCTGTTCGTTCCATTTCTGTTGGCTTGAATCCCAAAAATATTGGATGTCTTCCTGAAATGTTTTCAAAGCTGTGTGTTGTTTTCAGCTCAATTTACTATTGATTAAATTGACATTTTATTTGAAGGGGATAATCCTACACAAACAACATTTCCAAATGCACAGCCTCAGGATAATTCTGGATATTGCATTTTCTTCTCTGTTGAGATTCACTGTAGCTTTTCTTCAAACACAGACCTCAGGGTTATGCATTATTTCTATTTCTTGGTGAAAATGGGTTATCAGAGATACTGGAATAGATTTAGGTTTTTACCAGTATTATGCTGAAATTCTATTTCCCATGCTTGAGAATGTGTGTTTATGCTGCTCTAGTGCGGCTGTGAGAGGTGAACGTGTGAGGCCCACTGTTTGGTCTAGCATGTTCAAAGCAGAAACTGGATTTGTGGTATTAAGACCACAAATTTCAAGAGTTTGTAACCAAGCTGCAAAAATTCAGGTCATCTGTGTTTTGGCATGGAGGAGCACCTGTCACACATACTCATTTGAGCTAACTGGAGAGGAGTTTCCAGATCACTGCTGTGCCTTAACGTTAATTTTTAAATTTTTACATCATGCATTTGAGTTTGGGAAGGACTGTTGCTATTCTGACCAAATTAAAGACACAGGTATTCACAAACAGCTTAACGTAGTCTGAAATTTTGACTTAGCTTTTGAAGCAGAAGAGCTTGTTATCGCAAATGTACTTGTTTCACTATGTTTTGAAACTGTCAGAATTTGGTGACAGTTGATTTTTCCTATTTTTCGAACAACTGAAGCATAAGGAGGAGCCTGCCCCTCAGCTCATTCACCAAGTGCACATGTTGCTGCTGTGGTTCTGGAGTTGGAGGGAGCTCATAAATCTCATAAAGGTGTCAGGGTTATCATGGCTTCTTTATTTTACCTGAACAAACTGATGAACAGAGGCTAATAAATACACAAGATCCATTCTTCAAAAATGACCTTTAATAATCCAAGTCATCCCGTTTACATATTAATCAAGCTAAATATGATCACGGGTACATTATTGCATTGCTGTACATAAATTTGTTTATATTTATGAGTCAGTCAGGTCACAGCGACTTCACAATACTTCATCAAAATCCTTATTGTGAGATCAGACCTTGAAAAAATCTCCTCTTTTTTCTATGAAAAAAAAAAAATTCATCATTCAATGTCAAAGTATCCTTCTCTCCAGCTTAATCTATTCCTCTTCAACAAATTAACGCATCTCAAATTTTTATAGTTATGCAATTAACACAATACGAATGCTTCTTTTCATGTCAAAAGCAGATTGAACTTCTCTCAGTGCTTATAACAAAGTTCTTAAGCAGCCTAATGTCAAAGTGGCCCATGTTCTTTCTCCTTAAGTTTCACATTGCAACAGCAGTAAATTTTTATGAGCCTGTCTCACGACCCATCACGTTGTTTGTGCATGTGTGTCCCTTCGACACCGAGGAAAAAACCCAGCACTTTCTCACAGTGGCAACCAGGTAACGTCTTTGTATCTACTGCAGCTTTCATTTTTAGGCCTACTTTTCCACATCAAATACTTCGTGATGTTTTTAACATCATTTAGTGCTTTTGTCAGCCAGAAACAAGGGAAATGATTGATGCGTCACCAGCCAACACCTTCTGTATCTCAAGAAAACATCCTGCAGTTCCCTACTAATTGGGGACTTCATTTTGGAAACTTTTTCATTTTTTGTAACATCTTCAGTTTGCAGGACCTGTCTTCTTTTTCTGGGGAGGGTCAGGAGACTGTTAGAGGTATGTGGCATTTGTGGAAGCAGTAAATGAAGAGCGCAAGAGATTTGTGGGTGATGAAAATACTTTCACACATTGCGCCAGGCTATTACGATGCTGAGACAGACTCGGGTTCCTCAGCCAAATATTCCTTCAGATCCTCAGAGAAACATCAACCCTGGCTTGGAATATTAGATTGAACAGAGGTCTGGTTCGACATGTTTCCAGCAAAAATTCTGGAAGGAAACCAATTTCAACTCATATTTTAAAATGTAGTGAGTGGATTGCAACTACATCTATTTTAGTTTAATCCTAAAATACTGTCTTTCTGTACAGTGTATGCTACTAATGCATAGTAAGATTGCAACAGATTTCTAGTCTGTCGAGCCTTTAATGAGTTTTCTGTTTCTCCTCTTTGATGTACAATCTTTTTAGGTAATTAGTGGGACTTTTCAGCAGTTTCATCCTTGTGGTGCTCAAGTTTTTAAAGGCTGTTGTGAGAAGCAGCTAACAGGTATGTGCTGCAGTCACTTCTCTACTGCAGAAAAGCTCTGGTCCTGCAGTGCTGACATGGGAGCTTTATCCCTGACTTCACTGGGTGCAGGCTCGAAACCCACAGCTTTGGTATTGACAAATGATTTACTACTGATGCATGGGAGAAACAAGAATTGCCTCTAAGAAACTTCCAACAAGAAGTGTTTTTTATTTTGTAATGCATGTTTGAATTCTACGGCAGTACAAAATACCCTCTGATATGGGCTATCTGCACTGGGTAATTAACCTTGCATGAGTGTTAGGAATCTGGGGAACATATGTTCTTTCTGAGAGTCTTTGTTAGTGAAGCAGTCCAAGTTCAAGGTGGTGAATGCTCATCCACTTTGAATAATTGTTGTACATAAATAATATTCATTACCAGACATTCACAATTTTTCATTAATGCATTTTACTTGGTACTTCCCTAGAGGGAGCATAAAGCTGGCAGCTTCTTCCAGTACTTCACTAATGTGCTGGTGTATTATATATATTGACTCAAGCGAAAGGATTTAAAGAAATATTAGATAATTACTAAATGTGGCATCTTTGTATGTACCTCAATCCAGATAAGTGGTTCTAAAGCCATCTATATCTTTGTCATGCAATACAAATATAATGCAATATGATATAATAACATTTAATTGGTAATAACAGAGAAAACTGTAGTCTTCATTAAAGCAGCAAAGCTAATTCTGGTCTGATAAAGTGCACTGAGCATCCCTAAATAGGTTTTAATTAGCTGGCACCAAAGCTGCACCACCCTTAGGGAGGGTAAAATTAATGAAAACTAGCAGCAAATAGATCAATGCTACTGGATGTTCTTGCCTTAGGTGAAGGTGATGAGAAAGAAAGGAGTGTCTTTTAAGGATCATTTAGAAAACAGTCTGTGTTAAAAGTCACTTTCAACAAGCAATGCTAAAATAAATCTGTGCTGATATCAGTGGATCAGTCTAATATTTTCTGGGCTGCAGGCTCCATTTGTGTTTATCCTGCAAGCATCTCGAGCTGACCCCCAGCACTGCACCTCCGAGCAGTGCCTGTGATGGCCCAGCTCCACCTCCCCTCCCGGGTGGGCAGTGGGCTCAGAGCGCTCCTGTCCCACTGCAGGTGCAAGGCACTGAGCCCCAGCAAACAGCCCGGTTCTGCTCAAAGCACAGCTTAACTGGCTGCTTGTATTCACTCTTTTTGCGAGTAACTACCGGAAAGAGCCTGCTGAGCTCTCCTGAGCTCCTAAAATTGCCAGTAAGAGGTGTGAGATCCTGTTCTGAAACCCAGCCAGTTTGGTAGACCGTTGACTTTCCACATACGCTGTCTTAGCTCTGACAGTGCCCATCCCATACCCAACTGGTTCAATTCAACAGCATTTTTTTGAGACTATTAGCTACACACACATGTCTTCAGGAGGCAGCTTCACTGAGCCACATTTGCAGTCAAATGACTGTTTCTGAAAGACTTCTATCAATATCTTGGACAATTCTGAAGAAATTAAATTGCTTTTGTGCTTCTCTTCCAGAAGTTCTTAGTTTCCTCTGTTCATGCCAGATGGTGCTATGTGTTAGGTTGTTAGACAGCTGTTTTATCAGTCTAGGCAGAAAGATATATCATTCTGATCGCTGACTTCTGCATCAAGATTCAAAATTTGGGGTTGTGTTCAACCTGCCATTTTACTCAGTTCTGCTCACTAATTATTTATTACTTTGGTGATATACGAGATCTATATTATATCTCTGTCATTTAGAGCTAGCAAATTACATTCATCTAAAGTTTGAATTGACACTGTTAAGACAACTGCAGTCATCACAGCTTCACCTCAGCTAATACGTGGTTTTTCATGTGTCTGACTAATCTACATGAAGCTATAGTCTAGTAAAAATCTCATTGAAATGAGAAAATGAAAATACATTCTCTGAGGTTCAAGTAGCTGCAAGTTCTATTGTTTGGTGATATTCTCTGTGAATTGAGGTAGTAAAGCTGTCAGTGTCCAGCACATCAGAGTTTTATGCTGTGTTTCTGGTTGTTGGCTTGGATGAAATATTATAGTAATGTATTTTCATTTTTGCACTTGCTTCCATATATGTATTGGTTTCTCTATCAAAGTTTTTCAGAGGAAATATAAAAGATTAGCTAGTGTTGGTTAAAATTTGCAGAAAGCAATTTTTCATTGGGAAGCTGTGAACATTGGCACTGAGCCTGGCTCAGAGAGTTAAATTTTGGCACTTGGGAAGTGTGTCCCATCACTGCTTTGTATTAATGTGATTTTTCTAAAAAAAATTAAAATTTCTAGGAGATGAGTGAAAGTTCATTTTATTTTGAATAGAAAATGAGCAGAGTTAGGGAATGTCAATGTCTTTACATTACAGAGCTTTAGGAAGAAAAGGATGAAAAAACTGATTCAGACTGACAGAGGAAATGTATAATGCCTGTTGGAACATTTTTAAGGATGAAGATTAATCGTAGTTTACATTTTACTATAGTCTTTATCAGGATGATGTAATATCTGCTGCTGCACCAGAAAAAGTCAGCAAAAAGTTCTCAACTGCCTGTGAGCATCTCAGCAAACCTAAAAATATGTGTTTGATATCGTGACCATTTTTCAAGTACTTGACAGTGGATCTTTCTTGAACCATTGCTTGGCACTTCCATTCTTTTTTTTTTATAAAGTAATTCCTTCAAAAAATGCTAATGGATTTGTCCATCTTAATTCATAAAGGGTTTAAATAGTTTCATTGTCAGTCAAGACTGCTTTATTATCTGAAAAAACAAGGGTCTAAAGCATGAAACCTTAATGAAAGAAATAGATTTTTCATTATAAAACACTTAAAACCTCAGCATCTATTGCTATTTGTGGTCAATCACCAGATGGTTAACAACTGTTTGGGGGTTTATATCCACTCTTCCATTTCCTGGTAAAACACCAGTCGTTCCTGAGTGTTCTACATTTATTCCCTGCAGCCCATTAGTAACTGCATTTATATTCTTTATGAAGATTTTCCTAATTAAGATGAACACTTTTCTCTATTAGGCAGATGGAACTCAATAGAAGAAGTCCGTTCTTTATTAACATGCCAGTAAATGCTGCTCAAAGCACCAGCACTTCTGTCAAGAAACACAGCTCCTACTACATTATACTAATTACACAGTAAAGTGAAACTTTATTAAAAAATATCAATATTAGCTATTATTTTGTGATAAAGCTGTGGCTGCATATAGATTGGTGTGAGCTTAGAGACCTATTGATCCTGTAGTGGTTGCTGACTATAGCCATGGAGCTGTTTCTTTTTAATTAATGATTATAGACAAGCAATATATAATCAGGATCTGCTCTATCATTGCGCATTTTCACATGTTGTTTGAGTTTATCCATTTATTTCTTTTAATTTATCACATCTTCTTTAAGTGCTGCTGGATCTGTTTTCTGCTCCCGATGAGCTGTATGTTAAATCTTTATGCAGTGTTTGCTATAGTCCTAATTACACGCCCACCTTTTTCATCCTGTGCTTTAAATACTCTGCAGCTTTTATGGTTGTGAGAGAATTGCTGATACCTCTCAGAAGGAACTGTACATATGGATGGAATTCTGGAATCCATCCTTGAGGGTCCCTTCCAACTCAGCATTTCCTGTGATTCTGTGGTTCTCACATCCCATGAACATCCACCTTTGGAAAGGATGATGTAAGTCAGTGACTCATGCTGGCAATCCTGGTAGCACCCTGGATTGCAGGGCTTCCAGTTCAGCTCTTGATGGTGAGGGTGTTTTGTGGTTGCAAAGGAAAGAAGTTTTGGAGAGAAAAATTAGGAGAAGCATAGATTTTGAATGAAGCCTTTGGTGTTCATCTTCCATAGTTCAGTGTTTTTCTCTTTTCAGATCACAATGTGTAAAATAGACCTTGAAGTTCCTAAAGGAGCTTAAAATTTTGAAGGAATAGAAATATTTTTTAAAATTTTAAAAATTGGAAAGATAAATTAATCTGTTTTTAAAATTCAGCCTTGCTGACAGCTGAAGCAGTTGTCTTGAAGAACACAGAGTGATTACCATTGAAGTCTGTACTTATTACCAGTTGTCACACAGCAATTCTTTTGTAAGAGATATTAAATAGATTAGAAGATAAATGTAACGTTGCTATTGCTTAAGTGTGATACCTCTTGGTTACTGGTAACTGTGGGGTTTCTGATGGAAGCTCCCTAAAGAGCACTGAGCCATATTTACAGTGCTCAGTGAAAAACAATACTGCAGTCAAACTGCATGAGATGAGCTGGGAGGTTTGTGCTGCAGAGCCGCTGCTCGGGTCAGGATAGCAACTTTAGGAGACAGGGAGTTGGACTCTACAGTAATTTCTTGCTTTGGATAGAGAAGAGTTTCTGTACATCTGTCCATCCACTAGCTAGTCAAATTTATTAAAAGCTACTTTCATAAGAAGAGGTGTATGAGAACTCTCATACACATCTCACTGAATGATATTTAGAAAAGATTGTCTTCTCGAAGCTTTGTACAAGTAAACGACACAGCAAAAGAACATCTGTTTGAAAGTAGAAAAAGTTTAGCCTGAACTTATGTTTGAGTGTTTTATCTTAAAGTGTAGAAAGATTAGTAAACAAATTCTTCATGGAAAATTTAATTAGTAAGAAATCAAGCTTTTGTGAGACCTCATAGACATAGGAGGGAGAAAAACTAAGGGGAAATGGTGAATTTTTGTGGCTCATTATGTTAATTTAGAACTCATTGTTAGTAGGTTCTTGCTTGTACACATCTTCGATATGTATTTTTACCCAGATGAAAACAAAGTAGATGTTCTACATTTTTTACTTCTATGTCTGTTATCCCATATAAAGGATTTAGGCTGCAATTTCGGAACAGTGAAACGGTTCAAATATATGGATTTATAGCATATGCCTTTGAAGGTGACTCGGGATCCATAGCAGTGCTTCTCAGGGAACCTGATGTGCTGTTGGGATATGCTACAACCTGTGTTTAGAAAACAATCACTCCTACACAGGTGCTGTGATACTCAACTTCTCTGAGCTTTTAACCATGAGGCAACTCTGCATTTAAAGAGTAACATGCACAAGAGCAGCATGTACAATTTTTCTCAGAGATTCACACCTTCAGCAGGTTTTGGAACTTACAACAGGCTGGAAAAATATAACTGTAACAGTGGGGATTTATTATGAATCTTGAATCTTGTGTCTTCAAACAGTTTGTGTGATGTCTCAGATACTGACCAGCGTGGGACTTAGTTTGGGTGTGCAGGGAAATAGTTTTTTATACAGATGTTGAAAGATTCGGCCGTTCTATTTTCAAGACTGTAAGCAATTCCTGATTGTGGGGACGTTCAGTACAGGTGGGACCAGAGACACCACTCATCTCAGAACCCGAGCAGCCCTGTCTGGTGCATTAGAATGCACTAAACATGCAATTGCAGTAGAAGAAAAGGTTTCTAAATGCTCATATTTGTTCTTTACAAGTTTCTTGTTGGTATCCTGTCCTTATATTTGGAGACTTCTTTTTCTTTGGTTTTATTTTTAAAATCAAGTCGTCCCAGCATGCATATCCTCTCTGCTCCAGTCCTACTGGTTACAGAAAGGAGGCATAAACTCCGTGTCTAATAGCATTCTCTACATGATTCATTAGAACTTTCAAAGCACAGGATTTTCGGAAAAGCTTTAAAAATTGCTGCAGATGATGTCACTAGTGTAGAAAAAGAGAAAGGAAAGAAAGAGTTAGCAGATGAAATTCTAAGAAACAAACAGCATGCTTTTATCTTAACAATAAAAACAAAGATAAATGTCAGAAATATGTGCTTCATGTTCAGTTTGCTCTCCATATGTTGTTTCAGAATTTTTCTTGAATAAATTCATTAGATTTGCTAGTACTCCTGTCTCCAAAAAGTGTCCCAAACATTTTCCATGAGAGCATTTCTGCAAAATGTTGCAGGTATCACTTAAGTCTCAAAATGCCTTTGTGAGGCAAAGGATATTTGTCCCCTTTTTACAACTTGACTTCCCTGACAGAAAAGAACACTGGGGGAAAGCAGAAGCTATTGCTGTGCAGAAATTCATGCCCATAGGGCTTTCTGAACATTGCATGCTTACCATGAAGGCATTTCAGTCTCATACAGTCTTAATTTTGGCTTGGAATGGTCTGGAAGTACACTATGGAACAAATTTCTGCTGCTCTATAACCTGTTTTCAGCTAAACATGGTAATGTTACAGCATTTCCTTCTATATGAAATTAGCAGTAGTCTCTTGACATTTTACAATCAATCAAAATATTGGGAAAAGAAAGTAATCTGAACAGTATGTGCAAAGCAGCATTCCTCTAAAAGAAGAATTTTAGTTTCAATTTTTTCAAGTATTATTTCATATATTATCAATATTCTCTGTTCATGCATTTCAGCATTCTTTACACAGCTTTCTAGTCCTTTAGGAAATGTGATTGGTGTTTGTCATGTGTAGCTTTTTCTTTTATCGAGGGAGAATTGTGTCTTTGCCAGAGCTCAGTGGTTGTGGATTTTTGCTCGCTCTGTTTGTGCTGCTCTGATTTTATATAAGTGATGACACTGTTGAAATATGTTTTGTGTTTGGAGTAGAAGAAAGCAGTGGTCCTTAACTCCTTGGGGCTAATTTCATGGTCTCAAATTGCCTTTACCTCCCCTTCCAAGAATGCACAGTGTTCGGGAGAGCCGGATTTCAGCTTCGCTGTGCAGAATGTGCCAGGGACTCTCGGCTGCAGTGACATCCCAGAGCCTTCACACTCCTGCAGGTATTTGGAGTCTTGCTCATGGAGTGCCTCTTGGATATGAAACTTCATTTAACTTTTTAGAGGACATCCCCAGGCTATCCGCAAGCTTTATGTACTGCTTAGATCTGTCTAATCACTTCCTGCCAAGCTACACTGCTTTGCTTGGTGAGAAGGAAGGCAATGAAGGGAGGAGTAACTAAAGCCAGCTCAGTGTTTAACAGTGGCAAGTGTAGGATTTCAGGCACTGTTTCTGGATATGGTTTAGGATGGTACTTGGAAATGATACATTGAGGGAAGGCTTATTCCAGTTTCACTTCCAAGCTCCTGATTTTGGATCACTTGATAGTTTTCCTTTGGTTTTGAAATAATAACAACGGGTGTCATATAAATTTGACCAGTTCCAGGATAGCAGAAGCAAGAGCAGCTCCACATGTTTTCCTTAAACTTCTTTGGTCTGCGTTCCAGGCCTGAGACTGGCATGTAATGTAAACATTTTCCTCATTATTACTTTACATTTTTCCTTGAGGCTATCATACTGATTTCAAAACCACGGTCATCATTATGCTAACACAGTGGCATTAATACGTTGGTCTTTGTGGGTAGAGTATAATATGAAGTTTCAAAATAATTGCTCACTAATGTGAGAGGTGGATGTATAGTATTCTATTGCTTATAATGTAACCATTAAAATAACAATTACGTGATAATGAAAGGACTCATTATGCTTTAGTTTATCTTTGCATAAAGTTATTAGCTAATGAAAACAGGAAAGATTATATCTAATTACATTTTACAATACTTTTGCTCATCCCATAAAGAGAACATTTTGCACAGAATTGTAGATTGGCATGCTTCAGTAAAGCTTGTGTCCACTCTCTATGTGCTTCAAATTACAACTGTTTTAAGACCAATGGTTGTGTGTTCTTTTTTATCAAATGGTACACATAGTCTTTAAAAAGAACATTTCTGAAACAAAGTTATCAGAGGGAGTCAAATTTGCAACATGACTGCACTGAACATAAATTCTAAAATAAATTTAGTTTCTTCAGGTTTGAAGTGTTAGAAAAGTGAAGGTAGCTTAACACTGAGTCAGTCAATAGAATACTGTCTCTCTTTGGGTGGATGAGAAACGGGTACATTACCTACCATCTGTGGCAACTTTGATTCAGTATTGCCTACAAGGCATTGTCAGGCAGGTGAGCAAGTTCTTTTTCTATTGTATCCAGGGGTGGAACATGCAAGAACAAATGACAAAACAGGGCTTTAGCATGGATGGAGAAATCTCTCATTTTGTATGTTGGGATACTGAGCTCTGAGTGAAGAATGTTTAGTTCAGGAATGCAGAGATAGAGCTCCCAAATTATCTTAATGGCAAGAAGACTAATTAGAATTAAGACATTTTGGTGTTTTTATATACAGATCATACTACACTGATTTTTCAAGATGCAGTAAGATCGTCCTCCACTTTTCAATATTTTGCATATTTTTTAAACATAATGATTTATTTGAATGTTGCCTTTAAATGCCAAACTCATGGAGGTGGGAATTATATAATCTAATCCATTTCACTCCAAAACAGAATTAAGAGATATGAATTAAGCAGTTACGAATGAACTAGGTATTAAAAGTATAATTGCATTGATTTTACTAGGTATTATATGAAATTACATCAATAGAAAATGTCTTTGGTCTAATGGTTTGATATTTGATTAGTTTATGTTCCAGTGAGCTAAAAGGTGGGTTGAGTTTGTGAGCCACGGTGTACATGGATTTAGGGGGTTCCGAGCCTGGTTACTGTCTGAGTTTCTGTTTGGATGCCAGGACAGCTCAGTAGACACTAAGGCACTCATTGTCTGTGAGTCTTGAGGCCTGGGCCCAAGTAATTCCTGAAGCATTTCAATTTTTGAGCCTTCTCTTACACCTGTCTCAGACTCTTCCATTTGGATTAGCTAACTCAAATCACAAGCTGTAATGTGGTCACTGTGTTTTGGTCACAAACTCTTTCTTCTCCATGCTTCTCCTTTGCTTTTTCTTTCTGATCACAGAATCGCAGAAGTGTCAGTGTTGGAAGGGACCTCTGGAGATCATCCAGTCCAGCCCCCTTGCCGAGGCAGGGTCACCAGAGCGGGTGACACAGGAGCGCGCCCAGATGTGTTTGGAATGTCTCCAGTGATGGAGACCCCACGACTTCCCTGGGCAGCTGTTCCAGTGCTCTGCCACCCTCACTGTAAAGTGTTCTTCTTCATGTTGACGTGAAACTTCTTTTGTTTTAGTTTATGGCCATTGTTCCTTCCTCTGTCCTGTTGCTGGGCTCCACTGAAAAGAGTCCAGCACCGTCCTCTTGGCACCCACCTCTGAGATATTTATGTTATTAATGAGATCCCCTCTCAGTCTTCTCTTGTCCAGACCCAACAGGCCCAGCTCCCACAGTCTCTCCTCATAAGAGAGATGCTCCAGACCCCTCACCGTCTTTGTGGCCTCTGCTGGACCTTCTCCAGTAGCTCCTTGTCTTTCTTATCCTGAGGAGCCCAGAACTGGACACAGCATCCAAATGTGGCCTCACCAGGGCTAAGAAGAGGGGGAGGATCACCTGCCTCAACCTGCTGGCCACACTCTTCCCAATGGAATACTTGTTTCTATATTACACGTTCATTGCTTTTCGTGAAATATTTTTTCCTTCTCTGACATTTTTTACAGATCTTTCGGATATTTTTCCTCTTTTATTTCCTGCCTCATTGTTTGTAACTATGTCCTCTATATAGCTTTCTTCTTTCAGCCTTTTGTCCTTTTATTG
This sequence comes from Melanocharis versteri, assembly GCA_013397845.1. Taxonomy (NCBI): domain Eukaryota; kingdom Metazoa; phylum Chordata; class Aves; order Passeriformes; family Melanocharitidae; genus Melanocharis; species Melanocharis versteri. Next base: position 1,101,829 of record VZTG01008006.1, read on the forward strand.
TGAAACATACTGCCTCGAACACACCTCCTGTTTTCAGCACAACCTCTTTTAAAACAGCTCACAGATCTGCAAGGTATCAGATGAAGAGCAGCTTTTCCCTCTGTGCCCTTGCCCTTGCCCTTGTCCTTGTGCTTCCTCATTCACTTGAATCCTGGTGCAGAACACCTGAAAGTCTGCAGGTCCGGAACTGCAGATCTCAACTCAGTACATCCAGTTCTTAAAACAAAAACAAAATATCACAGTGGGGCGTAGAAACTGTGCATGATTATTTATTGATGATTGTTGGTTACAGGAATTAAAACAGCAGGGGGCTCAGATTTTGATCAGAAACCAAGTGATTTTTCTGTACACTTTTTATTGCAAAATGTGAACGTAATATAAACCCCTTGTGCTCCTGCTGTGAAATGCTAAGCCCTGGCCTGACGTGCTGTATGAACAGTGCGTGTTCCCTGTCACACAGGTATGCAGCTCTGTGTATGTGAGCATTGATTAAGGCTTGAAGCTGTTATAAGGCAATTTATATATGTGAATATAGGAGCTTTCACAGTTGCTTCACGTCAGCTCTCGAGTGTGCCAACCACCCAGCACAGTGGGATCTCCAAGTGAAAAGCAAAGGGGTCTGGGGCTGGGCAGCCTTTCTGTGGGCTCCCAGCGCAGGAGTGTTAGCACAGACTCACTTCATGTGCTAGCAATGAGCAGGGTGCACGTGCTTTGCTTCTTGTAAGCACTTTCCTATTATAACGGTACAAGATAGCCAGCCTGGCAGTGACTTTGAGGTCTGCAGTTATAATTTATTTGCTTTTGGTTTTTGTGACATCACCAAATGCTAAGGGAATTGATGCTTAATACATTTCTAAATAAGTAAAACTAAAGTATAAATAAATAATGCCTGGTTTATTAGTCCAGGTGTTTTCAGCATTGCTGAAAGTGGTTTGATGACAGCCACCAGCACTAGCAATGGAAAAAAACTTGATTTCACAGTGATTATTATCATTATAATAAACCATAATTGAAAGATTACAAAATTGATTCTTTTAAAAATTAATATTGCACCAGTGAGCAGGCTCCGTGGCATTCAGATTTTTTCAGTGTTACTTGGAAGGAAAGTGGCTTATTTTATTTCCTGGCAGAAAACTGCTGATTTTCAAACAATCACATTAGAGAAAACAGTCCCAGAGGGTTACAGGATGCAACAGACCTATGTCATTATGCTTTACCCTTTCCTGATGGGTTCGGAGAAGAGCCAGAAACGAAAGAAAGTTACATTCATTATTGAGAGAGCCTTGGGAAAATCTGTTTGGCCAAGCAATTTTGCATTAAACAAGTGAGGAAATATTTGACTGCAAAGAACATAAACTCCTTCCATCAATATGCAATTTTCTGGATCCATTTGTCCAAGTGATTATTAAGAACAGTTTCTAAATTTGCAGTGCTTTACAACTTCAAAGGGCTGTGAAAGCATCAACTAGTTAAATGGATGGAAGTGTTTTTTAATAAATAAAGAAAAGACCAAAGTCAGTTGTAAGACAGTTTAAAGTGCAAAGTATTGAAAACAGCAGGAAACCTGAGGACCTGCAATAGCAATCATCTGCTCCAATCAGGAACATGGAAACCACAAATTTATCTTTGATGATTTCCTGTAAATATGCCCTTTGAGGACAGATTGCCCTGCCCAGTCTTGTGGAAAATGCTCAGAGTTACAACTCTTCTCACTGCAACATATGGATCTCAGCAAGCTCTGCTTCTTCATTTCTGAAGTCATTCTTCAGATGGAAAAGTCTGAGCAAAAATGTCGTGCTGCAAAAATGCAGGTTAGCATCCTTCAAGCTTGGTCAGTCTGACCAGAAAACGTCTTTCTGAGTTGTTTTTTTTTTTCTTGGCTTTTTTCTTCAGCAAGGTCTGCTCAGTTTTCCAGACCTGTTATCCTGGTGGAAATGGTTTTATTGATGTTTTCATTCACTTCAGAATGTCTCAGATTTCCCTAGGATGCTGCAGTATAAATACTTTCCCCCCAGATATGGAGCAGTGTGTGCTGAGGGCTGGGGAAGGTGCATTTGGGTGTCTCTGAGTGCCCCCAGGGACACTCTCCAAAGGACCCCACCTGCAGTGTGACAGTGCAGTCAGGGTGGCTGTTCAGCGTGCTGGGGGTGGCTGTGCAGATGGGGGTCTGGCCTTTCTTTCTTGCCACCTCCCTGAGGCACATCACTCCTGATGTTGTGTTATTGGGTCTGAACGCCTGGAATGTGGGCTGCAGCCAGCAGTGCTGCATCCTGGTGGCTTGGGGTTTCCAGTCAGTGCCACATCTCACATTTATGACACAGACATCAAAGAAGCCCAAGAAACTGAGGTTAGATGTGTTGTTTCCCCATATATATCCTGAAGAGAGAATATGCTATTCCATTTTAAGGCTGATGTTTATGCACCATTTCACATTGTCCAGATAGTCTGCAGTCTCTGAAGAAGTTTTCTATGCTTGAATTTATAATAGACATATAATCTACCGCATTTGGTATGTAGGCTCTTACTTGATGACAACCTCCTACTGGCCCTATGTGATGTTTTATTAAATAGAGGGACAGTTCCCGAGCCCATTTTTCTTCCCAAGATTGAAGTCAGTGTTGTGTTTCATTAATATTATTTAGCATTTCATAGCGCATATCATCCACAGACCTTAAAGCACTGCAGGACGTTAAATCAGCTTTAATTTCCCCATTTTCCTGATTGTAAAACTCATGCAGGGAGTCATTTGTCAAGTTGCACAGAGGTATCATCCTGCAAGTCTGTGGCAGAGCTATGAAAGTACCGTTCAGTCAGGGTTCTCCATTGTCTCTGATGCGCTACCCTGACATTCAGAAGGCAGGTGTGTTTATTCTTACCTGTGCAAGTTCCTGCTTACCTGGTAGGGAGTCCTGGGTGACCAACTGATGATCATATCAAGCGCATTTTTATAGGCAGAAAGAACTGGGATTTCTTAAAAGAATTCATTAGAAGTTCTTATCTTTGCTAAAACTTTGTATGACTAGACCCAGCTCTTGTGTCTTGGCCTCTGTGCAAAGATAGGCTTCGTTGCTCAGCAGAGCCTTGTTTAAAGATAACACTTTGCAGGAGGGAGGGGTGATCATCAGATTTGGGAAGGAATATTACAAGACATGTTGGAGCACTCCATATTCAAGCAGTTGCTTTCCTGCCACTTCCAGCAGTTAACATTGCCCATCAAAGAAAATTGCTAAATAGCTCTGCTACATCATTCTTCATTTGCATTAGAAATGGCTCTAAGCAATAACAGGATTACAGCCAAAAAGTGCCAGCACTTTATCATTCATTTATTTGATTTAATATATAGAGGTACCTATTTGAAACAGCATTTGCTTTTCTTGAGCTCATCATAAACCCCACTCTGAATGGAAGTGTTTAAGGTAATGACGACTCCGATTAATTCCCTTAGAACAGCATGACTGGAATCAGATACACTCCTTCTCTTTTCATTAGACATTTCTGAGCTGCTATGAGTGATCTTATGGCATGAGAGAAAAGAAATGAGCTGAATAAATCCCCATGTAAATAATCCACAACACGCTGCTATTCTTCTTACACAACCTGGTGAACTGTAAGCTCGGGAGCCTTTGTGGTGGTGTCCAGATGGCATTAATAGAACCTGATGCAAACTTTTCATTTTAGAAAAGGCAGGAAAGCCATACTTGCTGTGTGCTGCAGATTCCTCTTCACCTGCGCTGTGAATTGAGTGGCGTTACAGCTTTCTCAGCCAGCCATTACCACCTTCTTCCCCTCTTCTCCCTGCCACCAAATCCCTGTAAATCCAAGCCTGGCCTGAACAGCAGATCTCTAATCTGTTTTTCACCATGCACATCCCCCACCAAAGTCAGGAGGTCAGGCATTGTGTTGCACTTTTGTTCACAGGCAGGATTGATACGTGGGATGCTGCAGCAGGAACTCTCTTCTAAGCAAGAAAGATGTTTCAATTCATTCTAGGAAATTTGAGAGCTGACAGCTAAGTTTTGCCAGTGTTTTATTCCTGTTTACATTTCGTGGTCATCAGTTACTACTATTTATTATCAATGGACCTGGCACAAATATAGGAAAAAACATTTTCCAAAGCACCTCCCTGGCCAAATAGCCTGTATTACATCCGAAAATGAAACAGTTCCCTGAGTAATTTAGGTGTCTTGATTTTTTTTTTCTGACTGAAGTATCTGAAATTCCCATATTCTTCTGAAAGCAGAGCTGGAAACACTGTTGTAGGATGTTTACATTACTTGAAGAAGCAGAGATTTTCTGGTAATATTTGTCTAAATTTCTTGTGCTAAACATGTTTTTCCTAAACATGATTATGAAGTTCTGCATGGTTGCTGGTGTTGCAGGTATCTTAGCATTATAAATGGTAGTAGTAGTAAGTAAAAGAAAGGAGTGGGTAGGAAGGCAACGTGATAGAAAATCTCAGTGAAAAATTTTCTGAGAAAATACTGTTTAAAGTCAGAGTTACAAAGTGCGTGCTTTTCTACTGAGGACCGAACCTATTGGTTTCAAATCAAAGGTTCACACGAATGCAGTAATTGATTCTTCTAATTCCTAGAGGAGCCCTCTCCACTTAAAGTACAATTGAACTCCACATTTCCTTAAAATGTTACAGTTTAAGAAGTTGTATCAGCCTAGCACTGCGCAGTACCCAGTGGGCTGCAGGTGCAAGCAGAAACTTTAGACCCTTTTCACTTCTTTGTTTCGTGCCTTTTGAATGCTATACAGTTGGATCAGCAGCCATTCCCACCCTGTATTTCACACATGCTTTCGTTTCTTATATACCTGTGCATGGCAACAGAAGAGGAGAATTCAGAATGGTATGGTGTGTTTACGTTCAGACTGGCTTATGGGCTGGGGTTTCTTTTCTGCTTTCTCATCTGATTCTAAAAAAATCACCTGTAATCACATGTAATATCAAGGCTAATATAACAGCCTGATCTTCATTATTGTTTGAATAAATTTTCAGGAGAAAGTTAGAATTCTGCTGAACCATTGCCTTATCTATCAAAGGAAAATGTATTTATAAGCCACTGTGTGGAAGATTATATGAAGATAAGTTGTATCTCATCGTGTGATCTGAACCATTATGGATTATAGAAGTACTGGCTTTCCAGAATCAGTTTTTAACATTTTTTAGTGGAGATAAATTTAGTCATCAGTTCTACGAAGTCTGGCTGTAACTAACAAACTGTGTGTATCTGTATTTGTAATGACTGTCTTGATAGTTTCGCATATCAGTTCAATAAAACATCTTCCACTCAGGGGAGGCATTTGGGCAGGAATATCTCATGACATCCTTGCCATTCCCATTACCATCACTACACACTCAGAGTAATACATGTTTTAAAAATTGATTGAGTGTGTATTTACAACATAGATCATGGGACATGTTTTTTTAATGGCGAGAAACTCCCAATGAAGCATTCTGTGATCTGTAGCATTGATTTTGGTTCTTTGATTTTAATGCTACAGAATACAATCATAAAACTTTTAGACCCTTAATGTCATAGGGTGCAGCTTCTTGACACAGAATGTTAATGTGAAAGGCAATAGCTACTGCAGGCAAGAGCTGGTGAAAACCTAAGGCTTGCATTGAACATAGTTAACTAACTGAGTTTGAGTTCTTAACATATGAAATATAAAATCTGGAGAAGTTTATTGAAATGACATAAGGCTGAGATGAAAAATCCCTAATGCAAGTAGACTTTCAGTGGGTCACTTTGGAAGTGTGGAGGATACGTGTTTGGTTTAGAGAGTTCACTCACCTCCCTTCAGGCAGTTTTCAGAAAGCATCTCTGAAAAGTGTTTTTCTGAAAGAGTCATGTAGAGAGGGGTGAAGCAAATTTTCCACCCCTTCTAAGTTGACTAAAGATGGTCTAGATGAGTGACCTAGACATTTAGCTCTTGGTTAGGCAAGGTAAATAGTGGTTAAATGTCTTGTTATATGTTGTATCATCTAACAGGTATGTGCTGTTGTACTTAGTTCAAGATTTTGGTAAAGACATGACAGAGTTGATTTGTTTTTATCACAGCAGAAAGTTCAACTGCTTTATCATACTCTTTTCAGTCTGGTTGCCATCCTGGTTCTGAAGAATTACTTGTTTCTGGCAACATAAAACTGGGTCTGAAATTTAATTCCACCCTGGGTCAGAGGTAAAAAGTGACAGGGAAAAATGAGTGAGAGAGGTACCAAAAAAGAAGTTTGGCCAGATAGCAAATGTTGGAATAGCTGTGAAGTATTTTTCCATAGATCCAGTTATAGTGAACAATATTGGGAAGCTTTTAATTGTTATACAGAAGTCCTACAACCATCCAAGGTGTATTAGAGTTCACCTGGATATAGAAAAGTCTTGACATTTCTCACTGCAGAGAGATTACTGTCTGAAGTTATCTGGAATCCTTCCAGTGCAAAAATTGAGTTTAGAAAAGGCTGAAATTGCTTTGTTTTAGTTCTGTATGACTAAACTCAGATGGGACAGTCAAGACAACAGTACTGTGGGCTTAAGTGTGTGAGTATGGTTGGCAGTTTTAGTTGACTGCCTCTTCTTACGAATTGCATTCCTTCTATTGGCACATTAACACTTGGTCTTCTAAGTCCTTAAAACATTGTTTGGAAACAGACTGTTTTTCACTAAATTTTCGGGTTTTTTTTAAGAGAAGGGGGAAAAGCTAATTGTTTGTGGGAATGCCTTTTCTTTGTTACAGGTAGACTGAAGCATCTGCCCTGAGGGGTGTTTGTTTAGGAACTCACATTGTAAGCCTTTAGCACGCCAGTAGGTTGGTAATTTGGCAACACTGGTGAGGACAGAGCTTGTTTTCTCTGTGGCACTCTCTCCTGGCATTGTAATCTTGCCCTCTGGGACATGCAGAGCTGTAGCTGGGTCAGACTTGCCCATGGGCTGTTGTGTGACTCTGCCGAACACTTAACGTTTTACCTGTTTCCCCACGGGATGAGGGATAAAGGGCAGAGCAGTGAACCCACGGGAGGGAATGATGGAAGAGAAACTCTTTTTGCAAAGGAATAAGACACCTGAAGCTGATGCTGGCTTGTATTTACAGTGCCTGTTCAGACCTGTGTCTCTGTGACTAACCTGTTGTGGCGTCTGCCGTCCAGGAGTAAATTAACTTTCCCATCGGTCGTGAGCAGATTTTAGTTCTGGATGTTACTATTCCAAATGTTTTGTGCTGCTGTGAACAAGAGTGCTCCCACTGGCCAGGCTGGGGCCTCAGGAAAGGCAGTGAATCCTTGTGACGTTTCTGCCTTGGGCCCCACATGCCCCATCCCCTCACCACCCGGAGCCAGTGCTGGGGTGAAGCAGCCAAGGGGATGGCAGCTGCCCCACTCTGGCGGGGGATATTGAATCTCCATCACCTTCCCATGCTCTGCAGAGCGTCAGGTGTTGCCACAGTGGTAGGAAAGTTGGATGGAGAGGATCCAGCTCTGGCAGGCTGTTCTTCATTGTTCCAGCTGTTCACAGCTGCTCTATGGCTGATTGAAAAGGCATTTACTCCCCACGTGTGAATAACCTTGAGGGATCAGAAAGTCAATTGTGCAAAGCACCTACAGTCACTGCCAGATGTGTGTCTGGGAGCCACTGCAAAGGCGACTGACATTTAGAAGAGCTTTTTGGTGGTGTTTTAGGGGCTGGCAGGTGGCTACAGCAACTCAGGAGAATTTATTGCTGGTGAGAGGTGCAGAGGTTACTTAGCACACAACTATTGGTATTTAAAAGCTCTCGCATATCTCCCCCGTAGTTTTCAGTCTGTTAGTTCATCTGAGAATGAAGCAAATGTTACTTTAATTGTAGTTCATTAGTTCCATCTGGTGCCAGGGTGGGGAATGGAGACCCTTTCTTACCTTACAAAACATTATATACCTTTCCTGCCAGGCTGCTCTACTGAATAATAGTTAGAGCCTGAGGCTAACTAAATGTAAAGATTTGGAATTGTTTCTCCACTGGTCTTCCCACAGATACACACTTGGCTCCCTAGATCTGGCTGCTGTCTAAAGAAATTAAGACCAACAGTATTTTAGTTAAAGCAGTAGTGTACCATATGCAAGGCCAGGGATGCTCTGTGTGATACCCACAAAATTTGGTACCTGTCTGCTTTTTTTGTTCCCTTTAATCGATAAAAATACGATTTCCCTCTAGTTCAAAGGAAATTGAATTTTCACATAGCAGGGGAAAACAAATACGCTTCAGCATTGCTATCAGTGAATTGGGGCACCAGATGTCTTTTAAACGGGTCCAGCATATTGTCTCTCCATTTCCAAGTCACTCTTTTATGCTTCTATTTATTGTAGGCAATTATGCTTTGACCCAAAGACATAATCCTAGTGGAATTAAAAATCATGTGACCTCTTTTTATAAAAAAGCTGAGTCTGATTTTATGAAAAAGAAATGTAGCGAATGAATCTAGTGGGAAATTAGGCAGTAGTATTTGATGACTGTAAATGTATTTATTTATAACAGCTAATCTTGGTGGAAATGAAGAAATAAGAAATAATTAACTTTACTATTTATAAAATAGTCTCTTTTATCCACTGTGTAATGCAGTCACCTCCAGGATGAAATGCAATGTCTACTAAAGAGAATATAGACATTTGAGAGAGAAAGAAAGGAGCAAATGTGTGTTTGACACAGTGGGGAAAATGTAGCATGGAAGGAAAACATTTGCATGAAAATGTTGCCCCTTTAAGTTGAAGACGTATTTTTAACTGGTTCTTGTAATTATTCAAACTGGAACTTGGTCATAAAAGTAAAATGTTCTGGCCTTGCGAAACGCACTCTGACATTTTTAATAGCTTCAATACAGAAAAAGCACTTCCTTTACAGTAAAAAAGAAAGCTTACTCTCAGAAAGATAAAGGGGTTCATTTTCCTATCACAAAGACCAGTTTTACTGATGATGTCACTGGAGTTATTGCAGACCTATAACGGTGCAAGTGCGGGAGGAATCAGGATGATCACTGCAGCAGCACTGGGACACTGGGACAGAGGTAAGAGTACTGCTCACTGAATTTACAGCTCTTCCATAAGCCCAGAGAATGAAGGGGTAACAAAGAAGCTCCCTGGCTGTTGCTGAATTCCTGGCCGTGTGCAGTGTATCCTGGAGCTCCAGTTAAACCTTTATATACCTCAAGAGAGAAAGAGACCGAATGATACGGTAAAGAGCACTTTGCCAAACAAAACAGAAAGATCCATGGGATTGCTGCCCTATTACGAGTGTCAGCACACAATCAGGAGTTATTTATATATGCAAAATGTTTTACTGAGCTTGAGTGAAATTTACAGTTTCTAACAGGAGACCTATTGAAATATACCACACCATCTGTGATACATGTACTCAAAAATTCTACTGCTCATCTTAGATCACTAAAGTGAAATGCAATGTATTTTACATATAACTCTTGCCCTCAAATCAACCCATGTTCAGCCAGTAATACATAACTTACATGCTGACTGAAAGTCAGAGGGAGACTCAGTCTTGATAAATTGAAAAAAGGCAGCAAAGTGATTTTAGTATCTTAGTATCGTTGATTAAATGTGTGAAGCTAAGAAAATAATCTGCAAGGAGAGGTGTTGTGATAGTGGTCACGTTATGTCATCGATTTGTATTAAATGCTAGGGAAGAGAGAGAGAGAACTTTGAAGATTTGCTTTTCATTATGTTATGAATTGATGTTCAGCTACTAAAATGAAATAGGTTTGCATAAGAGTTATGACTGTCAAAAACCATTTGGAATTTCATTCTGTGCAGAGAAATTAAAATTTTGAGTGATTATGTGAAAGACTCTTCTGAGGCAAGATTATAAAACCACAGGTTTCCCTTGTTACTGGGCTTTTTAAGATTAGGTGAAATTCTTACTGTTTATCTCATCTCAAATGCTTTTTTAGTGACTTGCTGAATTAATATCATGTTAAATTCAAGAAACTATGGTGATGGAATGGTATGCTTTACTATCTAACTGCATACAAAGATATTCAAAGTTATAGGTCATACAGCTAATGCAAGTTAACCATCTGGGTGTATACATGCAAGAAATATTTATTCTAGTTTCTAAAAACAGTGTAATTGAGTAGATTGGGCAGATACACCATTAATTACATGCTACAATACAGTCTGATCTGATATCAGGAACAGAACACTCGAAGTTCAGAATCTCTTGACATTTTTAATTCATTTCCATAACAATCAACCACTCAAACCACTCAGTTTCGAAGGAAATAATGATACTGGAAAAGCACTGAGTTTTACAGTATGCTTTCAACATCCTGGGTTCAATTAAAATTGAAGAATATATTCTGAAATTACAAGGCTTGTCCTTTGAACAAGAATCTGCAGATGAATGTGTATGATTCCCATTGGCATAAATGTCCCAGATCAGATTAACTAAATCTTGAAAAGCAGAACATGTTTGAGGGGTGTCAAAGTTATGACTGTTACATTTCATGGTGTTTTACAGCACTTGAATATTGCAAAGTGCTTGCTGGAGTTCTGGGCCTATTATTATAACTGCATTCTAGAAATAAAGAATGTGGCCGTGCCACTTTATCCTCTTAGAAATGTTAGAACAATCAGATAATGGAATTCACTGCAAGATCCTAATGGACTTTGTAACCATGGATCTGAATGACTCACCAGTGGAGAGCTGTCAGATAGTGATGCACCATAGAAAAAACGTAAGTAAACTTTTGTGCATTTAAAGCTTTTAGGCTGGTTTTGCTCTGTTTGCAGCTATCATCTGTTTTAAAGGAAACAATAAACCAGCAAAATTGCTCACTTGATGACAGAATAAAATATTTTTTTGCATGTTTATAATCAGATGTTGAGTTAAAAGCACAAAATGAGTGCGGTCCGTTGAATAGATGCCCTTTGAAATAAATGCACTTGTGTTTTCTTTTCAGAAAGGGTTTCTAGGCATGTAGTAACTAGCCTTACATTTTTTCACTGCCATGCGAGGTCACAGCTTCAGTCAGCTGCCTTGCCTTCAAGTCCCAAAGTGTGTTGGTTTTCTTGCCTTTTGAACTTTGTCTCTTTGGTGCAGTCAGTACTGTTGGGAAAAAACACCAGGAGCTGTAAGAAAGTGTCTCTTTGCAGGTGGTGCCTGTGCTGCTCATCACATCTGCTTTGGCATGTGCTGGGAGCTGCTCCTCTGAGCCCCTCTGTAGATTCTGGGCCAGAAACAGAAGCTTGTTAGAGGTGTCAGTAAGGGTCCTAATGCCATCATTCACAGGTGTTCAAGGCTGGAGCCGAGGTGATGAGATTTAGGAAGGCTAAAACTGGAATTCTATTAATTTTTGTTCTTTTTCCTGGGCTTCTCGAGATTTTTTTCCAGCTGCTCTTTGAAATCATGATGGCTAGGAAATTTCTTTGGTAGCAGGAAAAGTGGCACATGCCATCGAGTCAATGAATTCCAGAAAGTGGGGCTCAAAGAATGGTAGATAATGTAAAATTTACAATAAAATTGGGAAATCTCACAGCCCTAGGGTCTTACCATTAAAAACAAAGGATATGCTAGGATGAAGTTTTCCTGTATTTATGTGAAGTGCTATAGAGGATGAGACATTCTGGAAAATGGTTTTGCTGCATTTTTAACACAACAGCCCGGATTTGATTAACTTTCCTTTTTTTCCCTGTAGAGTCACTTGAGTCAAGGTTACTGCTGGCTTTTCCCCTGGACTGTCAGCAGAGGCAATGAGTGAGGCAGGCACAGTCCTGTTGAGAGACCCTTGAACTGTGCCAAGGGTTCAGCTCCCCATGCTCTTCAGGCATGACTATGCAAATAGATGTGCATTTCTTCCCCCAAGCTCACGTCCCTTTCGTTTGAACTGCAGCCTCTTGTAGGATTTGCTTTATTGGCTTGCAGCCAGCGTCGTGTCCTGTGAGGCTGAGGAAGGTGTTACAAAGACAGTTCAGCAAAGGGGAACACTTCAAACTTCCTCAGAGAAAAATGGACTGTAAGTAGCTCCTCACCATGGTGCCCTCTCCACTCTGCCACACCAGTTACTAATGCTAATTCATTATAGAAGAGGCTGATAAATTTGTTCCAGCACTCAGCCATCGATACATTTCACCATTTCCTTTCATCAGCTCGGCTCTGTTTAATAGCTGTGTACTCAGATGACAGTTTAAGTGATACTGGACCATTACTTTTGGATTATGGTGCAGGGACCCGATGAAAGAGAAACTAAAGTGTTAAAACTTAGGAAGGGCAAACGCATACATGTATGCAGTGAAAAATACATTACTGCATCCCATCCTGAAGACAAAAATAACCATAAACAAACACAAAATAGACAATATTATTTTTCACAGTCTTTTCCAAGCAAAACATAGAAGCCTGTATAAGAGGCTTTTAAAAAATCCTATTATTTTCTGGAGATCTTCAGATGCTCACTCTGGTTCTGTACTGCTGAGATACTGCATTGGTGGTGTTACTCTGGCATTACTAGGGAACCTTGGGGTAATTTTCCTTTCATACCTGCCTTCCAGGATGATTTGGTCCTTTCTGATAACACTGGAGACCAGCTGAAACCAAAAACCAACCTCATGTCCTTTGAAAGACTACATCAAAGGCTCCTATTGTAATTATGACACTTACTTGAATTTCAGCTAAGGCAACCTATTGTAATTTTTACATGTCTGTTTACAGCAAGATACCTCAAAAAGGCTGTCTGAAGTTAGCATCTTGAGTCTTCATACAGAAATGTAAGATATACCCCAGTTTTTCAAAGTACACATGCAGCAGTTCTTGTATTTCAAAAACATGGTATTTTTTACTTTTAGTGCCACTCAAAAATAAGATGAAAATTAGGATAATAATTATCCAGCAGAGTGCATTGATTGCCAGTGCCTGATGCCGGGTACTAGCAGAAATACACTTTTAAATATCCAAGCAATTAATTTGGAGATAGCATTTATTGATTGTGTAAAAAGTTCCTACAAGTCAATCTAAAATGTGTCATCCAAAGATGTATTGTTATAAATACAATAGTGAGCCTTGCTCTGGATGTGCAATGAATGTAATGGGTTTTGAGTGATCCCAATTGCATTATTTATGCATCAAGTCACCTTAGATTTCACAAAGATATTTTCCCTGGAGGACTGAAGCCATGGCAAATAAAAGCCCGGTAAACCTGGCCTTTGCTAAGGTGACACAATGGGGAGGTCACTGGAGGTTTTTTCCCTTTTTTCTTTCATCTCCAGCTGCAGGTTATCCGGGCCCCTCTCCCCACACAGGTTGGCACAGCCCTACCCCAGCTGCCTCCTCTCTGGGGTAATCTTTGCTTTCAAGCCTGTCAGACCTGGTTTAGAGAAGGGTGACTGCAACTGTGGCCCAAAGAGCTGGTGTGCAAATACCAATTAAAGTCTTGAGGCTTTGATTGGCACTGCTGGAGAGCTGCCGCTCTGTGCCTTCAGTGCACCTAAAGCGCGGGATTTTCTGTTACCCCTCCAGAGGTGAGGACTGTTCCGCAGCCGGTGTTGCCACAGCAGAACTGTGGTTCTTGAGCTCGTCAGGAAAGTCAGGTTTAGATTCCAGCTCTTTCCTCCTTTCCTCCCAAAAGTATTCCAGAGGGTTTGCCTGTGAATGTTTATTTCCCTTACTGCTGTTGTAGCTCACTGCATGCCTATACTGAAGAGTCTCCAGTTTGGGGGATATCTGTGTTTAGTGCAGCCCGACTTGTTAGACCCTTGATGCACAGCTGAGAGCAAAGTATCAGCATTAATCTCCACAATGAAAATGTATTTTGGGACATTAGCACACATATGGTGAGGATTTTTTAACCTACATTATTGTATGTAACTTTGCAGCTTAATTAATCAATTAGGAGTAGTGCATGTGTAATCAAGTCCAAGAGTGATTGATGCATGCCATATTAATTGCAACATTCACATGAAGCATGTCATATATACAGTCATTTTACAGCTGGATTTCACATTGGGTTGCTCATAAGCACTTAATGGCAGGAATATTTTAGACTTGCAATCAGGGAAATTGTGTTGCACAATATGCTTTATATGTTGTACACCCTGCTTAGATAATAACTCCTCCATCACTGATGTATCCTCTTGCTCCTCCCTTCTGGTTCGATCGTTGGCAAAGTCGTCCATTTTCAAAGGCTTTTCTTTGCTATGGAACAAGAGGTATAATTAAATTGTATCCCAGTAGTGAAGGTTTCTAATGATGATGAGCCAAAACTAATTGTATTGATTTGTTTATTACTGGCTTAGGAAGCTCATCAAACAAATGGACTGAAACTATTTCCATATTCTTATCTGTTTGGTAAATGAGAAACAAATAACACTTCCATATGTCTGTTGCGTGGTGTCACGGCATTAATACTAATTCTGAAGATAGGCTCAAGCACAGGAAGGGAGGTTATCCCTAGTGCAGTTTTCTACAGCTAAGAAATGCCACATATTTTTCCACGTTTGTTTTCTGGGATGAGCAAAATGAGGACATTTTCTTCCTTTTTCAATACGGATGTTCTAACTGCCAGAACTGGGGAGTAACAGGCTGTGCCCAGAGAATAGAAAGATTGGGGCAAAAGAAAAGAAACTGGTATTATGTTCATGTCTCCCTTTGTTTGGCACATTTGTTCCTTGGCTTCTGTATTAAACAAAGCTGTATGAATAATGCGAACTAAAAATGTCTATGAATATTCATTTTAATTTTAAAATTAATTTACTGCACACTCTCACATTAACTCTGCAAACAGTCAAGCAATCACATCTAGTATAAACGTTTGCAGAAAGTGAATTTCACTATTTCATGTGAGAGTTTTGTAGGAGAAGAGTTTTGATTTTGAATGTGCAAAAATGTGTTACTGCTTACCCAGTTGTGGGCCAGACAAAAGTTTCTCTGTCCTCTGTGAAAAATCACTTTTGTTGCATAATGCCTTAAAAATGCTGGGCTTTTTATCACTAACTATTTGTGATCAATTCTTAGAGCAGCAATCTGCCCAAGTTCATTTCCTCAGTTGCTGATCTAAAACCGTTGAAGCCACCAGTCACAGTCATTCATTGGCTTGAGTGTGTTTTGGATCAGTCTCCTCATGGATGCAGTTGAGAAAAAACAGAGCTAGGAAAAAAAGACTAAGTTAGTTGTCTAAATTGTTATTTTAATTGAGTTTGGGGGACTGATTGTGTTGAGGCTGTGAGAATGTGGATTCCTTCATAATGAGATGTTGACTTGGGCTGTGTTTTGCTCTTAGAGTAATACAAGTAAAGTGGCCACCCTAATCAGTTTAGAGCCTGAATCTGCTTCCTGTGGAGGCAAAAGCAAGTGTTTTATTCTTGGGAGCTGCATAACATTAGATAAAATTGCTATTTATACACGTGGAACCATCTCATTCCTTTTCTGAAACGCAGCTTCCTCTTGCACTCAGCTGTGTGTTTTCAATTACAAATGTTTGCCACATCTCACATCTCTTATATGCTGTAGCAGATGACACATTGTGGCAACTTTTGTTCAACTAGCAGGTTTTGGTCCGAAGAGGATTCAGTGAAGTTGGAGGGTGAATTACCCTTACATCCCTTGAGAAGCTGATCCTGTCAGCTTGACAGAGCATTGCTCAAACTGCTGCACTGCATATTATGTCTAGACTGTGGATAAGTTAATAACACGAGAAGCAGAGCTAAAGGTAGAAGGAATTATACACCACAGTTATTAAACTTTGACCTTTATGATGCTTTAAAATCATAAAACACTTTAAAATAGGTGCAGGATAGCACTTCTGTTGGGCAAACTGCCTCTCAATGCACAGCATTTATATCAGCACCTCTCTTCAAATTCCAATTTCCGTACGTAGCGGTTACGGACTGGTAACGCTGCCTTACTTCTGGTGATGTTTTCTGTGGAGATCTGCTGTTAGAGAGAGAATCTGGTGTGATGTGATGTGAAGCATCACATCCTGCCTGTTCTGCCTCTGGTGCTCCCGTTGCACAGCTGTGGTGCTTTACAGGCTTCAACATTAACCTCCGGCCCTGGAGCTGGTGAAAGAGGACTCAGCTGAGCCACCTGCTTTTTTTGTGAAGCACAGTCTTGTGAAATAAGCATAAACAGAACTGGAGAGATTCAAAATACTACTCAGAAACACATTAGGACACCTTGGCTTTTTTGATTTCTCTGTATTCATTGAAGAGAAAGCCTCTTTTCACAGCTATTGTAGTTCTTTTCAGTCTCATATCCAAGAGAGATGATTAGACATAGGGGGTTACTTAGGGGTTCTGAGTTGCCTTCAGTGGCTGTGGAAAACCTGGGGCAAAGTGTCTCAAGTTGTGTGAATATCTTCTCTCTCCATGCTGTGCCTTGTGCTATAATTATAAGGCAGTCTTTATTCCCTATTTGTTGCACTGATAGGCAGAGGAAGAAACACACGTATCAGGAAACAAAAAAAATTCAAACTAGATCCATAACTTAAGGTTATCCCCTAACAAATAGCTCAAAGGTAAATAGTTTTCAGTAAGGATTTAGGTTTGGCTCATTTTAAAGATCCAAGACCCTTTGCAAAATGTGAATGTTTCCTGGTTCTGGTCTCATAAGTTGCTATATTTCCTCATCTATGTGGGGCTTACTGGCCCTGGGTGACAGAGTTCACCACCACCCTTGAAAGTTTATGTTTACAGGGGTAAAAAAAGTGCTTTTTTTGTAGCAACAAACACAGTACTTCTTTACCCCAAGCTGAAAACCTGCCCATGCATTTGTGTGCACACCATTACTTTGTTTAATATTTACAAAACTTGTGGAAGTTTTTGCATTTAAAATAGAAGGTGAATCTGAGGTCTTAAGAGCACTAATGAGCCAGTCCTGAAGGAGCTATTTCCATATGTCATGTCATTTGACTGAAGTTTGAGTTCAAGAAAAACAATCTCTCAGCCACTTAGTATTCAGACATTTGCATGTGCCTTCCAGTTTCTAAGTTTTGCTCCAAAAGTCAGCTCCGTGGCTACTCCACACTTTTAACAATACAAACTCTGCCAATTCCATTTTTTCTTTCACCTTGCAATAGTAAAAATATAAATGATGAGATTGGTCTCACAGGTATAAAGAACATGCACTGAGCACCAGAGTTCTAAAGCAATAGGGGAAGCGCTCAGCAGCAGGACAGGAGCAGCCAGCACTTGCAAGGTCAGATTTTCTGCACTCATTTAAAAAGATCCAGTAGCATTTCATTGCAGAGCTATTAGAAGAGCATAAAGCAAAAACTTCAAACCCTTGAATAACACATTTTTATTTTTTGCTTTCACTGTCTTTATGCCTTTGCATTGCTTTCATGTTGCACAGATGTGAGTGTTGGAGTGCAAAGCATTCTCAGAAGTACGTGTGGCTATTCACTGTGCCCACTGTACCTCAGAACAGAAGAAAGGTACTGGCAGTGTCTCCTTATAATACAGAAGAGCAAAAGAAAGAGAAGTTTGTCACCTGTCAAGGCTGTGTAGTGGTAGCGACCCTCTCTGTGGTTCACTGGAGAGCAGCAGATATTCCAGGGAGAAGCTATCCTGTAGAGCAGACATCCTCATGGCCGAGATACCAGCTTCTTATGGTGCTTGTTCCACACACATTCTGGGAAGAAAAGCCTTGGAGATGGGTTTTACTATCAGCAAAGGCTGACAGGGCTCCCATTAGGTAAGGGAGCTTTTACCTCCTGTTGCACTAACAGCAAAGTAAACAGTCTCCTGAATGCTTTTGAAAATCCTTTCTTTTGATGCTGGGATGTTTGTAAATATGCAAACAAAGAGGGATAAGAGAGGACCAGAAGTGTCAAGGGATTTTATTTATGAAGCTATTGACAAATACCTTTTGCTCTGTTTACTCACCTCTTCCCTTAAGGAGAAAGTAGATAATGCGAAGGATTTTTATGAAACCAGCTGAAATTCTATTACAGCACCAAAGCCCAGAATTTTTTTTTTTAAATTTCACTAAGATTGATGTGCTGGGCATGGGACAGTGGAGGAGACATGAAACAACAAAAGAGGTAAAAAAACCTTGAGGGAGTCCTGAAGGCCAATTAGAGATGGCAGACAGTGTTTTCAGATTTGGATAGGTCTGAAAATTAAAGCACTTCAAGTTCATGGAAACCTGTGAAATGAAGGAATCTAAAGCCATTATTTTTCCATTCTTTCTGTCATAAAAATGAATCTTTGACTGGGCATATTATAGCTACTGTCAGTGGGAACAATTCAAATTCCTGTACCCTGCAGATAAAGAACCCCAAATTGCCTCTTCCTAAATATATCCTCATGGACAGCTCAAAAGCTGGATGGCCTTTGTGAGGCTCTCAGGTGCAGTTTGCACAGTCACAGCCGCTGTACCAAGACCAGCAATGTTTCAGCATGCTTGAGTGCACATTCCCAGGGGGAACACAGCAAGTCTTGGTGCAGACAGTAGTGAGGTGCTTGAGGACAAGTCTGGTTTGGAGGTGACCTGTCCTTTTGCAAACCCAGGAGGATTTGCTTGCTTTCAGAGCTGCCTGTGCTGAACTGAAATCTCACTTGCCTAGTGAAACAGCCAGTGATAATTCTTTCCCCATGTAGCTTTCACTGACTTTCTGAGAGAGAGAGGACGCTCCTGTTTTACCTTCCTGTCTCAGAGAAGAAATCTTGGCCTCAAATCCCAGCCGCCTGGCTCTTTTCCTCTTTATTTTTCTTCTCGCCCAGCCTTTTCCCGATGACTATCCAGCTTTGCTGTTGTAGGTTGAATAATTCGGGTGGAATGAACTGTGAGTTGAAACAAGTGGACAGTGTTCCACCACTTGTCCACGTAAGTTATTTGCAAACTGTCCTGGAATAGGACCTTTGCTCTGTATCTTAAATGGTTACAGTGTTCTAGGTTGAGTTATGGCTGTGTAGTGTAGTAAGCAGCTGTGTTCAGTTTTAAATAATCAGGCATGAAATACATTAACAGTTTTTCCTTGCTGTGTAACTGAACATGTATTCTTTCATTTTACGTTCTATTTTGGCCTGACACTAATGAGTCATGTCATTGCATTAGATTGCACTAGATTTTCTTAACCTTTTTTTAAATGCTTCTTCATTGCACTTCATATGATTGGCTGCTCCTATTAATTCCACCTGCAGTTCCAGTTACCAAGTTCATGTTAAGCCAAGGTACATATTTGAGTGTCGTAGAGTCAATGTCTCATTTTCTAAAAATCTTAACTTCCCCAAACTTCCATCAATAGCAACTTTGAAATCCATTTGCAATGTAAATGACTCCAAGTATCCTGCTGTGTTCCAGAACGCTTCCTTCTTATTTAATTGCCATAGACACTTTAGTTACTAATTAAGCTTTATTGTTTATGATGTTGCATTTCATTAATAGTTGTGATAAAAATTGCATGTTCCAGAAGATATTTTGCATGTTAATGCCACTAGTGGGGTAGAATTCAGAACTGATGGGAAGGAGTTCATCTCAGCGGTTTCAGGGTTGTGGTCTTATAATTACATAGTGAAACTGCCCCACAAGCATGATCTTGAAAAAAGGGGGCTCACATTTGAGTCTCATGTCCAGAGTCTTTCATTTCTCATATGATGGAATGACTTAAAGTTTCTTTAATTGTGGTGAAGAATACTGGAAATGCCATCACAGTAATTTACAGAAGTGCTTCAGATTACATACACATATATATGTTTATATGTATTTGAATGACGAAGTCAATGGTTAGGAAAATTTGGAACATAATTTGAACTAAGAATTTTTTTAGGTTCAGGAGCTACTAAACTCAAAAACAGTAATTAAAGATATTAAGGACAACTGGAGGCTGAAACTTTAGCTCTAGGTTACAGGAGGGGAATGGGAAGTATCTTAGATGGAGGGCAGCCAAGAAGTCGCTGAACAGATAATATATAACTCAGTGATGAGAAAGGTGCCTTAATTTCTGAATAGATGAGTTTTGCACCTCCCAGCCTCATGGATTCAGGGAAAGGATCATTTACATCCAGAAGCTCTGAAGTCACTCGTGGGATCTCCCTGTCCCCGCTGTTTCACTTCCCTCCACAATACCAGTATGGCCCATCAGCTCTAGCTCTACCACTGGTAGTCCTGAAATAGCATCTGGCGTGTGCTGGATCACCCAGAGAAAATGGTGCATTGCAGTACTGCTGGTGTCTGACAGTACAGAAAGCCACATTGATCCAAGTTACTTTTCACAGCACAGCATGATTATACCAGGATCTTGTCCCAGTGAAGCTCTGTTTGCTTCCCTGTGCTGAGCAGAGGCCTTCTCCCTTCTCAGAGTCCTGCACAAAAGCCCTAAGGGATGAGAGCGATTAGAATCTCACTGATGCTTCCCTGGAAGAAGGAGCACAGGCAGAGGCTTCCCTCGACAGCTCACCCTCAGTGTTGAATGCAATTACAACAGTTCTCTCATCTCCAAATTTCAGCTGCATCTGCATTTGGGTAAACAAGCTTGCCAGTCTCAGACATTATATCTTAATGGAAGCTGAGGCTTTCTTGCAAATACAACAGGTAGAGTCCTCCGATTGCCTGCTTGGCCCAAGTAAATGTAAAGAATACATTTAGGTGAGACAACTAATTTTGTAACCTTATCCCCACGCTGTGGCTCCACACATCAAGTACTTGCTCACTCGTGGCACATTCAGCACCATTAGCAAGATGCTGAACAATCACCAGTCTTAACAAGAAGTTGCTGTTTCTGGATCCGGAGTAATTCTTCCAGGCTGAAGCTGTATTGAGCTGACCTGGCAAGCAGAGCAGCCCAGTGCTGGACGCTGCCAGTCTGCAGGGTGTAGAGTACAAGATTTGTCCTGCAGCTGAGCAATAGCTGTCTTTCACCTCCCCATCTCTCCTGATGCAGCCCTTTCAGCTCATAGGAAACTTTGGTCTCCTAATGACTTGCCAGACTGTGTGATTAAGAATGATTTCTTTTGTGCCGTAGCAGAAAAAGATTTCAAATAGATGTGATAATGGTATTGCATTCAGCATGTAAAGATCATTGAATATAAACGTGGAACAGAATGTACTTCTGTCTCACAGAAAATTGCATTTAGAACTTGTTGCCTACTTTGATGCTTTTGTAATAATGCTTCAACCTCAGACCCTGGATCTCAATACAAATATGTTGGCGTTTCAAACAAAGGAATCAGAGAACAGCTATTATCTCCCAAAAGCTGAGAAATTCTGGAAGGTGCATTAAGATGTGATGGGATCCTTCCACTTGTGCCTCCCAGAAAGTCACAAAAGATACTGTTTTGGAAGAACTAATTTTTAAAGAACACTTTTCATAGTAGGATTATGTCATGCTGGTTTTTGCATGTACTGGCAAGGCCACAGATCTGCTGCAAGAGGAAAAGATGGAGAACTGGGAAGAGAATAAATGCTGGGTTAGGAGTTCTGACTTTAGCATAGCCCAGAAGAGTTAGTAAGTGTCACCACAAATTCATAATTACTTTTTGTCAGCCATTGTGTGTAAAACACGGTGAAAATAAAACTAAGATTTACACACTTCAGTACCAAAAGTTAGATGTTCACTCCAGAGTCTGACAGTGATGAGATTTCCCAAGGTGCATCTGCCATTTCTGTTCCCATGACTGCATATTTTCCTTGTGAAAATCTTCCACTTAATAAATAGATTTAGTTTAAATTAATTCTGAGATACAGCAACTTCACTGGTAGCTGCTGGGTAGTTATTACTTTAGAAGGTCAGGCCATTTGGATAGACATTTCTTGGATTGTTTTATTACTGTGTAGACAGGAGACATGGAACTTGTTTGCACTTCACTCCTCTAGCTAAAGTTCAATATATTTTGTATTGCACTGCTTTGTTCTACACATGTGTATCCTTAATTCAGAAAAGCAGAAGAACACTGAGTATTAATAAGCCATGTCAGTTTTCTGAATGTAGCATGATTCTTATAGGACATATTTGCATTAAACTCAAAATAGTGCGTAACAGAGATTAATGCTGTTTTACTGAAAAAATAATAAATCAAAATTCAAACCTAATTTTTAAACTGAAACTTGAGGATTTAAAAATGGCCAATGACACAGCTTGTATTGTTCTGCTTTGGAAATTATATTTATTCGTTTGCAGTGAGATTGAATTTTGGACCATCAATAATTGTCATAAAATGGAAACCACATTCTGGCCCTTTTTTTTTGTTCCAGCACATCCTCATCACTACCAGAAAGACGCTTTGTGGGGTATGAGCTGGCCTGACCATAGCTCTTCTCTTTCTGCTGGCAACTAAGTGTTCTACATCGCTCTTTATATTCCACAAAGTTAGGATGCTGGGCAGTTTGCCTTGTCAAGACTGGAATGTCACTCTGAAGTAATTTGCTTTGCTTGGCTTTGTAGGTTTTATCAGATTCCTAATGAACATTTCAGGGGGGAAAGAAATCCAAACCTTTTTCTGTCTTAATCCAGCCACTCTTGTAGCTAGCTTAAGATGTGTTTTAAAAGACCCTGGGACCATGTGTTATACGCAGATCTTATGAAGCTATTTTTTAGTATAAAAAGATCCAACAACATAGAGAGCTGAAACAGAAGAAGTTTGAGCTGGGATAGCTGCATGTGGAAGATCCTGTGGGATATGGGTTGTCCTGACTGTAGTTTCTCTCTTTAGGAAACAAAGTGCCTCATCTCTTTCATGCCACAAGCTACCAGTGCCCAGGGTGCTCTGATGCTCCCAAAGGCAGTTCCACGGGGTCACAGCCGAGCCATTGGACTGACAGCAAGAAAACAGACTTGTGTTTAGACAGCATGAGAAGTGTGCAGTGATACACAAAACCTCCTGAATGCAAATATGTGTGACATTTCCATTTTTGCAGTTTTCGGGGGAAGCGGTAAGCCGGGTCATTGTAATGAATTGGTAAACATCACACTGTATTACATATGAAATTCATTTCCCAGAGCTCAGGAGCAGGGTGTTAATGCAATGCTCCCCACTATGGTGTTTGCTTTGTGATATTGGTTCAATGCTGTGTTCTAAAATATTCGTATCACAGTCATACCATACCACTGTGTTATTAGCCTAAATCTATGAAGACAAAAAAGATGAGGAAGAAAGCTAATTTCACTTTTGGTTTTCAATTCTTATGCACTGTAACAGAATGTGAATAACCTCATTACTATACAAATTTTGTGTGTCACATAATGACCTCTATACTGAAGACCAAAGTTTGCATAATTGAGGAGAGACTCACCTACAACAGTGCTGGAATTCATTAGCATAAGGCTGAAATAATGCCTAAGAAAATAGCATTTGATGTCACCTATTTAAACTGAAGCACTATGTGTTTTCTTTCCTTTGGACTTCTTAAAGGTATATACTTATGATGGGAACAAAACTTGAACTGAACAAAACAAAACAAAACTACTGAACCTGGCAGATAGTGAGAGATGGCTCTGTATCTCACTGGCCCTTTACATAACAAACAGAAAAGGGCTGTTCTTACGTAGCTTGGCAGTATTTTGCTAAGTACATGTTACCTAATAGGTTTATTTTTATAGGCAATCTATTAATATATTTATCTTGACTTTTAAGTGTTCATCCTTCATGCTAGGTTCTCTGTGGTAATTAAAATATACCATAAATCATATCCACTGTAATTAACAAAATACACCGTAATTATCTGTTGATCTTTTGCGCCTATTAAATAACTGCTGGGATGTTTCAAAGCTGAGTTATTTTTGTATTCCTTGAGATAAACCTACTGCAAAATGTTAGTAATTCACTTAATATTGGAACATAGATCAACTTTGGAGTGTTTCATGTCTCCTCTCTCTTCTCACTCTAATGTTATGGCAATTCTATTGACTATCATTCTGTTAAAAATCACATTTATGAAAGATACCTGAATCCTGCCAGCTGATCTCAGTATCCTGGGGTATGCAGTTACCGAGGATCACTCTGCAGGCAGCTATTGCTTTCATCCTGCTCTTTGTCTTTACCATGACTGCAGACAGAAATTTTACCGGAATTGAGGGAATTCAAAACCTGAGTTGGAAAAAGGAACAACTCTTATCTGAAACCTGCAGGTGGTTAAACCTACTTCAGTGCATCTGCTCAGAATGAGAGAGAGTTGTGAGCCCAATGGTAATAAGCACAAACATACAAAAACAATCCGAAAAATGGCAAAATAGTTCTGCTTACCTTCATTGAAGGTATAAGTATCCATGTATGAATGTTTGTAATGTAGTCTTGGAGCAAATGCACCAGGTCTTGCTTACTGCAACATTTCCCAAACGTTTCCCTTTTCACAAGTATTAATTCTAGCTAAAACACAGGCACTTTGCCAGATTTTTTAATATTATCAACTCTGTGGTTGTATAAGAAGTATGAGGATGCAATTTGTTGTAGTGTTTTATTGGAAATCGAGGTGAGCCCAAATGGAATTATATAGGTGTCGGGGTTAATTTTCTCACTCTTCATGGAAAAAACATTACATCAGTTTCCTGCAAACTTGAATTTCCAGTGATAGTAATATCTTGCAACCATGGTTGTGTGTAATGTAGCGGTGTTAAATTCTTGTCTTCAGAGATTTATGCAAGTCGTTATTTAAAAATAGAGATCTGGGAGTCACAGCTAGCTAATTAATCTGTACCAAGGAAAGCTAAGTGCTTGGCCTTTCAGGCATCCTGTGATGGCTGAGTAAGCTTGCAATCCCATAAAATTCTCACTTCTATATTGTTTGGCTTTTTCCTTTTTTCACTGGTTTTTTTTTTTTTCCTTATATAAAAATTAGATGCTGAACCGATCAGCTTATTGCAGACACAGTTTTCAAATATTTGCATGGATCTAGTCCAGAATTTGACATGGATTGGAAATAATCAGTGTACTGCTCTCCACCATGGACTGAAGGTTTGTCAAGCATAAGCCTGACAGGAATTTAACCAGCCAAGTATTGCTTTCAGATTGTATATGATATTAATTTACCACTGCAATAATTCAGCCTTCTTACCTGATATTATTGTGTTTTTCTTTTGGTCTTGTCACGATGTTTGTTGACATTTATTGTCGCATTGCAGTTAATTTTAACAGCCCTGTGGCCAAACCTGAAAGCTGACCAATTGTTAAAATAAGACTATATATATATATATATATATACATTTTAGTAATTCATACCATCAGTAAATAGAAAAGGTAAAACCACATAACCATAATAGCTTGATTGGAAAAAGTAATTTTCTCATAATGACTGATAGAGTGAATAGCAGTAGTCCCCAGTTCCCTGTAAACAGAAGTAGTAGGTAATCAAATGGCTCCAGTCCAACTAGCAGAATCTTATTGGTTCAAGATAATCCTTTGTAGGTTAATAAGCAACTAATTATTTTTACAGTCATAACAGCATGCACGGGAATACTCCAATCTTCATTTGGCTGTAGCCTGAATGACACGTAGTTTCTGGCACACCAGATTGAAGAAATGCAGTTCACAGGAGTGGCTGGATGTCATGGTATCACAGCCTCTTTATTCTGACAAACACATTATTATCCATTATTTGTTTAGTTATTAGTAACTCTAGTGAAGAATTAAATTAATTATGTTCTTTAAGATGTATGTATTTATAAATTGATGTTTTCCGTTTCTGTGGAGGCACGAATTACAGACTTTAACAAAAGACTGCTTATAAAATTTTGAATATCTATGCTAAGGTTTGAATGTCTGCAACAATTGTAGGAAGGTTTAGATCTAATTGTAATCACATAAAGAAAGTAGGTATGAAAAGGAGGATTGCATCAGGCCACAATTCCCTTCAGTGAAAAAAGGTGCCAGTCCCACACCGGGCAGTGGAGCTTGTGATAAGGAGCTGAAATGAAATTTAGGTAGCAAAGCACATGGAGCTTGTGTGCTATGGTGAATCTGTCTCTAAATGTCACTGATATTGTGTTACTTTTTGAGCCTCTTTCTTCTATATCTTTACACAAAGAAAGTCTCCTTTTTAACCTCTTTCTTTGCCGTGCAGAACTGGTGTAACCACTGTAATATCCTGACATATTTTACATATTCAAGTGCATTCACCTTCCAGGTGAAGGCAAATATATTTGCTGGCCTCCATTCCCACAACTGTTTGGAAATACAATATTCCTGGATCAGTAGGCAAGAAACAACAAACATCTCACACCAGTCAGCCTCTATGATGCAGAAAAGATAGATGGTGATGCCCTTAATCAGTTTTATGTCTTGCAAACTCAAGTGGTAACCCCTCAATAATTGCTAATTTTTATTCCTTTATCTGAGCAGCGTGTCTTGTTTATCTCACACATTGCCAATCCTCCAGTGTAAGACTGAGATGCTGTTATCTTAGTCAATTCAAATGATTCAAATTATACAAATGGCTTGTTCTGACACAGAACTGTGTGAAGACTTTTCTCTTCTACCAGTGCTGTATCACTGAGCAGTGCCAAGTGCAAATTACAACCAACTTCCCCAATCAAAGATAATTTTTTTGAGTAATTAGATGCAATTGTTCATATGTTTTTTCTTTAGTTAATGCTCAGTCTTAATAATTTTCGTGAAGTGTAGTCCATAGGACTTCTTTCCTGCATTTGAAATAAAAACTGTTGAGGTCTTTTGTTTCTGTCAGCCAGAGTTGTCATTTGATCCAGAGCAGGGGTTTTAACTTCCTATTTCTTAGTGTCAAATGAAAGGATGAAAACTGGTGAAGGTATTTATGGTCCTGTAAGGTAGAAGTGAGAATAATTCTTGTTCTTGCAGAGTCCTTTTATGAGTATTCGTAGACATTGTGCTAATTACAGTGTGGCCGTAACTGTCTCTAGGGAGGAATGAGCTGATGCAGGTGTGAATAATATCCTGTACCTGCTCTTGGTGGCTTTAGTCCTACGTGCCACAGTTGATGGAAGAAGACTCCTTAACTTATATGGGAGGTGGATTTGACTGTCCCTGCAATCCAAGGAAAACAACTCAAACTGTGCTTCTAGAGTGTCCTACGTTAGTATTTAGGAAAATTTCATTCCCTCACCTATCCACATACCTTAATGACATCTTTACAATCTTCGTTTCAACTTGTCTCCTGTGGGAAGTTCCGTGTGAATATGGGCTAATGCTGATATCTAGGCTTATTTAATGAATTCAAGTGTAATAGTGCATTTTCTGAAAAAACAACCTGTGGAGGCAACTGGGGTGCTTGTCTTTTCTAGAGTACTAGAAGGGTACTGATATGCTGCTGACTGCACAACACGGGCAGGTATATTGCCTTCTTTAATAGTAAATCATATTTCTACCTTTCTATGAAATTTAGCTTTTATCTATTATAGCTAGTCCTTCTGGTGAAAACTCACTCCAGAGTGGCCTCATAGGGAGAAATACTTAGCTCAGTAGTTATGACTAAGGACACTGACCTACACTATGTACATTCCTTCCATTCTTCTATTTTATTTCACTCTTTGCTCCCAACCATTTATGACAAATCTTATGTAGTCTAATGTAAGCAAGTCTGAGCCCAAAAGAGCAAGAAATGACTAAATGTAGTAACCAGATAATCCTTTACCAGGAGTAAATGTGTGCCTAAATATTGTTTAAATCCATAAAATAAATCATGATGTCTTGATCTGCTAGTTTTAAATTATCTTGTGAAATTAAAACTTTTAAATTCATCTTGGGAGAGAGAGATGCTGCAATTCTTGGAACTTCTTCCTGCCAATGAATAGAGACAGTTTATCCTGACCTCTGGTTACATTTGTTTACTTTTTATTTGTGAAAAATGCAGGGAGGAGTGATACAAAACTCTCAGGAGTTCACTCCGTGATTAACCGTGACGTAATTGACAGAGGAAAACAGCAACAATTCATGCAACCAGTAATTAATCTCTAGCTTTATGGCCTCATTTGCCAACTGTCTCCATATCTGACAGCGAAAGTGACTTGCAGAATGTTTAATTTCCACAGTGACAGCTAAGGTATGAAATCAGATTTGAAGATAAACATCTTCTGTGGCTTCTGCTTGCAGAAAGAGTAGCCAATTTAGTGTGCTTGCTTAGTCCTTGCAAATATTTGCCATAGGATTGACATAGGAAATAGAACATTTTTCCCAGTCTGGGCAGGAGCCCCACCTCACTGCTCCCCTCCACTGTGTGTGTTCAGGAGCCTTCTCGGTTTCATGGATGTGAACCACGCAGGTATTTTAGTTTCCTCCTTTCTCTTCTTTTGCCTCTGTGTGTAAAAGGGCCAAATCACATGAGGTACTGACTATTTCCCATGAGGAGCTGCATGCCCTAGCAGGAGATGGGCAGTTTGACATATCCCAGGAGACAATTTGCACCTCTGGGGTTGGTAAAACAAGTAACTCAGAGATCAGGCAGTGAGTGGCTGCAGTGAATTCTTTCCAGAAATATTTTCTCCATGTTGCGATGAGAAATATTTTTATTTGCATGGTTTTTGTGAACAGGCAAACTTGCCTGTCTGATCCACAGCACATACTGCTGACCTATAGGAGAAAATTCCTCCCTTCTGCTCAGCCCTGACGATTTGAGATTCTGTCCACGTTCTGCATTCTCTGGACAAGTCAAACAATCTGCAAACAGACAGCTGCAGCCCAGAAAGGAGAGAGAAATTTTACCATAAGAGAAGAAATTGAATTAGTGTCCTGCTCACCTGCATTTGATTTTTAAAGTAAATACATTTTATATGCTTCCCATTTAGTACTATTGGAAGGGCAGTTTCCTGACACCAGTCATATAAAACAATCAGGAATGTGGACTCTGGCATCTCTGTGTATAACAGGACTGTGCTTGTCAGAATCTTCTTTTTTATTAAGTAGGAGTTGGTAAGGGAAAAAGATTTTTTTCTTTCTGTAAGCTTTAATGTGCTTTTGTTTTGAACTTGTCATTTTTATTTGCCTGTGAGCTTTGTTTTGATTTTTCTTGAAGATTTCTTGTAACAATAATTGTTTGAAGCAGGAAGATTCATGTGAACTGACTTCCATTTTAAACATCAGCTCCTGTGAAATGAAAGGGGATTGCAATGTGGATGTGGGCAAAGAGGACTGATACATCCATACAATGCACTTCTGCTCCAATGGTAAATATATTTTCATGATTAATAAAGAGAGAGTAGAAGCCATTGTACTCTGTTAGGGTTTTGTTGATGGCTGCTCCCCAGAATACTGAAAAGATGCTATCAATACTCTTGACACTCTGCTTAATCAAGATGTGACCCTCCAATGCAACCAGACAGTGTTCTTGTTTCAGAGCTGGAACAGTGCTGCTGTTAAGGGAGACGTGGTTGTTGTTATTTTTGGTTGCAGGATTTTTTATAATTTCATTAAAATTTAATCAGTGCAATTAAATAATATTTAATGCCACTAAAGTGCTGCTGGATACAAATAGGAAATCAATCAGCTTGTGCTCTGAGTGGCCATCAGCTGTGGAACTGCATAGGTACCTCATGGGGAAGGGCTGCACCTTGCCCAGCAGACAAAATCAGATCAATAATAGTATGTTTAGTTCAGTTTTTAAAATTGCTCTTGCTTGGAATGTGCCAACGGGCACCTTCAATATCAGATATGTGGGCTTGGAACAAGAAGTTTTCAAGCGCACTCTTAATGTTTGCGACTTGCTATGTGTTTTTGTTCCTTAGGTGCTGCACATCAAAAGCCAAAATTATAAGAATGGAGATTCCTCTGGGCAAGCTGGAAAGATATGCCAAATATACAGCATGATCTTAGCCTGGTGGTGGAATTAGTCAGGCCTGCTCCTTGATATCTTTCCAGCTTGAGCAGTAGGTCATCGTTGTTGGCTCAGTGCAGTCGGCCCTGTCTGTGTACACAGATCCGGGCGTCCTAAGAAACTGTGTGGCAATTGAGGTAGGTTTGGAAATAAACCACACTCTGGCCTCTGTTACAGCCAGTCCCCGGTGGGTTAATGGAGTAGGATAGCTTCCTCTGAAGGATTTAGGATGATCCCATTAACTGCAGTGGATATTTGTTCACATTCCCTACCTGTGGGGGCAGGGGGAAAAGGGATTACAATCAGTAGCCACTAGCAAAGGAGAGCTCTGCTGACTGTCAGTAATGTCTTTATAGGACTGGGGAAAACTGAGTAATTCTGTAAAATTTCACAGAGTCGTGACCAGAGACTTATGTCTTCCTTCAGAAAGTCCATGTGAGGTGAGTTTTCGCATAAAGTATTTCAAACACTCCCACTGGGTCTGGCCAGAATGCATTTGACGATTCCTTGCAGCTGTTTAATTCCAACATAATTGCCTTTGAGATTTCCTTCCTGATTTTTCTGTGTAAGCTGCACTAAGCTATGTAGATAAGAAGCAATCTATACATTCTGTGTATAGGAGTAAATCCAGGACTGTAACACAGATGGACAGAAGCAAGCAAAAGACTCGGTTCTTGTAATTTAAAATACATTGCAGTGTGAATCCCACTGAGTTGAAATGCCTAATTTCCAAGAATTTCCTGGGGCAGGAAGCATGAGGCCACTTTATTCCACACCAGTCACATTAGTCTACAAATTAAAAACTAATGAAACATGTTTAAAACAATTACACATACCTTTTCTGAGTTCTTCACACAATAAATTTATGTAAGCCATCCGATGACTAGCAAGCAATTCTTGCTGATAAATATGATAATAGTTAAAATTGGTCTACATAATTGTGCTGAAAATGTGCTTTTCCCCTCTGATCACACAAAGATGGCTTGATCAACCTTCTGTCATCTATAGGTGGCAGATGGAAGGAATTATTAAGTCTGTCCCTTTTGGATGTCGTTCCCCTTGATATTGAAGCCTGCGTTACTCTATTTGCACTCTAACACCTTGCCATACCAACAGTACCGATTCCGATTGGTTTTTTTTCAAATTGATCCTAAATTCTAAGTGATACATCAAAATATTCTTGCCAGGGCCTTTGAGCACTCACCCTTTTGGAGCAGAGCCATGGACTATACAAACCACTGCATTAAACATTTGGTCCCTGACAGGTAGGTGTGGGAGCTGTTGAATATGATTTGAAAAAACTAAGAGGGAAGGAAGGAAGGAAGGGTGGAAGCTCCAGTCAGAAGGAGAAGGATTGTATTAGTGAGGGGGAAGAACTGAATACCCCACATCCCCAGCCCAGCCATATCTAATCTGCGAACTCCTTTAAGGAAAGGCAAGATGTTCACTGTGTGCAGCTGAAAGAGCTATTCGAACCATGCAGTACCAGCACGTTGCTCTGTTTTGTGAATTTAGCTCCTCACACCATCTCCATCCCAGCATGAGAGAAGTCTGTAAGCTCGGTGCAATCGTATCATAATTTGGATCTCTACAGGAGGCTGAACTTGCATCACCAGAATGCATCAAGCCAGTGCATGTGTCAATGCACAGTTACATATATACACCACGGTTACAGGCCCATGGTGACATTTTTCAAACTAATATATTGACAGGAGTGCCAGGATATTTTTTAAGCATATCCAGAAGGAAAAAGAGCATTACAATGAGGAAGAAAACCTAGCAGAATGCTGACACCCAAGTACATTACTTAGTGTGCAGTTGCATTAATGAACCATTACTTCAAATCCCAGGTTTGCCAATAGTGTCACTGTTCGTTTATCAAGGCAGAATCATCCTGGATGTGAACAGAATGCCTGTGTAATAGATAACTTCTCAATCCTTCCATGCCATACATTTCCTTGAGCCCATTACAAAAGATTTATTTTTAAATTGGAATTTTTTTTTTCAGCTGGGCAGAATGAGACTGTTTGTTGAACAAATGGTGTTAAAATCCCCAAGGCTCTGACTTACTTCAGTAACGACCAAGACTACTGCTTGAGCCAGCTGATGCTCTTTTAATGAGCGCTGCTTGTCAGAGGATCATATCTGCAAGTTGCTGTATAAAATAACCGTTTTCCATGAGTTCATAAAGCAGTCTCTCATTTGAAATGGATGAAGCGTTGTACCAATCTCTGCAGCACAAAACAGACACTTGTTTGAACTGAAAGGGGAAAAAAAATCTTAACCCAAAGTATTTGACAGGGGTTTTTTTCCTTCTTTTTTTGAAAATTGTTTTCCCTGTCTATGACAGACAGCTTTGTGTTCGTACACAACAAGCTCAATTGGTTCAGGACAAAAAATGCTGAAATATGAGCTTCAAAATGAATTTCAGCTTTGGCCTGATTGAATTAACACAAGCATGGCAGGTTGCTTATTTAGCAAACTGGGTGGACAGTAAGATTAGGCCTTTTCCTGTGACAAGACATCCCAAAAAAGTCTCTCGCTGTCCCTTGTAAGTTTTCAAGGCAAATCAAGAAGAGAATCCTAGATAAATCAAAATGACAAGTTCAAAACATGAGTGCTTTTTTAAAGAAATATCGTCTCCATAACAAGCCCAAGCTTATTAATATTGCATTCTGACAAGCACAAACACTTTATGATTTTGTTCAGTCCATGGACCTGATTGTATCATGTAACTACTGTACTGCTACTGCTACCACTGAATTCAAAGCTAGGATCACAAAGTTAAAGAACAGCATTTAGTAGCCCTGCCATCAACCTGTTGTTTTTAATATATGTGTTATTTATGGCTGCAGGTTAGGTTTTACCCTTGAATATCACATTTCTCACCAGAAACAGCAATGAGTAATTGGGTATTGCAGGGTTTAATGTGCAATACTGAGTCATTTTGATTAGACCCATATTTTATCACTCACGCTATTAACATCAAAGATTTTTTTAAACTACGATACTCCATACACTTGGTATTAATGTGAATTAAGGAAATCAGGTTTTAACATGTTCAAGTACCTTGAGTTTTCTTTGTCTTGTGCATATCAAATCCACCTAGGTCACTGGTAAAATTCAGCTTCTACTTATGTACAAACTAGCTCTGTCCTATGAAAAGGAACCACTGAAGTTAATTCAGATTTGTTCAGGGCCTTGAACAATGTGAGTAATGAATCTTTCAGACAGTTAATTCGAGCTGAACAAAAATAGAATCCACTCAAATGTTACTACTGCTTGGGTTGAATCTTACCAGCCTTGATAGGTCTGAAGATCCAAGCCTCAGTGGATGAGATCTGCCAATCCCAGCTTTGATCTCAGCAAAGAGGGAGGTGATGATTTGGTCTCTGTTTATTCAGTGAAATTACTGCCCTAGCTTACTTTCTGACCAGAAACATAAATATGTAATTCTATTTTGCTCTAAAAGGAATTTTTACATTTGTAAACCTTTCTCCATTTTGCAGATCTTACATCCAGGCTGATAAAATCATGAAGCAGGAATAATAATGATTTCCTGCACAGAAAAATGTGTATGTTAGAGATGTTGGTTGAATGTTTCACCTCTATTAACCTCTCTTCCAAACCAGCAGAGAAGTGGGAATATTTACTTATCATACAAATTCAAACTAAGATGCTTTTCCTGTGAGCAAAACTGCTCACCAACTTTGTTTGCAAGGGTAAAGTCTTGTGTGGTTTGCTGCATATGTTACCCTCACTCTAGTTTTTCAAATTCTGTGATTCTGTGAAATTGTTTGGCATTCTTAATATTGGGAATAGTAAGAAATAGTCTCACTGGTATTTAATTTTGAACTTCAAACCTGTTTAAACTTCTATTCCTGTCCATCTGTCTCAAGTTGTCACAGATTTTCCAATAGTAACTAAGCTGCTGTGTTATGATTCAGGCTCTGTATGTGATATTTAGCATGCTGTGTCTCTTTGCTGTTCCAGGCTACACAGAAAGCAGCCTCTAGCATATTAACTGCCTGTTTCACCTGAAGTAAAATGGGAGAGCATTTTAAAAGATAAGTTTTCCTTTGTCACATTTCTTGCTTGTACTGTAGATTATCAGAGCCTTTCCCCCCTCACATGTAAGCAAAGACAGATATAGAGAAAAATGAGTTCTTTGAACCACAGGAAGATTTTTTTTCTTTGCTATTCTATTAATATCTGACTGAAATAAAAAGGAAAAATTTTGAATAAATGACTACAGGCATCTTAAAACCTGTAAAATTATTTTTTTAACAGGGCTTTTGCTTAAAAAATGGGATCTGAACATGTGTGTAATGGAGCCAGACTCACAGAGAAAAATTACAATTTCTGTGTCTAGCACCTGTCAGGTTTCTTCAAGAGTCTAAAATGCATGTATTATCACTGATAACACTTACTTACTCCCAAATAGACCAATCAAAGCCTAATTTTCAGAGGTAAATCCTAGAATCCTTTCAAAGTCCAAATTTAAAACATGATCATGTGTTATCCATCAGAGGCCACTACCAACTAGATTTGTTTGCAACAAATGTAGCTTTGGAGCATGGTAGTGATAAGAAATATGAGGGAAGCTATCTTCCACCATTGAACAAGGAGTGATAACAGTATCAGAAGTAGTACTAGTCCTAAAACTTGCCTCTGTGCTCCAGTGGTTTCACAGCAAGCATTTGGAGGTGATACAGCCTCACAATTGGGATTCTGCTGAAACCTGTGCGTAGATACTGGGAGCAGTGCTCAGAGCAGGTAGCAACCATATTGCCCTATATATCATGATTAATCCAGGACAAAGAACAGATGGCATGAGAAGGAGATGGATTCCATGAATATGGAGTGGGTGGCAATTGTAGCTGGTCCAAGCTTTGAGACCTGAGAGAGTAGTATTGGTAAATAGTGATAAATGTGAAGGAGTTGTTTCCTGCATATTACAAGTTACAGGAAGACAGAATGGAGTTGTCGGCTATCTGACAACTAATTTTTATACGTGAGGGGTTTTTTTATGGCTGCTTTTATTCTGTGATGTGTTGTTTCATTTGTTTGTTTGCTGCCAGGCATTCACTGTGAGATTTCAGGATTCCCAGTTTATGAAGAGATGGCTTTGTGTGGGGAAAGCCTGGGAGACCAGGAAAGCTGTGGTTTCACAGTTAGAGAAGATGAATTCTCGACTAGTAGTGAATGTTCAAGCCCTGATTTTCAGGAAAATGAACATAAGCAAATACATTTAACTTTCTTTTGAGTTTTGTTCCACAAAGTTAATTGTTTGATGTTGAATTTTTATTGATGGTTCCTTTTCCGCACTGCAGCTACTGTGTCAGGAGGAGGAATGCTTTGAAACGTAGACAGCAGAGGAAAATACTCCAAAGCAAGTTGGACTGTTAGTCTCCTGAGACTCCCAGTGTATAGATTTCATTGGCTTGTGAAATGCACGTCAGTCACACCTCCATTCAGATCAAGTCTGGCCTCTTTCTGAGACTTAGTGTCATAGGCAGCGAGTAATACCTCTGCAGTGGAGAGATGACATGTTTCAGTGGAGATGCCAGGGTGTAAGCATGGATTAGTTCAAGTGACCTTTTCTTGGCAGGTGACTCAGAGGGTGCAAAATGGCTCAGCAAATCCCATGGGAATACATCTAGGATTTTATTCCTTTGCCCTTACTAATTAATTATTTAATTGCTGGGTTTCATCCTTTTAATTGCTGTAACACTAATTTTTATTCCAGAGGAAACCAGAAGGGTAATGATGTACAGTTTCATGAATAGATTTTTTCTTACTGTTTTCTTAGGAGAGTTTATCTCTGTACCTAATATGTATTTTAGAGCATAATAGTTATAGACTTCCAGAATACTTTTACTTCTCTTTGCAGGAAAAGAAAATGGGTTTCAGACTTTCTCACAGGAAAGCTATAAAATAATTTCTGCTTCATACTAAAGAAATATTTGCAATATTTACAACACTTTCACTGTTTTTCTTCTAAATAATTTCTGTCTCTTGCTAGAATTTTAAAAAAGCCATCAGTAGTTTTTTTCTTTCAGCAAGATATTGTTACTTCAGGTGAGGCTCATGCTCATTAGTGGGTGCCATATAGGTTAAATTTAGGATACTGTTTCTATATGAGATATAAATTCTGTAATGAAAACTGGTTATTTTCTTTTGCCTTCACAGTTGATCGCTTGCCCTTTCCAGACTGGTTAATTTAAATTTTTTGAAGATCTACTCAAACTTCATTAAAAATAATATTTTGTAAAATATGGAGAAAAATAATTGCAAATCCTCAGGAACATTAGGTCGATTTATTGACAGGAATTTTGCACCATTTTAGGAGATGTGGTTGAACAATATCTGTCTCTTTTCTATTTCTTGTTTGTAGGAGCCTGGATTCTGAGACAAGGTAGTCATTTTGTTGGCTGTTTTGTAGTACAGTTGCACTCATTAGAGGGAGGAATATGCAGGGCTGGCTCAGAAAACAAACCTGTGTGAGAATTTGAGCCAATGAAGGATGGCACTCTGGAAATCAGCTTCCCCATATTTCAAACCTGTGTTCAGTGAAAGGACAGTCTGCACAGCAAAAGAGGATTTACAGGGGTTTAGTCTTGTTTGAAATTCTGTATTTGGAAAAGTTCAAGTTAGGATAAAAGTTTTTCTTTGCATACAAAACCAAAGCATATGTCCCACTTAGTTATGAGATTCAGGGGCAGAAGCAGACAGGGATTTTCACTTTTTAGATGGACCTCCATTTGCTTTGCCATCACACTTGCATGTTGCTGGCACATTGCTCACCCATGAGGGAGTCCTTCAAGAACTGCTAGGACAAATTCCATACAGGTAGTCATGTTGCCAGTGCCTGTGTATGCCCTGTGGGATATCCCATAACTTGTCTGTGTAACTTGTATTTGCCAAACACGTTGTCTTCCTGTTGTCCTGTGGTCCGTGGTGCATTGTCAGTGCAATTGATTGGGATTTAGATTTCTCTTTTGTAGATTTGCGGCTTATTCTGGGCTTGATACGATGATTCTGGAGACAGTGAGCGTACAACAGTGTTATCCATGAGTAGGCCATTTGGATATCTCAACACAGCTTCCATGTGCTTCAGTTAGTAAGGCAGAATCACAGAATATTCTGAGTTGGAAGGGCCTCTTAACATAAGTGTCCCACACAGGGATCAAACCCACAACCTTGGCATTACCAGCACCATGCTCTAACCAACCAATGCCTGCTGCCTTCACAGGTGTGTGAATAGTTTAATAATTCTGTTTGCAGGAGGTACTTGGAACAAAGCCCAAAAGGTTGTTGTTTATTTTGGAGCACTCCAAAATGTGAAGGAATGTAATAATTCAATACAACTTTGTGCAAATTCTGATTCTTATTTCTTGGGCAGTTGAAGCCTTCTATCCACAAAGTCATTTGGATATAAGCACAGTACAGTTTAATGTCAGACCAAAAATCAAAAGAGATCACAAAGAACACAATTAATTTTACTTAATTTTTATGGAATTTTGGTAAAAATTAATTTGGATTGAATTTTTTTTCTTCTCTTACAAAGAGGAGGAAAGAAAAAATGTATTATTTTCTAGAACATGCCTCTTCCACCTGCTGCTACTGAATGAAAATCCATCTTAATGTAAGCCTCCACCTAACCACTTTGTCAAATATCTTTTCTGCCTCTTCTCGTGATTAGTTTTGAACAAAGCTAAGCACCTAAGGCAAAGTACTGAAAAGCTCACAGCATTATTTGCTTAGGGAGGAGTGCTTTACTAGTGGTCTTGTCTCAGGTTGGCAATAGTCTGTTGCATTGTATAATATTTGAATTGTGAGGGTTTATAGCCACTGTTTAGGGAAATAACAATGTCATGCCAGGTAAAAGATGCAAAGAGGTGAATTGAATGATTTAATCATAGCTGAGTCTGCTACTCAGGCTCCTGGAGTGGCAAAGAAATTACCATCACAATAACGATCTTTGTGAATATGAGGCATGCTTCAATCCAGGCTTGAAAAGATGTGGTTCCAATAATTGTCTTTATAGACACAGGGCCATTTTAAAGCTATTTTTTGTCCATAATCAAAAGATCAGATATTTTGCTCTATTCTGGTGGATGTATTTTTTTCTAATTTCCTATTAATAGAAATTCTAGGAAGCTGCTTTACCAGGGCTCAGGAACGCATACTCCTGGAGGTCCACATGACACATTCCTGGCTGCACTGCTTTCAGACACAGCCACTTCCTAGCTGTGCTGTGCCTGCTGTTGTGCTTCCAATGTCCAGGAGTTGGTCTAGTCTGGTTATTTTGGTCACAGCAGGCTAGAGAACTGCACCACGTGCTCTAGAACTGTGTGGGATCAACCACCTCCAGCTGTTTGGTGTTGACAAACAACTGGAGCAGTGACATCCTGTACCCCACAGCTCATCTCAGGCAGGGTCTGACAGGCTGCTGAGCATGGGTGGGGATGGTACATGAGCTCAGCACAGATGGAGCTGAGCTGCACAGACTTGGCTTTGTCCACCCCAGGTTTAGCTTTTCTGCTTGTTGATGATAATATTTGTCCTTACATTTGTCCTTGCATAAAACTGTGAGGGCTTGTTTACGTGCAGCATCAAACTGCTTAAAAAGGAACATGTTGCCAATATAGATTTCACCTCTGGATTGCAGTGTGTTTTCCCATGGTTAATTTTCATGCATTCATGCAATTCAGAATCACATTTCATATGATTTATTCACTAGTGAAATAAGTTATCAAGAGGAGATAATCTTATATTTTTAATGCCTTCATCCCAGACTCTCTTCTTAAAGGGAAACTGCAGAAATCTGTAGGAAAGACAGTTTTAAAAAATGTTCCAGGGAGAAATGAGGTTTGACTTATGTGCTCATTTACTGTGGTATTGAGGACTGAGGGAGATAATATCTAGCATCTTTTCAAACACTGTTCTGTACAAAATACTTCCACTCCAGTTGCTTGTTTTCTGTTGCTTGCCACTGTAAACTCTGTTTAAAATGTTATGGAGTCTGCCTAGTCTACATTGTTTTTACAAGTTAGAGGTGGGCAACTCATTCCACAGTGGGGAAAAAAAACATGATTTCAAACTAATCTTTTGCCTGCACTCAGAGCAATCAAATAAAAATACAAAGGTAAGAAAGAACAAAGCTTCACTCAAGTTCAGAGGAGAAGTGACAGCTCCCTGGTTGAAGAGCAGCTCTCTGGTTATACTTGTACAAGTAAATGGCAAACTTGAATGATCTCAGTTGAAGATGTTCTCTCTTCTTCCTCCACCTGTATTGTTGTTCTCAAGCTTTTGAACAGTTGCTGAAATCTATAAAATAGTTTAATTTATATTCCTTCCACCACAAGTACGTTTTTATTTCTTACATCCTCTTAGGAACAAACTGAAGGAAAACAAAGTCAAAATGTCACCACTAAAATCATTCAACATCTACAAAGTATGATCTTCTAGTGTATAAACTAGTGTAACTCTGCTGCTTTGCCTTGGGAGGGTGAGGAATACCCTGATGGATGTGAGTGCAGTGCATGTCTGTGGTATCTGTAAATCAGCTGGTGTAATCTCTGTGTGTTACATACGTCTGCAGAGGCAGTGCATGACAAAGTGTGTAATAATGAATACTGCACAACGGAGGACGATACTACACAGCATAAAGATAAAGGACAATGACATTGCTCCCAAATAACAAACCCCTGAGCAATGCTGGCAAACCTATGAGGGGACGTAAGACATCTTCATTGTTTCATATGGTAATGATCTGTGTACGCACGTGGTTTTCATAATGATCCATGGACATAGAGAATTAAATGTGCAGTTCAAGAAGAAGCTACCTGTTTATGTTGAATAATTTCCATATGAATGGTTTAGGGTTGTGGGTTTTCTTGCTTTGCTTTTCTGAGATCTGCAGTTTCTAACACTGGCTTCTTATCACCAACTTGCAGCCGTACAACCTGATCTCATCAGATCAAACAAGTTAAATGTAGTCAGATCCGGTCAATACTTAGGTGAGCAATTTCCAAGGTAATTCAGGAATGCATTGGGAAACTGCTCCATAGCAGTATTCCTCTCTTGCCAGCATTGAACAAGCATCTCCCATATTTTTGCGGAGTTCAGTTTATACATGGTTCTTCATCCTCATCCTGAATTGTCCTCTATCATTGTCATGCACAAGTGGCTGCATTTGTCCGTGTGCATGTATTCTACTAAAAACCTTTTGTGATGAAAGGTACTACATAAGCAATGGTGCCAGCTCAGACTTTTATATTTTATATTTTATATTTTGGGGATGGTCTTTTTTTAATATTTATTTTATATTTTATATTAGCTTTGTGCAGCCCTGGTTTAGTAAAACCCAACAAAAAGTTATTTTTAAAACACCATTTAGGTCAGCCTTTGACTGGAGGGTACAGAGCACTGTTTCTTTGTCAAAAATACTTGTGCAGAATCAGAAGTGCTGGGGTATACCTGTCAAAAGGACAAGATATAGCAACATTTCTGTTATCATCTATGAGATAAACAAGAATTATCATATTTGGGGTTTTTTTATTTCTTCATAAGCTGTGATTTATTTGACTTATTGGACTTAAGAGAGAGCTGGACCTGGATATGCATCTGGATGTTTCTGTTTGCTTTCACTCTAGGCCAGTTGACGTAACATTTCTTTATATTGTGTAACACCTACAGTTCTACCTCTCTTGTAGAAAATGTATGGGATATCTATGCATGAGAACTGTGTATTGTAATAGCTAAGAGCTATGATAAAGAATACCAACTCACTTGTTCTCATCAAGCTATAAAATAGCATCAGCACCAAATGAAACAAGAGGCTATCGAACCTATTGCCAGGCGAAAATGCAGATTAAATACAAATAAAGACAAAGTACAAATGAAAGATGTGAGTAGGCTTATATAACGAAAAAGAGGGAGCCCAACAAGCTTCTTTACTCTTTAATGCCATACTCCAAAGACAAATGTTACAGCTAAGTTTTCAAGGAACAAAAAGTCATGCTTTTATTCTGTATTTTTTCCTGAATAAATAGCAAAGCCATGGAACAATTTTGTTAACTGAATGCACAGAAAAAGACCTACAGCAAAAATAACCAAACCACTATTAGTGTGATCATAATTGTGACCATGTAATCACAATTGATTTTCTTGCTCTAAGACTATCATAATCCACCATTGTGAAGGAAAACCACACCAGAAGTGAATTATACTCACTGCTAATTATTTGGGGATTCAGTCCATATAATGTGTCAAAGTGCTGATGCCTGTCTGATGCCTGTGCTCTGAGAACTTCCAGTGAAGATATCTCTTTAGAGCAAACAGTAAAATGAAGTTAGGAGTCAATCATTTCTAAATCTCTTGTATTTCTATATAAAGCTGGGTGTGTATGTTTCTAGAAAGAACAAAGGAATGAAATCTCTCTTTGTTGGTGGTGTTTCTTTCAGTTTGGAAAAAGAAATATTCTCTTCGATATTCTGGATACTTTGTAATATGCACTTTTGCACTGCTTCCTTCTTCTGGTCCTGTATGAGGACGCTCATTTCCAAAACCTTTAAAGCATAGACAAGTTTGATTACAACTTTTAAAATCGGATTTAGGTAAGGAAGTCCAATTTATACAAGCTTGGAGAGGTTTTGTTAATACCAAGCATATCTGAATATGCCTGTCTTTGTACCTTTGCAGGATTTCACATTGCCTAATATAATGTTCGTCATGGTTTTAATTTTTCCTCAAAATGGATCTCTTTTATGTCTGCTATTTACCATCCTTGCCAGAGTCATTGAGCACCAGAAATACAGTATCTACAAGATGCAGAAACTGCTTTCTTCCTTGCACTCATGTAATATGTAATGGATGGTTTTAAGAAAGGATCTTTGCTCTGTGCTTTACCTATTCATGTGTAGGATTTTGATTTCATTTGAAATGAAAGGCGTAAACCTCAGGTCTGAAAACTAATAGAATTTCTGCATTTACCTGCTGATCCATAGCCTTTAGGTTAGATTGTGTGTCAGCCAGCAGTCGGCTTGTTGAATGAAGCAATACTTTAAAACTAAAATGAAAAGATTTCTGTTATATGTAGCCTGACACCAGATATGAAGGCAGATTTCTGCTGGCTTATTATTGGAAATATTTTCCAGTGTGTCTGATAAGCGAGACTGAACAAGCTGTAGGAAGTAGACCTAATCAGATAATGCTGACTTGCAGACCAGAAAAAAAGAGAAATGTGTTTTCCTAAGTGCTGTGCCTTCACTTGACAAGACTGAGGACAAAATGGTTGGTGTAATGGCAAAAGGCACTGCAGAGAGCAGGGAGTAAACCTGCTGGTTCCTGGGGGCGGCTCTTGCATCTAAGCCTTTTTGCTTGTGTACATTCGTTGTCTGTATTACGGAAGGTTTATAGCTAAGTGCTTGAGTGCATTGGCACTCTGGAGATGGGGCATGTAAAAAGGACGGGGAGAACATCAGACTGGATCAGCTCTTCATTTTTCAGTGAGTCTAGGTATTTTTTTGGAGCTTCAGAGGAATTCATAAAATAGACTTATGAGAGCGTCCCCCTGGAGGATCGAGCGCTGTGTTCTGCTCAGACTCTCAGTGCTGCACATCCTGCCTGGAAATACACTTGAACACTGGGGATATTCACAGAAGGAGCAAATTCTCAATATGAAAACAGGACCTTCATGATGTTGGAGGATGGAGGACAAAGGAGGGTCTTGTAGTAATTCTTAGAAAGAGTTCCCAAAGAAATGAAGCAAAAAGATTTCTTTGTTATTTCCATGCCTAGGTACGAAGTGGTCATTAGCACAGTTCGATAGTTAACATAGAAAGATATTTAACACAACTCCAGATTCTTTTTTGTCTTCAGATTGCATGTAGGTAATAGACTATATCAAATGCAAACATAGTGCCACATTAATATTGCATGACAAACGTGCATACTTTTATTTGTTGGCCTGAAGACATTTTAAAAAAAACGGTTGGAAGATCCTCTTTCTTCTAAAGGGTTTTTAAACAGCTCAGCTCTTGGTTTTGTACCTTCAATGTCTCTGCTCAGGGAAATTTAATTGCATAAAACCTCCTCTGCACTGATTTTTCCAGGGAAAAGATTAAAGTTTAAATGGATTGAGTGTCCCTGTAAGTATATTCACATTCATACGTGTCTGGACTGAACATGCCATCTGTGGCTTCTGCTTTATTTTTCTTACTGTATATTCGGAATTCAAAATAACATTTATTTTGTGAGGAAAAAAATCAGTAAATCATTTAAATTGTCCCACACTTTGTATAACTAATTGTAATTATTATGATGTCTTTGTTGGCAAGGGCTTATCAGGCACATAACATGAAGAGGCAAAGAAAAGGCTTTATAAAGAATGATACTGTTTTGTAAAGCTAATTGTGACTATCTCTGCTATTGCGTGTGATTGAACTCTTAATTTTTAATCTGGTATTCCTTTCAGCAGTGTAGCTCCTAGTGTTACCTGAGGTTCTCTGTAATGTAACCATAGAACAGATTTTTGTCAGTTCTAGATTTTACAGTTTGGTGCCAAAAGGATGTAGTCTAGACTCGAGTCAGCTAAATTGTGGCAAGTGGGTTGCAGTTTCTAGTTGAAATGAATTAGCTTGTTTTAATGTTTGTTATGCAAATCTTGTAGATAAGAATTCAGTTAACTGTGATGGCCTGAACTTTGGTGCCAGGGGAGCAGCCACAGGCTCCTCTGATGGATCCTGTCATGTGTATGGCCTTCGAGGAGCTGCTTGCCTGCAGAATTCCATGACAACATTGCCAAGTCTTAACTAGCTGATACTGGGAATCGCTGAAAAGGTGATGTTACTAAAAGCAATATTGTGTGGAAGAGAAATCAGAGCATTTGTTTATAAAGCAAAGGACCACTGTCCCACTTCATGAATGTGTTCTAATAACTTGAGTTCACTGGAAATACCATATTCCTGGTGCTAACTGAAGTCCTCACCATTCTTGATACCTAGGCATTAGTTTGAACTGACAGTGAGCTGGCTAGATGATTAGTATGATGATTCTTGTTCTCGAAAAGCTGGATTGTGAAAGACTTGGAAAATTAACTAATTTGCTACTTCACTTGATAGCAGAGAAGCCATAAAAATTCTGGTTTAGAGCATTTCACTGCCATTCTAATAAGTATGGAGATTTTTCTCAAAGCTTCCACTTGTATTATTAACCTCCTGCAGACTATTCAATGAATACTGGAAGAAAATATTCTGAAATTGTCCAGTGTTGAAGAAACTGTTCAGTGGGATAGAAGGAAATCTACTGTGACCCATAGTTCCTCTTCCTATGAGCTTGTCTGTGGCAGTCTGCTGCTTTTCTGACCTGTTTGCTGTATCACACTTTTTCTGAAGGCTGCCATCTGAGAGAAAAACTTGTGCCATTCTTTGTTCTGCCAAATATGTCTGTCTACAATCAAGGTGCTGCCTCCAATGTAGATATTTGAGCCAGTGGCTGCAGGCTTCTGGCCTTCAGGAGACCCTGCTGCATAAATGTAGTGACTCTGAGGGAACAGAAGGGCAATGACAACAGCTCATCCTGCGTGTCCTGAGGATTTGGGACCCTGTATTTTAAATGGGACTTTAATTAAATTTCAACCTCTTCTGCCCACAATGTGCATGAGTGAAAGATGCCCATCAGAAAGCCAGCTACTATGAAAGTCAAGCAGTGGAGAGGTTAGAGGAAGTTTCAGTAGCTCAGATGTGAGGATTATTTGCTTCTTTCTTGATATTTGGACAGAGGTGGGTTAATTAAGAAAGCAGTGAAAGACTTGATCCATTTCAATGGAGTATATAG
Source organism: Melanocharis versteri (assembly GCA_013397845.1). Lineage (NCBI taxonomy): Eukaryota > Metazoa > Chordata > Aves > Passeriformes > Melanocharitidae > Melanocharis > Melanocharis versteri. Next base: position 1,146,363 of record VZTG01008006.1, read on the forward strand.
AGAGTAAGCAAGACCCTAATATTGATACTAAACCGCAATATGATACTTATATATGTGTGTGTGCTTCATTAAAATGTATGTCAAAAAGGAAAAAAAAAGAAAAGGGAAGAGAAGTATTTTGTTTCCTTTATACTTTAAGGAAAAGTTAACCTGGAGAAAGTTACAGTAGTAAAAGGGAGGGCAACGTCTGTGTTAATTAGCAGTTCATCTTCAAAGCCTGACTGATGGGTTACATTATGGCCTCTTGCAATTGAATTAAAATTCAGACCCACGCAAGTTCTATTTTTACCTCCTTTTTCCATATCAGAATAATTTGTCTGGATTTAAGACTTCATTTTTGCTAAAAATATTGATGTTCCATCATCTAAAATGAACTTTGGGTTGGTGCAAATAGGCAGTGTAGAGGAGAGCTCCATGGCTCCGGATGCAGTTCCAGAGAACGTAGCTTTATGGCGTGGTGCGGTGTTAGGGATAGGGACACGTACCTTCTCCAAAGAATCTGTTTTCCTTGGGTATTGCACAGTTCAGCTCTTTGGTTCAAGAACTGCCGTGTGTGTACAGTGCCTTGCACAGTGAGGATTCACAGTGCTACTGTAATGTAAATAATCAGTTAGTAATTTAGCAACAAATTAGGAATTAATTTTAGAATACCTGGAAGCACTCTTCTGAATACCACAGCTGGGGGAGATGAGTTGTTGATAGAGGAATGCGCACTGATGAAGGTCTCATCTGTAGAGTTTGAGTTCTCTTTTTCCAGTGAGTATTATCTGTTCGGAAATAAATCTTACAGTTAATATTCTGGCCCTCCATAAGCTTTTTTTTGGTATGGGCATACATCCTGGTAAAAAGCAAAGCTCTCAGATAAATGTGATGTGTGGGGAGAACAATGTAACATCGCCTTCCCTTCTGTGTCAATATCAAAGAGATAGTGCTTGAACTACCACAATGACTGCAGACTGTGGAAAATTTGAAAGGGTATCAGCTGATGTATATCAGTGTGGGTTCTGTTAGCTGAGTATCTGGTCCAATGTTCTCCCCACTTAAATGAACAGAGTTAGGGTACAATCTCGTGCTAGCTGTTCTTTGATTTTCACCATAGCAATAAAACAAAATACCTTTATAAAAGCCTCTGCTCACATCCCAATGTCACAGAAATACAATGTACATCTTTACAAAGTTGTATTGTATTTTTGATTTAAACATAAAAAAGACCCAACCTAATAGAAAATGTTTTTATGAAAAAATTTAAGCTGCTTTCAGACAAGGTTAGATGAACTCCTTTCAGTATCGTGTATTGAGAAGGTAAGAGCTAATCAAGAAATTTCTTCTGTATTCACCTTCAATACATTTCACTAAAATATGCAGCTAGGAGTAGTGAGTGCCCTTTAATACCAAAAGAAAAGGGTGGGAAAGCCTCCTTAATTAAATCTCTTTGGGGATCCTGGATTAACTGCAGCTCTGTTTAGTTTATATCCTCCCTGTAGAAAAATGTGCAGACCCAAGACAGCAAATATTGATTTAAATGTAGATGCAGGGAAAAGGCCCTGTTGTCTTTTTTCCTTCCACTTGGCACAGTTTTATGTTTTGATTCATTTTTGGTTACAAAGGATGAAAATCTAAATCCTTCTCTACTCCCTTTCGCGCTGTGTGAAAATATTGAACCAGGACTCAGCAAACTGGATGCAGGTACTGGTGAAGAGAAGAGCACATAAAGCTGCCCTGCAGAGGGCTGTGGCACCAGACCTGAAACCTGGGTTAAGGTTTCAGCTGTCACTCCTGCTGTCAGAGCCACCAGTGATTGCAGTAAGTCTTTAGCCTAGCATAGTCCAATAAAAAGTGGGGAACAGTGGGATAGGGGTACACCATGGTGCCACAGCCAGGGAAATTTTGGCCTTACCTCCCATTTGCTTCAACCACTGCAAGCATAAGTAATTGTCCTGTGGAGCAAGTGCTCTGCTGGCATAGAGCAGAAAAGTTGCATTTCCTGATAAACTCAGTCTCCCTAAGCATGGAGTGAATTTTAGCCTGAAGAGAAAAAGAGATTTCTGAAGAGAAAAATGGCTGTATAAAGATGCCAACAACTTAGCCCTCAAACCTGCTTATGTGAATTTAGTTTTCCTTCGTTCTAAACATAACTGCATGGTTGTAGTGGGTGACATTTCTGTGCATCTTGTCCTGATTTAAACATACATTTGCTCATCAACAAAATCCAAGTACAAATGGAGATGTGTGGAGCCATGTGCTTCTCTTTGTGCACAATGCAGCTCCAGCGGGTCGAGGTTGTTTGTGATTGTGCATAAACTGCTTGACTTCAGACCCCAGGGGACAAGTGCAACCTGGGCACTCACAAGAGGCATCTTTTACTAGTAACTTGAGTGCATACAACAGCATGGGCTGTGGCTCAGACTGCAGACTGTACTTAAGAAAGGGAAATAAATAATCTTGACTTAAGAGAAATAAAGAATCTTGACTCAACAGAAATCAAGAGAATATGTATTTCTGGAAACAGAAGGATTAGGGAAGTGAGTGGGGAAGGAAAAAAGTTTTGAATTGGGATTTACTATTCTGCAAACAGTTTGCACCAAGACCACAATTCATACCTGAAGAGTCAGTGCAATCTGTAGAAACCCAGTAGCTGTAAGAAATTTAGCTACCAATTCATGTTCTCTACAGGGAATGCCATTCATCTGGGAAAGATTAGCACAGGTTTGAGAATGCATGAGAATCGCCTTGAAATAATATATATGTGCAATATATAGGCTGGAGGGCAGAGCTTACAGTCATAATTCTTTAGTCTTGTTTCTCTTCTGTGTGCTTTGCAGCAAGCTGGACCTCTGTGATCACCCTTGATAAACAGGAATTCTGCTTTTCTTCTCTGAGCTCAGCAGCAGAGTCATCTAAAGGAGCCCTCTCTGCCTGGGTGAAATAACTTCCTTCTCTCAATGCCTGAGTTCACAACTGAACTGAGATGCATCAAAGTCAGGTCAAGGAATCAGAAATAAGGAAACTACAGAAGCCTGGACAGCAGAAGTCAATTTTCTTACGCTGCTGCCTTTCTTTTCCCCCTTTGTTTCGGGTTTCCATGAGTGTATTGAATAGACCAAAGAAAGAAAGAAAATAAATTTTTAAAAATGTACACAACACAAAGATTGGAAATATATCCATAAATTAAATACCCAAGCAGATGCCTCTGGTATTTCAGTACTTGTAGTAACAGATTAGTTCTTATTTCTAGTGGTGGTTTTGCCTATCTTGCCCAAAATCATAAATAGTAAGTCAAATAGTTTTGGTGGTTTTTTAATTAGATGCAGTTGAATACAAAGCCATCATTTCTCTGCTCCTTTTTGTGATCATTCAGAAGTGTCCTTCCTGTCTTTTTCAATGCCATTTTGACATGGAACTTATTAATTGTTACATCTCTTTTTAAATCAGATTGTGGGAGGAGAATCTCATGTGCCAGTTTGTGACCTAGGAGTAGCCTTTACCTGGAGTTTATAGCAAACTGAACTGAAATGGACTCTCGTCCCTGGGTTCCATTGGTGCAGTATTAATATAAGCAGAAAGCCAATATTTCTGGAGATTAATTGAACAGCATGCCACCCAACTGCAGTTTATTTTCAGGATTCACAGTAAGGATGATCTACCAAGAGTTTGAGCTGGCAGGAGTGCATCACTTCTCCATACCCAGGTGCATCCTGCTGGGCACAGTCACTGCCTGAATCTGGAATGCGGTCTGTGCTGTTCATAATGCATTTCACTTGTTTAAGCTTTGCATAAAACTGTACATGATGGATATTAAAATACCTGTCAGTGTATAAATGTTTCACTTTTCAGAATGACCTGAAGCAGGATATGTGAATCAGCCTGCTCACTGCTAGAGGGGCATGGCTGTTTATTGTTAGATGTCCTGCACCATTATGGAATGCAAAGCAAGCACATGTGTGTACACACACACATGTACAAAAGAATGAATAATTATGATAAATGGCTGCCTAACAGGCATCTTTATAATGCAGAAATAGCAGCCATTTTTACCAGGTGAAATCAATTCTCTGTGCTTGCGTCTTCTTTGCTCTTCTTGTGCTATTTTTTCTGCAGAAAGTATGTAATGAAATAATTAGCAACAAGGCACTGTGTCTTAGAGAAAACAGAAATAAATCCAGGCTAGGGCTCATATTCTTCAGGATTTAGAGTCTTGCCCTTCTCCCGTACCAAATGTACTTCCTTTGCTGCTCTCAAAAAAATGGCTCTCTGGCAAGAGAAGTGTATGTGCTCCTCAGGGGAGAGGTGAGAGCCTTGCTGTTCTCTCAGTGGTGGGTGCATTTTTCTGTCAACTCATTCCAATCTGTCATTTACAAATCTACATCTGATGTGAAGAGAAAGGCATAGACCAAAACCGTGACTTGGGGAATGTGGGTGTTTAATTTGGCAAAGCAGAAGAGTTTTTCAGCAGCTGTACTCAGAGATACTTCCCCAGGAAAATAAAGAAAAAAAAAAAAAAAAAAAAA
>VZTG01008006.1:1150896-1183735 GCA_013397845.1 Melanocharis versteri
AAAAGAAGAAAAAAAAAAAGAGAAGTCTCAGTCAACATAAGTACAATGGTTAGCATAGAATTCACTAGTGGCTCACCAGTATGTGCTGGCAGATAAATTTGCCATATTTTTAGTTGTAAGGAAATATACCATTATTCAGCAATGGAAAAATGCAGAGAAACCCAGGGAGAAAAAGAGCTGGTTGTCCTTAACAAGGGAGTGCAGAGAGGACATGTACCTCTTACCCTCATTCCCAAGAACCTGCCACAGATGAGGCAGGCACAGGGCACATGACAGAGTGCCAGGCAAAACCAGTGTACCCTGACCCCCTCCCAGAGGGTTAATGGTCTCTTGATGCACCACAGATACAAATAAGTACCAGAGACAATTCTACCTGAACATAGTCTAAGTCAATCCTGACATATTTTTGGAAATATTTCTGTTTATTTTGAATCATTTTAACAAACCTTTTTGTTGGAAGGGCATCTCACATTATAAAGCCTCTACTCTGTGGATTACAGGTCTCTTTGTTTAGACCAATACTCTTATTTATACTTATTTATTAATCAAGAGGCCTGACAAGCTGCTGCAAATAAAGCTGCTGCTGATTCAGTAGTTTGGTAGGAGAGTCATCTGAGGATTAGATTCTATAAACAGCCTTTATGAAAAGATATGTTTTTTGTCAATTAATTGGCCTGGAGAATTTTGTCATTTCAATCTGTCATTGTTGAATTTTACTTTACTGCAATATTTTGAAATTAAGTCAGAAAGGAAAAGTGTGTATCTAATGCTTTTGGCAAGCTCTCTGTTAATTAATAGCTTTTTGAAGTACTAAATTTCCTCGGTTTTTATCTTAATTAACACTCTTAATTGACCTTCTGTGATCTCTAGTTTCTCCCAAAAGAATTAAAAAATAGGCTTCTAAGTTCTTTTCTGCAATCAGATTGACATGCAATTGCTTGTGTAGACATCTTCTCTGCCTTCACAAACGTTTTTTTCATTTTTATTTTTTACCACTGAAGTCCCCACTGGAAATTACAGTCCATTGAACCATAGAGCTAAAATTGATTGTGCACATAAAAAATCGTGGAACAACTGAATGAAGAAAAGAACTTCCTGGAATTCTGTGTTAAAATCAGAACTCAGGTCACAACAAAACTTCTGCCCAATTTGAACTTACCTGCCCTGGATCACTAAGAAAATATTTTATGTTCCTCCATTTGCCCCTGATGACAGAAAGAACAAGTTTTTCTTTCATTTAGCCTACATCAAAGCACGGTTATAGATGTCAAAGAAGATGAATTTCAGTTGCCAACATTTTTAGGGTGCGTTCTCTATTCCATCTTTTTTATATTTATTTCTTTTTCTTTTTGTGAAACACTGGAAAGTTAAAGCTGAAGAGCCCTGTCTAATTGCTTTTATTTTAAATTAATTTTTAATTAAAGCTTTATGTATCACGTATTACAATTATAGCAATCCTAAAAGTGCCTTTTACTATTTTCTTCTAAAATACAGAATGCAAATCTCTTTTGTAACATGTGGTGAGAAACTGTAGTCCCTTCTGCTGGAGTTTATGGAAGGCATTACTAAAAATGCAAATGCTATGTTTTGAGACTTGAAACTTTCAAGTAACTATTAATCTCAGAGCTTACTTTTATATTCTGAGATTAAATAATGACATTTTAAGCACTTAAACCTTCACTAAGAGCAAGATAAGCAAGCATACACTTTGTTTCAAGCATTTTAACTATGTTGATTCTGCTGGTCTTTTCATATCTTTAATGTTAAGCATATGCCTATGTACTTTTCTGAAATGGTGGATGGTATTTAGCAGAATGAATTACAACCAATAACTAACATTTCTTTAAGAATCCTAATAAAGTAGGAAGTATGCAAATTAAGCTTTCATTTTTAAGATAAACAAAATGACTTTTTGTGAGCGTTGCCTTTTTATTGCTGCATTCAGCTGTAAATCATGTCTTAAAAGCAAAGCCATCTTTTAAAAACTGTTTTTTGAAAAATAGTGTATTATTTTCTCCTGAGCTCTTGAGACAATTTCCTGTCCAGATCTGGTACCCCATTAATTTTATGCTACTAAAAAAAAAGTCGCTCTGAGCCATAGGAAGCAATTTTGGGATTGTTGCACACACATATATCACAAAAGATCTGCCTACTGTAGTTCTACAGATGATGTTTAACAAACTCCTGTTTACCCTATTTTGGGATTAATATCCTCCTTTCCTCAGATTTGTGCAGTAACATAGCCTTATGCTACACATAAATGGAGGATCTTTTCTTTTCAATGTGTAAAATTTGAGATTTGAGTGCAATTACAGTAACAAGAGGAACTCTTTTTCTAATGAGTCTCAAAAACCCCTGACCAAGAAACATGTAAAACTCTCCCGTAGAGAGGGAAATTGAGTGCACAGTGTTAGCATAATAGCAAGGGCTGAGACATTGCTTTGCACTACAGTTTTATGGGATGATATTTTAAAAGGTATTCGGAGATTTATGGCTTTTTAGGGACAGCTAAAATTGTTTTCACATTTCTAATACTGCTTTCATTAGAATTTTGAAAGTATGTTTATGGTATCAGATTGAATTCTAAGGTGTTACCAAATCATCCAGAATCCCCACTGCTTAAGTATATTCCCTCATATCCCTGTGTATCTTCAGAGGAAAAAATGGGATGAATGTAAGTGCTTTGGTTTAAAGTATACAATCTGTATTCTGTCATGTACTTCATCTCCCAGGGAAGGTACCTGGGAACTTGCTCTGCTGTTTTTATTTATCCTGCCAGTGCAGTATATAGATGAGAGGACTAAGGTCCAATGGTGTTAAAACAAGACATGAAATATTGATTAATTCTTTTTTAAATTCCTTTTTCCTCCTGAGTATAGCAAATTTCAGATGCTACTGTCAATATAGTGCTCTCCAATAAAGCTCCATTATCGGAAGGGTCCTGATCTTCATCGTGTTCTTATAAATGGTTATTATGATTCTGAAACTCTTTGAAAGCTCAAGGCCAGTGTTTTCCTGGTGCAAGAGCTGAAAGCAAGTTAGAAGCAATGCAGCCTTTTATCATGGCAGAATGTTATTTTGAAATAACATGAATTGGATTGGGAATTCTCCCTGCTAGACGGTAGCAGAACATTCTGGTTGAAGAGATGAAGATCCTGGTGGGGCAGATAAACAGATGTACACTTTAGTGGCTGTAAACTGTCAAAAAAAGAAGCTCCATTACAGCTGGTATCCAGCTAATGAAACATGAATGTTTGACACCCTGCCTTTCATTCCCACTTGTCATTCTTCAGTTTAAGTTAACCCTTCATTTATTGTTTCCAGTATGGTCTTTACAAAAGCAGGTAAGCAGACACTTAGCTGTTTCACCAAGGGAAAGGACATTTCAGGACAGGTAGGGACAGAAGTTCACACCAGCTCACCCATGAAGGATGACAGACAAGGGCAAGGAAGAGACTGTTTAACTACTTTCAGTGTTCTTGGACTAATCTCTGGGAGTTGAGGTAACTGTTTTTCACTAAAAATCCAAAGGTTTATTTAAACTGGAGTGTAGTGGAGTTTCTTTAGGAATGTAAAGCTCTTGGAGCTTTTCTATTATCCATAATAAAAGGCATTAATCAGAGAAGGAATTTGAATCTCAGACCTGTATGTGCCAGGTAATTGTCATGATAAAGCTTGTACAACTACTTTTTCATCCATTGTCTTAAATAGTATTTAGTTCAACTTCAGCAAGGAAGTAACACAGAATCGGTGATTGGTGTATTTATGCAGGAGGAGGGAGGCAGGAGACCACAGTATATTTTTGCTCTGAACCAGGAAACAGCACCTGAGGTTGGTTCTTCTGTCTCATAGGGAAGCTGGGGCTTAGAGGCTGGATAAGGTGCTGTAGGACTTTTTTTTCCACATGAAAATTTTATTCCTACCCCAGGATGAAAATGTTTTCAGAACATTTTGTTGGTGGCAATAACTTATTTGCACATAGGCTTACTTGGGAGTTCTCTTACAGCAAAACTTAATTTTGTGCAAAGGCTGCTTTAACTTAGAATGGAGCACAGACTGCTCCCTGCCAAATCCAAAAGCTAAGAGCTTACAGGTGTGGCAGAAAGCTCATATATCCCCTCCTCTCACTCACACCCAGCTCTATGAAGGTGCTCTGTTAAGATGATTTTGTGAGTTTTGTGGTATCTTTCTTTGGAAACTGGGCATTTTAAAAATAATTTAAAGATAATTATTTTCACTGATTCCAGTCAAACTGAAAGCAATACATGCGCAAAGCTGGACTTCAACCAGTTTGTAAGCAGCAAGGGCTGAGTGTGCTCTCATTACTCATGAGGTTTGAAAGCAGTGAGTCTGGCATGCCCAGGTTATCTGGTAACTCCATTGACTCTCAGTCCCCCATTGGTAAGATTTGTGTGAGCAGAGTGAACAGGATTTGGTTTGTAGTTAACAATGCATATGTTTGCTCAAACAGCCAGTCTGTGAGCCAAATCCTTGCACATGTAGTTTTTCTCACTCGTGCAGGTAATACTTCTGGGCTGATTGAACTTACCTAGTCATTTGAGCAAAGACTGTCAATTTGGGCACTATCCTCTTGTGGTTTTCTCTCTGCTATGTTATCTCAAAGAATGATAACACAAAATTATGTAAAGCTATATACACAGAATTTTGGTTTTCAGAACTGTATATTAGATGGTTTTGCACCAAAATACCCTTGGAAGTTTCATTACTGTGTGAATTTTCAAGTTGAGGATAGCCCAATGTAGATTAAGATTTTGCTTGCAGAAAAAGATGGTGCCTACTCACATATACACACCACAAATTCTGACAGTACTTTGTATTTTGGTAAACTTCATCTCGTTTTACAAACTCTGCTAATTGCTAGCTTTCAGATGTGAAAATAAATTATTTTCTATCTTACGGGAGATGCATTAGTTGACTTCAGATATTTAACATGGTATTTTTTTCTGTGGACAATAGCTGGAGGCCCCAAGCTGGGAAGAATGAGAGCATATCTATAAATAATTCAAAGTAATTGTATGGTTTTGACAGATTGTCAAGCTGCTTAATGTCTTTTGTCCCAGGCAATAGATTGTATTTCTTTGATAAAGTGTTGATAATTTCTCATTGCAATTTGTTTTGTGTATGTTATATTTTTACAGAGTCCAGTCAGGTTCATATCTCAGCACGGGTTGGTTTACCTTAATTTTGGCTATGGATGCCTGCTATGGAATTCACGTCTATGGGATGATAAATGACACCTACTGCAAGTAAGATCATAGAAAATTATTTTTATGCATCTACAATTCTGATGTCTTGTCAAAATTTCACAATTGATTTTAATATCATAAATCAAAAAAATGGATCAGGCAGTCATTTCCCAGTGTTTTGCATTGATGTGACACTATTGTCAGCATATTCACTCCGGATATGGCATGTGCTGTTGATAAAATAAAAACATTTACAAAATCTAACATCAGATGTCATAAGGAACTATTTTTAATCAAAGATCTTTTGCAGTTTCAGAATTAGCTGGAAACAAAGTGTGCTCGTACTCTTTTGATAAAATGTACTTACTTCCACTGCTAAAACAAATCTATAGAGTAGAAAACTAATACATTATTTTCTGAATACCAAATACACCTGGAAATGAAATGAAATTATTAGCCCAGGATAGTTACCTGAAATTACATTTTGCCACCATTGAGCAACCTACTTGAACTTTCTAGGTTATATATGGCTTGTTTTGAGTAGTAGAGGTTTCTAATTAGATAATAAAACAAGTCCTGTGAGCTTTATCACCATAAACTGGCATAAATTCCAACCAACTACTGTTGGTGACCTTACAGTGACAGTGGATTAATCCTATTGTCAGAAGTATAACTCTAAACACAATTTTTAAAAGTCCAAGTTAAATACTTCAATCTACTGTGTATGGTAGAAAAATATGAAATGAAACTATTCCTCATTCATTCAGAAAAGCAGGAAATGTCATGAACAATGTATGATACTGGTACATACACATCTATTCTTCTGTACCTAAGCTGGTCCAAGTCCTGCAGGTAACCAGTCCTGTGGGCCATGAGCTCCTGAAGTCAAGCCTTTGTGCAGATTCTCAGTCCACATTCTGTGTCACTCCAGTGTGAGACTCATTCCTGGCAGAACCTAAAAAATGCTACGAACAACAGAATTTGAGTCACAGCTGTTTAATGACGATATCTTAACATTAGAGGCTGACTTTTTAGAACTTGCAGATCTCGTTGATTGAGTCATCCAGATGGAATGAACAGAATGAACATATGTTGTTCTTTGTTTATGAAAACACACAGTAGGCACCCTGAGATGAGGGGTGACAGGACTCGGGTTGTCCTCAGAGAGCTCAGCCAAGCTGGCATTGCATAGCCTTGATGTAAAACCAGTCTACAGCATGATAGCACTGTTGGCAGCAGAGAAGGATGTTTCCTTAAAGATGTAATTCTGACTTACTTATATTGGATATTACTCTTATTGCTGCATTGTTCAGCCAGTTCAAGAACCAGTTTCAACAGCTGGGACTATCCAATGAGAAGACTCTGCTCAGGGAGGGAGCCTTGTGGTCTGAGTTATCACAGGTTAAACAAAATGTTCAGTGCCCATAAGAGCCAGCGCATCAGCTTCTTACTGACCGTTTAGATCAGTGTATGCTGAGAGATGCACTGAGCTTCTTGTGCCTTAGGAAAATTCCTAGAAATCATGATGTAATGAAAGCCCTTACACATTTTAGCCAAGGAGTTCAAGTGCTGACACATGGAAAGGATTTCAGATCATTCATAGAATTGTTTAGGTTGGGAAAGACCTTTAAGATCATGGAGTGCAATCGCTAACCCAGCACTGCCAAGTCTGCACTAAACCGTGTCTCAAGTGCCACATTTGCACATCTTTTAAATCCATCCAGGGCTGGTGGGTCAACCACTTCCCTGGGCAGCCTGTTCCAGTGCTTGACAACCCTTTTGGTGAAGAAATTTTTCCAAATATCCAATCTGAACCTCCCATGGTGCAGCTTGAGGCAATTTCCTCATGTCCTGTCACTTGTTACTTGGGAGAAGAGACTGACCCCCTCCTCATCACAGCCCCCCTTCAAGCAGTTGTAAAGAGTGATAAGGTCCCTCCTGAGCCTCCTTTTCTCCAGGATGAAACCCCTAGCTTCTTCAGCCATTCCATATGGGACTTGTGCTCCAGACTCTTCACCGGCTCCGTTGTCTTTCTCTGGACTCAGGCCAGCACCTCCATGTCTGTCTTGTAGTGTGAGGCACAAAACTGGATACAGGATTCGAGGTGTGGCCTCGCCAGTGCTGAGTACAGGGCACAATCACTGCCCTGCTCCTGCTGGTCACACTATTGCTGATCCAAGCCAGGATGCTTGTACCCTGTATTCAGGTGTATTATAAATTTGTCTTTCTTGGTAATAGTACTTAAGTGTATCTTTCTTTTCCTTAGGTCGGAAGGCTTTCGTAAAGTTCCCTACCACTATTACGAGCCGGGAAGAGATGAGTGTGAGGAATACTTTCTCCATGAAAACGCTCCATATGGAGGCCATAGGTTTATCACGGAAAAGAAAGTATTTGCTAAATGGGCCAAGAAGCACACAATAATATTTACACATCCCAACTGGACAGTGTCTTGATACTGGTTTACTTAACTCTCCCTTAACAGCATATTACAAAAATGTCTCAGTTTACAATAGTTTTGCTTACATCTGGCTGGCCTTTCTCAGCCTAGGTAACACTAAACTAAAAACCAGAAGACAAAGAGCGTGGTGGTTCAGCTGTTAAGCAAAATTAATCATCTGTGGAAGGCAGACACATTGTTTGTTATTTCTTAGGGTTTTACTCCACACTATGCACTTTATACTTTAACTGGATTTTACTTCAAGGCAGGAGCAGTTAAAGAGAGATGAGATTTCCTGTATATTCAGGTGCACATAGAGAACATGGTGGTCCTTTGAAAATTGTCCGTCATCTCAGATATTTAAAATTATTATTTGTGGCTCATTTGCTGTACTGAAGCACTAGTTCCATTTGTGGTATCAGTAGGAATTTTTGACAAGAGAAATGTGAGGAAAAATACAGACCTCCGAGGTCCATGGTTGAGTAGATTTTAAAAAACACCTGAATATATTAATACACAATGTATTGTGAGCACTTGCATATATGGTAAAATTAGAGATGAGCTAAGCGTGGTTCTTGAACTGTACCCAACTCTTGAATGAGAAGATATTACCTACTCAAGACTCCTGATTAATTCATAACTTCTGAAATGCAGCTCCCTTCCACCCTGGTCAGTCTGCACCATCTGGGACTATGTAGTCTGTACTTTTTGAAGCTGTTGTCCCACAGTTCAGCTCCAGCAGAATGGCACTTAGCAAAGATTGTGTTTTGTAGCCCACAATGAACCTTTGGCTGTTGTACCAAGCCTACTGTCAGTACCCAAGCTGGTGTAAAGTTGTCTCATGAATATCTCCATTTACTCCAGTTGTGCCTTTGACTTGCTCCAACATCCAAATAACAGTATTTTGACAGTATTTCCCATGCAGCCATCATAATTTATTTTAGATCTCTCCAGTTTCTCCATCTTTAAAAACAAGGATAGTGTCTATCTGCCTCACAAGGGAGTTGTGAGGACTAATTTAATTTGATTTAAAGCACTTTCCTGATGACGAATGCTACAGATCATTTATTCTTAACACAAAAACAATGGTACTTGTCATTTATTCTTGTCTGTTGGGTATTTGAAGAAAGTGACAGTGTGTCTGGCTCTGATGGCAAATTGTTCTGTGCATCCGCTTTCCTACTGAGGATAATTTGTAATACTGAGTTCTATCAGCTTGCATTGCTTCAGATGAAGTTGAAAGAACTCCCCATCTCCCAGTATTATCTGCACATTAAAAGGCAGTTCAAGAATCTTAAAATATACTCATCTCTAGTTTAAATATGTATTTCCAAACTTACTGTCATGGAAAGTTTTTAACTGCAGCAGACTCATTTGTAATTTGACCATAATTCAACTACACATGTGAGTTTTATTTAAACTGTATTTAAACTAATGCTTTAAGTTTAGAATGTGTCCTATGAATATTTTAACATCTGGAATGTCAGATTCAACACTGTAATAGCCAATACTGTGAACACTTGAAGGAATTATGTGTGGAACATGTCACACAGGGTTTACTCACACTACTTAAACATTAACCAACAGGAAACTTTGTATGCTTTTGTAAATCAAGAAAAGGGGAAAGTAAAAAGCTATTTTTACATGTAAGTATTTGTATACTGACTATTTCCTATTGTATATTTGTATATATAAATCTATATTTTATATGTTCATTGCATATATATTCTCTCATCAATAGCTTCAACTCTTAGGATGGGGAGGAAATCTCTTCACCAGTATTCCTCCTCCTGATCATTGGTTTCTTGTTCCTGTTGGTAGGTGATTCCAGGTTATCATCTCTGTTGCCCCTTCTATTTTCTACCAGAAATGCAGCTCCCTGATTTTATTTTATAATATAGCTCAGCTTTCACTGCTTACTTTAGTACTCTAAGTGTTCATTCTGGTTGTCAGACAAAGGCTGGGGCCGTGCTTATGATCTTGGATAAACATCTGTATTTAAACACAGGCTTTGTCCCAGACTTCTGGCATGACTTTGTCTCACCTTCCTGTTCGGAAAAGGAGAACAGTAGTATTTTCCTACTCCCTTCTTGACTGACTTTCTTGAAAGCTGTTGAGATGAATATTCCCATTTTCAACTTATTTGTATAATGCTTTGAAGAAGAGGTACCCAAAGTGTCTGAAAACTACAGGCAATGCTGGGATATACGAGTAATTAAAAGTGGCTGTTTCTTGGCCCTGGAGTTTAAAATCAGTTGTAGGCTGATACAACATGAGATGAAATCAAAAGGGGAAAAAGGGTCATGGTTGGATGAAGAGCTGTAGTAGCAAAACCAGATTTATCACCATATGCTGGCCGAATATATGGGAAGCTAATAAAAAACTGTAATGCGGGATTTGAAGAATGCGGGACATGCAAAATTAGGGAGAATGTTCCACACATATTGTACAGGGCAGCCTGGGAAACCCTATCATTCCCTTGAGGAAAGAGGAACTGAAAATAAGAAAATCAGCCCATTGAACTTGTATTTAGAAGGTTTTTGGGTTAATAGAAAACTGCTATGAAAGTGCTGCACATGGAAATTGTTTGGGCTGGACAGACATACATGGAAGTGTCCTCATGAAGCAGAGTGTTTCTCCCCTGAGTGTTTCTCCCCAGTGAGCATAAGGATTCTGCCTGAGTTGTGTTCACCTGCAAGGTGAGAAAGTTTTTAAGATAATTGATACTTGCCAACTCACCATAAACATGTTGTAAAATATGTGCTTCATTCTGAAGCTCCTTGAAGAGTGTTTGCATGCTGCATGAAACAATATCAAAGAGGATAGCTAAGAAAAATATAGCTCTAAGAACATCTAAATGTACACAAAATTGAGAACACAATTAGGGTTCAGTTGTCACAGAGCAAAGTAAAAGTGTTGCTCTCTGCCTGGATTTGCACTAAGAGCAGATCCACTTTAGAAACATTGCAGCAGGCTTCATTCATACTAGAGAAAATGAACATCAGTTCCCTTATTTAAATGAGCCTGTCTTTAGCATAAATTAAATGCATATTTACATGATTTTTATTATATGAGTAAGGAACTGTGACCAGTGTGTTAAAGATGATTCTACAAAGAAATTCCTTGGTTGAAATCTGTTAAAAATCAGCTGTGGTGCTAAAGAAAGAATGTCAGTACTTGGATGTGTATAAGGGACCTTGGTGGTTCACCTTCTAAGAGCAGTTAAGACATCAGCTGAGAATCACTTATTAATTCTTTAAGATAAAACTACTACAGTTTACCTGAATGTAATCATATCCTAATTGCTTATTCATTCAAGCAGTCCTATTTTAATCAACTACTCATGAGTATAAAACAAGCAGGGAGTTTACCTGAGGTTTTCAAAATGCGTTTTCACATTGCTGCTAATAGAGGAATAGTTTGGCCTTTTTTTTTGCCATCAGTGAGCTAAGTAGTCATCAAAAGTTTCTTTTAAAATTTAAGGGAGGTTTAAATAAACTTGTTTTAAAAAGAGAGAAAAAAAGACATAAATTGCTTAGTTTTAATAAACATTTAAATTTTAATATACTTTATGCTTTATGATGCATTACCTTCTGACTTTTTTTTTTCAAAGTAGAAAGTTTTAAATAGGAGCAGAAATTTTCATTTAAAAAATGTCTTTTTGACTGGCTAATTACTATTCATAGATAATTAACTGAATAAAAAAAAAGTGTTGTTTTTTCTTTCAAAACTGACATAACAGACATGATCCCAACCTTTTCATCCCTGTTAGATGTCCAGACCACATCCTTCTGCTTCTACCAAAGCCTCTTCTCAGAAAGAAAAAAATTAGTCTATATATCCAGCCAAATTCCCTTTCCATCTGGGCTGGGAGGCTCCATCTGCAGACTGCTCCTATCCGTTACATCAGTAAGTGGGAAGGACTGATGGAGAGCTCTACTTAGGAGCAGATGGTGTTCCAACTTCTAAAAAATGCCCCTAAAGTGCTTTAGGCAAGGAGTACCCGTTGATCTCTCCTGGAAATACTTTACTGAAGTATTCCATTTCTTCTAATGCCTTTAGCTCCTGTGTAGCATAGTTGTCCTACTCTCTGTAGTAGGAATTATCAACAATGGGAAAGCCTGCCCTTTACAGGAAAAGATGGAGGCAAATTCTGTGTTGTTAAATATTTCCACATAAAGAACACCAGGGATGCAGAAGTCAGCCTGACACAAATTATCTGAAGACTCACTGATTTAGGAATCTCTGAGGACTCACTTCAAAACTAATGGAAGTGGCTAATGGAATGGGGCACCTACCCCAGTAAAATCTTTGCACTCCTGGGTGCTAAGGTAAGCAGTGTTTTGTCTGGGAAGTACCATGTGCACATAATGTTTTGCAGAATTAATAAAGAGAAGCCCATCCAACTCTTGGAGGGCTGATGCTGATGGTCTTTTATTATTCACCTGCTTGTGGGCTGGACTGAAGTAGGACCCCACACAAAGATAGCTGGCAGCAGAGCACAGATGCTCAGCCAGAAGACATGTCCAGGTAAGTAAGAATTAAATAAGAAATCCCATGTGAATTATAACTGGATGATGCCCTTAGTAAGCAGAAAATCAGAAACACTTCACATATTGATGCTTACAATTTGCTGTCTTTTTTTCTGCATGTATGTCAGAAATAGTGTGTCTTCAGTTGTGCTCAAGCAAGCCTGGGGTTTGTTCATGATGAACCTTAGGGTACCCACAAGAGTGAACCTCAGTGCTGGTATCACACAGGAGCTGTCTGTGGGCATTGTGATGTACTGTGAGCAACAGTCATGTATTTACTAAAAAAAGTCCTGTTTTTCCTGACTTTATTTTGTTCCTTTGGGGAGGAAATGTTTCATTTTTAACAGGTGTGTCTCATTCTGTTCCTTCTTTCCTGAGAGGGTGCACAGGAATGAAACTTTACCATAGAGGAGTGAAGCCAGCCACTAGATTTGTATATTTTTTTTGGCTATTGCTGTGATGTTTATAGCTAAAGTCATAGGGAAAGGGAAGCTTCTTGTAAATCTTGCATAGCATAATCTACGGAAGTCTTGCGTGTCTGTTCTGGATTAGAGTCTCCTAGGCAAATCCTCTCAAAGGGGCTGAAGGAGAAAGAAAAGGTCTCTCTCCACTGAAAGGCAGGACTTCTGTGGAAGCCATAACAACGTGTGTGGCACTTCTGGGCCTGCTCCCCCAGCTTTTGTAGGTCCCCACTCAGCTGCAGCTTTGGTCCCTTTCCAGCCCCACTGGAGAAGAATTCTCCATCTGACTGATGCAGGCTGTGATCCGCACTAAGCCTGCCCATCCTCCCCTTCTGTGGATGAGGAAAGTGCTGAATCTGCCCTGAGGGTGCAGTGTCAGAGCAGGGACACACTTTCCAGTCAGCAGCATGATTTGCTTGGGGCACAGTCTCACCTCGGGTGCTGAACTCAGTGTCTTGGAATATGATAGGAAAGATATCAGTGGGTTTCGTTATTGTTTGTATGATTAACTCACAAAGAGTTACTATTTTATGGGTGTCTTAAACAGCTGATTTCATGTCTTTTTTTTGCATTGCTTGCTACTGTTTCTGGGAATTCCTCAAAATACACAGCTATCTACATCTGCCACTGCTGTTCTAATTTACTAGAAAGAGACTGTAAACTTGAACTAATGCATGTTCTTACCATGTATTATGCATGATAGCATGTTACACATTTTATTCTCCACTGTAATAAATAATGAAAGTTTTGTGTAAACTTAGTTCAAGCAGCAGAAGTAGAACTTTTTCTTTCTCTCATGCCACGTATTGCGCAAATCACTTTGCTGGAGCTCTGTAAGTGCCATTAGCAGCTGGCAGCAAATAAACTGTTGAAACTGGTCAGGAAATAATTACTAAATTTGACATTTTTCACTGAAATATCAGAAATAGTTCATCTTGCTTTTGTGAACCTACTCTGGCACTCACAGTCACAATTCTGTGTTCTGCTCTAAGGAAATCTCACATCCCGAGTGTAACTTGGGAATGACTTTTTTGACACAGGTGTTGTTAAGAGGTTAGGAGGGCAATGATCCCAAAGTTTTTATATTTGTGGGGGTATCATTTTAATGGGAATTGAACATGTAGAAGATTGGCTAAGATACCTGCAGAGTTTTTTCATATTGTTGCTGCTGAAAATAGTATTTCTGAAGATGGTCAAAGGGAAAACAAACTGTGTGCCCACTACTCTTTTGGCTGATCACCTGTGCCCTCCTCATACACAGACACACTCACATCTGCAAACACAATGAGTGTCTGTAGGGAAGGTCCCTTTTTTTATCAGGTAGGGGCAAGTAAGAACAACTAAGACTAATCTGCATGGTAAATACAGCTTATGGTGCTTGTTGATTAATGTTTGTTCTGTCTATTTCCAAAGCCTGTGTCTGTGTTAGCAAAGAATTAGCGTAGTTGGATAGGATTTGTAGCCTGAAACTGTTGATGCTAAGGACCTGATCTCCACACCTATCTCTAGTTTGATCCCAGGGGCTGAATGCCACTAGTGATTGGAGCACATCCTTTGTTTCCATCCAGAAGGAATCTGGTGCACATCCTCAGGAACACTCCATCGCACAAACTAAAGCTCATTAATTGAGGCCACTGTACTGGACTGTCCCACAGGAAAGTGGAATTCCTGCTAGACCATCTTACAGCTCAGGCTTTGCATGGGTATTTTTTTCCATGGGTATTTTTCTTTCAAATCTGAGATCTGATTCCTCCTGTCAGATCAAGGGAATTAAGGGCTCCTGATTCTTCCTAAATTTACCATCCAAATGTGCTCCATAAATCAGGAGTGTGATATAGGACAAAGTGATCCAGCGTGGGTACAGCTTGGTAAGTGCTTTGTTTGACAAAGAGTTAATGTGATTCTGCTCGTGGATGTAATTTTATCCTGAATATGCTGGGTGCTTGCTAATGCATGCATTATTTTTATATAGTGCAAGACACATAAAAATTCCCTTCATCATTTTCTCTGGGTAATTTTGTTCTTGTGGCCTTCCAGTTGTATCTGTATATGTGTGCATATATGCATGTATATACAGCGTGCAAGCATTCTTCTGTTCTTAGAAAGTCGCTACTGTATGCTGCTAACATAAAATTTTTTAGGCAGTTCATGTTATACAATTTATTACATGTATTCTTTTGTTGCCTTTTTGTAATGCTGACAAGTGTATTGATAGCAGATACCACTGTAAACTTAGAAAACTTTCATACTATTTATACTTATTTTGTATGTTTTGCCATGTGATTTCTTGCTATATGTTACTTAGTTTTTGCTCCCATTTGGAGAATGTGCTTCTATGTATTTGCAAAACTGTGCCTGGATTATTTTAAAACATGAATAAATGTGTACAATTTTCCAATTGTCTGACATAATTTATGCATGATTTTGTGCAAAACACTTTTATTCTTGTTTATGTATGTGCCAGTATAATAATATCTGACAGTTCACTGAACTCAAGGAAACAAAGATCATTTTTCTCATAAGTGTTATAAATCAGCTGCACACAGTTTAAAGACATTTTAAGGCATCTGCCCTAAAAATATTCAGTGATGTTGGGAAAACTCAGCCACAAAACCTACACTTACAATAACTCGTGATTGTATTTCTGTGTGTTAAAACACATTGCAGGCACAAATGCTCTTTGTGGAAAAGGTCCATTGGCTCCTGTCCATAAAGGGCACATCCTTGCCAGAGCGTAGCGGTCTCAGGGGTGAAGCCACTGAAACCCCAGGAGTGGACACTGAGCCCATGCTTGAGAGAGCCGTGTTAAGTTTGAGTTCCTTTTTTTTTTTTCACATCTCAGGAGAAGATGCAGACCTCTACGTGCAGCTACAGTGTTGACAGGAGTTTGAGGAGGACCTACATAACTTTTGTTCCCCAGTGGACCCCGTGGTGCTGAGGGAGGAAGGGAACTAGAACTCAATCAGCCGCTGGTCTCTAACTTTCCTATTTTCCTGTTCCCAGCTAAGAATATGATTAACAAGCAACAGGCTTCAATCTGTAAATTTTAATTTGGTCTGTATGTGCTGAAGTGAACACATGTAGAGTAGCTGGGTTTGTGAAAGGACTGGAGATTCTGGGTGTATCTGTCAGCACTGGCATATGTAATGCAGCAACTGTTACCAACTAATTTTGGGCCAGATTCTGGTATATACCACTTAGAACTGGGCTATTTTGTCAGCTACCACAGTGAAGGAAATGAAAAGAGTATTTCTGTGATAAGGATAAGACTAAATAAAGGGAAGAAATGCCTTTCACATGCTCAGCTTTGAGGGTCCTTTAAGTCTGATATGCTGCCAAGGGGCTTGTTAAGAATTTGTGTGTTACTTTTTCAGGCATTCTCTCTGCATAAACCATAATGTTCACTTCAGAACTATTACAGTGTGAGCTCTGAATGCATATTAGTAGCATGATGTAATATGGATTAATTTTGTCCTTTTTCCATGCAGGATGGTTGGATATATTACTCTTGAAGTACATCTAGACATGATAGTAGTGACATGGGATGTGAATGTGAGTTTATTTGACTGTTTGTCATAGGACCAGATAATCAAGTAAAAAATAGTTAAATTGTTGAATTAGCCCTCTTAGAGCTTTCAAAACCCCATAGAATAGCTAGCCTAGACCCTTGAAGCTTTTGCTCCTGTGGCTTTACATTTGGATCCTCTTACTAGTTTGCACCAGATCACCCGGTAATACTTGTCAACAGTCTCAGTGATATTTCCTTTTTATTACTGATTTCTTCTGTAATGACTGATTCTTCTGCGAACTTTTATGTTTTCTTCTAAATTATTGATAAAATTGTGAAGTAGCGTATGCCCAGAAAGCTATCGCCGCAGAATACTTATTCTGTGATCACTCTTATTTAAATTTCCATTTCAAAATGTCAGTTAACCAGTTTTCCATTCCTTTAATGTGAGACATGTCAATTTTGTATTATCATGTTTTCTTAACTCAAATGTCATGAATACCACATCAAATGTCATATAGAATCAAAGTGTATCAACAGTGTTGTCTTTCACTTATACTCACAATTGGAAAAAAAGCCAGCAAATGTGTTTGACAGTATCTATTTTCCATATTGCACTTAGATTGGCATTTAGCATATTTCTCCTCTTTAATTAGTTAGTAATTGAGTCCCCTGTCAGCCATTCCATTACTTTGCTCCAGATCAATTTCAGACTGACAGGACTGTAATTATCTAGGTCATTAAGTTTATCCTTCTTAAATATTAACACAACATACGTTTTCTTCCAGCTTTCTGGAACCTTCCCAATTGTTCCAAGACTTAGCAAAAAGCAGTAATAATAATAGAGATTCTGCAGTCAGCTCTTGAACAACTCTTGGATACAAGTTATCTGAAGTTTCCTATACAAGTATTTCTTAATTTTCTTACTTCAGTAGCTTCCATTTAATTTTTTCCTTTTTTTTTTTGTTGCCTGGTAGTTTATCATCCTCATAGAGTATCATCAATTGTCTGTCTTCTCCTTAAATACTGAGCACAAATACTTATTGAACACTTCTTTCTTGTCTTCATTACTCTTAACAAATCTTCCACTTCAATCTGATAAAGAACTGGTACTATTGTCAGGGTTCCTAATGATTTTGAAAAATATTGTCCTTAATTCTCTGGCCATAAATTTCTCCTTACAACTTGGCTACACTTACTGGAGGAATTATATATGTAATGCCTTAGTTCTACTCTATATTCAATGTTATTAACTTTCTTTTTTCATTTCATTGATTTACAATTAAGTAGAGGCTTTCATTAACCCTTTGATCTAGATATTTTTTTGAACACATACAACTTTCTTTCCTGATTTTTCAGCCAATAAATGTTTGTATTTTCCAATTATTTACCTGTTTTCTCTCCTAGCTGACTCTCCTTTTCAGTAATTTTCTGGTTGGTAAGAAGACTGCACTATCCATGTAACTGTGTGGGTTTCATTCTCTTTGTGCCCATAAAGAGCAATCAAGTTATCATCATAGCCACTATTATTAATTTACTTCTGTTATCAAATACCTCTGATCATTTTTCATTATTTCTGAGATGCTACCTCACATAAAATTCTCTTTTTTGGAGAGTTCTCCATTTTGGTTTGAGAAACGTTCAAATAGAACGTTCAAAAATTCAGTAGAGGTACCAGCATCATGAGACTTCAGGCATATGTCAGGCAGGTTGCCGTCTCAGATGATTGTGCACCTTTTTTGCTCCCTACTCATTACAGAAGGTGCAAAGGCATCCAGTCATCTTGCTGTCTTCTATGATTTGGTGATTTGCAGACAGCAGCTACTATCCCATCTAGTGTTTTATCTGTTAGAGTATTGATCCACTGCATTCACATCATTTGCTTCTGAGCTGCCAGTGTCCTGAAAACAGACTGTAGCTCTTTTACTGTGGAGTACCACTCTTCTTCTCCTTCTCTGTACTTGATCTTTCCAAAAATAGGTTATAACCATTGATTTTAGTGTTTCAGTTATGCATTTCCTCCCATCTGATGTCAGTAATACCAGCTACACTGAATTTATAAATACGTAATTTTAATTCCTTTAATTTTTTACCCAGACTATCTGGTATTGTTTTATAGAAAATCTACTACTTTTACATTCTTCACGAATTTTGGTTTTGCTGTCTTAATTTCATCCTGAAAAACTGGGGGGTTTTGGTTGGATTTGGGTTTGGTTTTTTTCATCAATTCCTCTTTTAGCACTTATTTTTAGCCTCTTTCCTAGCAGGCTGTTTGCCTTTCTACAGAACAGGAGACCACCTAAATGGTGCCATCCTGCCACCTGCATCAAAAGACAGATGCTCCATGTTCAGAATCTTTTTTTCCTGTCTTACTTCATTCACCAGCCAAGGATAATATCCTGGAGGAACACACAGACATTCTTCTTAAGCAATGTTCAGGGTTCCCTGACCTTGTCTGAGATCTGTGAGACAATCCCTATGCAGCAGAGTCACTGATGCGTGCGGTCTTTCCAATCATCTTTAATCTCCAGCCTTTTCCCCGAATTGGTTGGGCTGCACATGATCCCTAGCTGTCCTTTTTTTGAAAAACACTTCAGCCTCTGGAGAATTCTGAAATTTGGGTGGGGATGAATGGGAGATGGAGGGAAGTTGTCTGTTTTCCAATGAAAGTGTAGGCTGTGTTAATGCACCTGCTTGGGCCCTGCTGTTTATTGTTGCACAGAGTATCCAGACCTCTGTGGGCTGCTCAGGCCCTGGGCTAGCAGCTCCCATCTCTCCTCAGATCTGGCAGAATTTGGGAATGAGGGAGTCTGAGTTCTGAGAATATGTGTAAAGTGAGCAAAGGAACTGTCAAAAACCTAAACATTAAGATCTGGCTTGTTTTGTCGTAAAATTGATCAAAATCTGCATCTTTGTATGGAACATTTAAACTACAATCAGCTAGCACTCTTCACTGGCAAAAGGAAAACATTCTACCAGAAAAGTTCTGATTAACTCTTTTCCTGTCCAGAGGAGAGCTATCTAAATTAATTGTCTTTGACAGGTGAGGTCTGTCCTCATTTTGGTACAGGAGATAAGGTACTGGTTACGACACAGCTGGGTAGACTTCCACAGCTTTTTAATTACAACAAAAGCACTTATCACAAATGTCTTGTAAGCTGAGTGTCAACAGTGCTTGGATTGCAGCTGCCTGGCCTTGGGGTTTGATGGCTTAGCTCTTTAATAGATAGGATGAAACATTATCCTGCATTCTATGACCAACTTTGCCTTCAGCCTGTTTTTATAGTGCCTTATAGTTCATCAAGCCCTACTGCATAGGCCTTAAAATAAGGCTAATCAAATCAATTTGGTCTCACATTGCCTTTTTTTGTCAGCACTCCAGAAAAGATGCTCAGTTCATTGTTCTGACACACTACAGGCTGCATTGCTTCATCATCTTAGTGACCTGATTGATGAGAGACACTTGATATATGGTGATGTCACCTAGTAAAAAGTCTGATTGCTGCCTTGTCCTGTGTATTAGTTCTGCAGAACTAGGGAGGGAGCTAAGCAAATGCTTCCCCTGGAGATACTGCATAGAAACAAAAAATCTTCCAGCACCTAATTTTGCAGGATAAATCCACATGGTACAGTACCAGCCCCATTCCAGGCAGATATTCCTCCTGCCTCTGAATGAGCAGAACGTGCCTGCATACAAATGGCAAACCATTTGTTACGTTTTTGCGAGGAAAAACATGAAAAAAATCTGTCGGAGCACAGCCTCACAGCTCCTGGTTTCTCTGGCCTGTGCTGGGAACAGGTTGTTACTTGGAATTGTGAATCACTTGGTATTGTGTTGATTAATTCACACACTCACATACACACACAAAACGGCATGGTAAAAATGTCATACACTAAAACATCACAGATCACGTCACTGCCATGTACTTTTTTTTCTACAAGTGTTGTGGAAGGAAGGGGAGACAGCAGAGTTTATACTTGCACGACTGGCTGAAAGCTGTATACAATGAGCACCTTGAGAACATCAAGTAATTGTGAAGGGAATTACTATGAACACTATAATGATTTTATTTTTTGTTATTTCTTCATGCTATCTTGAAAAGATCCATTCTTTTCATCAGCACCTCAAAGATTCTTCCCCAAAACTGTACTAAGCAGACTTACAAAGAGTTTCTGAAAGTGGTTTCGATTACATGAAAAGAAGCAGTGGGAATTTAAGAAGGGCAGAGAAAAGAGTGAATATTTAAACTAAGGACATTGAGACCTAAAATTCCAGCGCTTTATGTACTGTTCTTCTCACTGGTATCAATGGGAGCACTTACTTAAAGCTTAGTAGAGGATTCAGGGAGTTTCCTTCATATCTACAAATGACTATAAAGCACAGGGAAAAAAAAAGAGGCCAGCCTTTTTCTGGTGTGAAGCCTTTGTTTTACCTTTCATGATACTTGAAATGGCAACCAGCTTTACTGTTGGTTCAAATGTCAGAATTCACTTCCTCCCCATCCCCCAGAAAAAAGAGGACCAGGGAGTCAAACTGCATCATTTTTCGAGGGCAGCCTTGCAGTCCTTGGGAGTTTTAAAATGTGAAAAGTACTGTATTATTTTTAGTGCATCAGTAGTGAATGGGATAATTTAACAGCACCTTCCGCTCTCAAGTATTTCTTTCCTTGAATAGATTATTAGACAGCAAGGGTTGAGGATACAAACCTTGAATCATGAAAGCATGTGTACATGCTGAAGAGGTATTACAATGAATTATAAGCACTGGTAATAGTTTAGAATCCAAAGGGCTAGTGACCTTTGCTTTTAAAAACATGCTTTAAATGTTAAATTCTACAGCACTGTCTTCTCAGCTCTATCTCCTAAATGCTTTTGGACACACAGACCATGGGATTAATTATATACTGCAAGCAACAATTCATGAATATTTAACACACTCATTTATACTTAATGAATAAATTTGCATTTTGACAGTGTTATTTAATGTGGTTTAAGGAAAAACTGCTCATTACCTTTCAATTTTGTAGATTAGGAGAATGTAATTGGAGTGATAAGGTAGGAGAGAGGCTGCATGATTGTTCTCACCGTTTGTTCCCACCGGTTTTTGATCAAAACGGCTCAGTTCGCTTTGTTCGGGGGAAGTTTGTCTGTCTCCGTTACTTCATCCCGCTCCCTGCGGGGAGGCTGAAGCAGCGGGGGCTGAGCTGGGAGGCGGCTGCCGCAGCCCGGCTGTCCCGGGCCGGTCCTTGGGGCAGGGCATCCCCCGGCCGGTCCCTGGGGCAGGGCATTTCCCGGGCCGGTCCTTGGGGCAGGGCATCCCCTGGCCGGTCCTTGGAGCAGGACATCCCCCGGGCCGGTCCTTGGGGCAGGGCATCCCCCAGGCCGGTCCCTGGGGCAGGGCATTTCCCGGGCCGGTCCTTGGGGCAGGGCATCTCCCGGCCGGTCCCTGGGGCAGGGCATCCCCCGGGCCGGTCCTTGGGNGGCCGCCCGGCCCCGCAGCCCCGGCGGGCACGCTGGGCTCTCCTGTGGGCGCTGTGGCTGCGCGGGGCTCCGAGCTCTCCACCGGCTCAGACTGCACCAGGTTTTGTTGATTTCCCCTGAAGACTTGGTCCTTTTGAGAACTCTCTGTAAAAAGAAACAACAAACAAACAATCAACCCCAGCCCCCCGAAAACCCGCAGTTCATCTTGCAACAAAACCTCGGAACAGACCTGTGTACATTTCAGCAGTTCAAAAGGAGAAGGAGGTAAAAATATAAATTCTTGTTTTCTTTTTGTATTCTTAATCTTTAAGCCTGTCTCATGATTTGTTGAAGGGGAAGCAGTGGGGAGGAGGAACAACTTGTTTTGGTTTTGTTTTCTGTCAGCAGTCCTGATATGAAAACTCTGTCCCATTTAAATTTCATGAGGTTTTTTTCGTGTTATTTTAATAGGACTAACTACAAAACCTTTTTACTTGGGTATCTTTGCTTTGCCTTTTAAGCATGTATTTAAACAACTCAAATGTTTCCTTAGGCATAGAGATACCATAAAGATTTCTTAGATACTACAAATGAAAAGAATCTAAAATAATTAGAAGTTGAAAAAGAATTTCCCAGGACTTGGTCTCATCTATTTCTGTATCTGAACAGCAATAGAACAGAATATCCCCAGGTTCCTAGTCTTTAATACCAAGGGTTGATTTTGTGAAAAAGTTTTTTTAACGGCTTGCAATTTGCTTCTTTAACAAAGTATATGCCTTGTTTCTATTTGTCATTTTGGAGTGCCATATGGTGGCAGATCCTAATCCACAACATGTTGCTATAGTTCTCTCTGATCTCTCTTGAAAACAACATAATTACACAAATGGAGACTTGACCTTTCATTCAGCTTTAATGGACTGTTTTCTGAGCACATTTCTAATCAAAGAGAATTGCATGAAATGTTATTGTCGAGGTTGGCTACATATATCTTGTCTGGGAAGGGAAAAATCTTTAGGCCAGAATCAGACTGTTCACCAACTCCCTGTTCAGCACACAGAGTAATGACATCTTGATTCTCACACGGGGGCTCTAGAAATAACTTTGATGTTAAGCAAAACAAAGATTTGAAATGTAAAAACTGTGTTGATATCTTTCCCCTCTGGGCAATGATGCATAAGCAAAGATAGCCCATCTCTGACATGCTCCTCATCCTGTGGGAATATCCCCACACGATATTAATGGAGGGGAATGCACCAGATAAAGCTGGGATCTGCATTTTGGTGTTCTTTTCCCTTAAATTTTGTAAGGCTTGAAATCTTACATACTGTTTTGACTGCATCCAGCAAGCTAAGAGCCCGTGATTTGCACTCACATTCCCAAACCGCCTGGGCCTCCATCACTGTGCATCTCCAGCTCAAGAATTATGTTTCAGTCTCTCAGTGACTTAATGTAATTCTGGTTTTAACATATCAAAAGAATCTAAGCTCCTGGTGGGATATATGGGGCAAATCTAGGTGGACTTCCTGCACATGTCTCCTTTTTATTTAATATAAAATGGAAAGGGTGTGTGAGGGCCCGAAGCAGGTGTGTGCAGGCACCAAGGTCAGTTGTTTCCCAGAGGTGTGTGCTCATTGCTGTGTCTGCAGCTGGTGCTGATGGGCTGCCACAGGCTGGGATATGCAGGTACTACAAAGGACAACTGCAACACTGCCTGACAGGGAACAGGTGCTTCTCCTACTTGGGAGGAGAGTTCTTAGCCCTGGTTACAGGTTTTTCTTCCTGTTTTGGTCACCAAAATGGTTGATAATGTTCATAATGCGTGAACAATAGAACCTAAGGTTCATTATTTCGTGTAATGTTTTTTGACACCTGCGTTACCCTTTTGGTCTGGAATTTGATACCCCCCAAAACAGTTTCTGTCTGGAACACAGGATTGCTATCTTAGGATATTTCCTAAGATATTTGTTGCTGGAAGTGTGTGTTGCCTGCTGCCATTTTGATAAGGCAGGAAAACAATAGAAGTCCTGTCTTTAAAACTTGTCCCACTGGGAAATCTTGGGTTTGTGAATATGGTGACTGATTATATGCATCACAAGACAAAACTGCATAATTGAACAGCAACAACTGTCTGAAAATAATCTACTATTTCAATCAGTTGAAGGCTCCAGTGTGACAAGTCACCAAGTATTTACACTCTCTTCCCGTGATCAGTCTACATGCTAGCTTGATAAAAGGTATTAGCTATGAATACATGAAATAATCGTTTTTATTCCTCCCATGACCCACCTTTGAGTGTGCCTAGAGTCATGTTTGATGGGGCACAACAGGCACCAGATCAGATGTCATCAGGCCTCCACATACCAGCTGTTTGGTTTACTTTTTTCCCCTCAGTATTAAAGGTTTAAAACTTTTGGGAACAAAAAGATGATTCAGGATAGATTAGGCTTGTCTTCTGACTTTGGTGATTCAAATTTACTTGCATAATTGAACTCAATAATGTTTTGCTTGATAATGCATGTGAACTGGGAGATGAACAAGTAAGGAATCTATAATTTTTCCTGAATTTTGTTCCAAATTTACTTATTTCTGTTGAACGAATTTGTCAGATGTTGGGAAATCTATATATGATGCTTGCTTTGGATTTTCCAAAGCAGAGCTACTCACATCCAAGTTATGAAAAATTAGTACATTCATAATTTGTAACGTATAAGGAATAGTTAACATCCAACTCATTGGCTATAGAAATCAAGCCTGGGGGCATATTTAATTGACTCAGAGTCAGACATATTTCTCCTGTGGGCAAAGTGAGGTAACTTTTCTGAGACACAGAAGTCTCTCTCATTTGTATCTTTTGCCAAAGATCTTCAAGCCTCATGAAAACCTTCCTCTCTGGAGTATTCTTCCTTCCACTACTGTATTTCCTCTTAACAAGGTATTGCTCTTCTGCTGTTAATGTTAATGAGAGTACTAAAATCTCTTAATAAGAAAATGTTTGAATTAATAAAGACAGTGCCTTTGCTATTCAGGATCAGCCTGATTCCATATGCAGAGATTTCTATGGACAATTTTACAAATGCTTGTGTTTGGCCTGGCCAGGGGTTCTCTGGAAATGCTACAATTTCAGGGAATAGCATGAGTACTGTAGTCAGGCTATTTGGGGAGATAACACAGTAAAATTTTTACCAGTATATTATCTCAACCTAAAAATGTTGACACCTGAACAGAGCAAGTGCTGATACATTCATTTATAATGAATTAACTAGGCTTGCCTGAGCTTTTGAAGGTTACGTGACTGCATTTATTGATCTCATTTCACTGGTATCAATAAGAGCTGAAGTTTCTTGTTACCCCACAAGGCTGTTCATGCCATTGTCTCCCAGATTCATTTGAAGCTTTTTCTTTGATCTAGAAAGATAAAAAATCTGCATGAATCCTTAGAAGACGCTCTGGTATGGTTGTTCTATTTATTGTCAGTGAAGGGACATAAGCCATAGCCCTATTACTAGTTCTGGGAGAAAAGAAGTCTGGTTAGCAATGGATTTGTCCTTAATGCATTTCTCCATTGATTTTGTTCCACATTCCCCCCGTCCCTTAAAAACCTTCATACACTGTGATATCCCTATGTCCTCTGTCTTTTTCCACACTGCCCCTATGCCTCTCTTGCTTATCCCATGTGTATTTCCAGAGAGATTTTCTACTGCGGTAACTGAAGTTAAGGTGGCTTCAGAGCTCCTTCACATATTCTGTACCACCTTCTGTCCTGTCTGGTGGTCCAAAGAAAACATACTTTTGCTGGTTTTAAGTTATGTGTAGACTTCTGGTCCAGTTAATAAACATGTACACACTCACTGTTTGCTGCTTCCTCCCTCTGAGCAAACTGAACAAAAAAGAGACAATTTAAACTGATCCTGCCTTTCCTTCATTTAAAGTTCTAGTAGGGGCTCTCTCCTATTATCTGGCTGCTGAGCTTCATGAAACTCATGCCTATATTTGAGACCTTTGTTTTTCTGTGAAATTAGTTTTAAATTACCTAGTGAAATCCAAAGTTACTTAATGGAAGAAGACAGGCATGCAAACAAGCATTGCGTCTGTGATCACATGAGGTTTGTTTGCATTGGGACATTAGGCTTACACAAAAATACATGGAAAGATGGAGGCAGTGATTTACTATTCCTGTGGACATCTTTGCTAACTTTCAGGACCAGTTGTGAGGCACATTACTGTTTCCCCTTCGGTCATAGACCTGGATGGGCTGAGGGGAGGCAGCAAACAACGCTGTTGGAGGGTTTTATTGCATTTTGTTTTATGTGTCTTTCTTGTTCGTATTTGATCGTATGACAGGTGTCAGTTGTTTGTTTTCTAAGCGGTTGTCTTGGTACCTGGAGAACTGGAGGTGCCTGTATTTTGTGTATTAGTACTAGAACAATAAATCAGAGGTAAGGATAGAAGCAAAGTTTGCGGGGAGACATTGTGTAACAGAAAACTATGGGAGGAGATTTGGAGAGGTCTGGACTGCCAGCTAATGTGGAGGAGAGGAAAGAAAAGAGCAGCCTGACCTTTCTGTTGTGCCCTTATAAGAGGTCAGAGGAATGAAACAATAATGGCAGCCTTCAGTCTCGAAAAGGGCAGCAGGAAGAGAAGGGCAGCAGCAGCAGAACTCAGCTACTGCTGTATATTCGATTAACATTTGCTGCTCACAATCCCATAATTTTTCACTGAGTAGGAGCCAGGATAAAAGCCATCCTACTTAGCGTCCATTTCACAGAGTGAAATCTAATTAGTTAAATGTTTAAAAGTTAATGAAGAATACTCAATGTCAGAAAATATGTTCTAGTGTAAGTGCAGCCCTCTCATACAAGCACTTGTGCTGCCGTAAACTCTGATTACGTAAATAACACCTCAGAGGCAATGCTATAAAAGGCCATTTGGCAAAGGGCCAGGAGGATGCCATGCAAAAATGTCCAGTCATCTCTTTAGGGGTTCAACTCCAGTGTTAATGAAAGCTCCCCATAGACACACACGGGAAAGGATCTTAATTTCTGGAGTCTGTGTGTCGTTCACATCTGTAACTGCAGAATGCTGGACAATAAACCTGTGAAGATGTTGTATCTGGGCCTGTGGGATGCTTGCATTTCTTTGCTTTAGGACTGCTGCTCATACGTAGGTGCAGTCTAGCTTGAAACACTTACCCAAGAAATCAAGGGGAAAATAACCTGAGAATTGTCTGATGAGCTTCAGATATCACTGGAGTTCCTGAGTTGTCCAGCTGAAAGTGCATTTATTTGACAGTTAAATACTTGATGCCTGAATACAGAAGTTGAAATAATACATTTTGAGGGCTCTAATATCTCCAGATGAAAATCTGTGCTATAGAACTAAAATTCAATATTATGTAATATAATATTTTGCCCCTACACAGTGAAATTTCAGCACATTCATCTCTGAAAGAGTTTCCAGGAATTATTATGCTTCTGCAGGAGATGAATCAGAAATGAAAAAAAATGATCTTTGAATCAGACAAAGGCAAACCTGTTAAAAAGAAGTATTGGGTGCAATAGTACCACAGAGAACGAGGCCAGATTGTGTGTGAGAGTATATCAGCATTGCTCCATTGAAGACAAATGGATGATCTGGCCTGAAGGTTGAGTCCTACAGGGATCTTAGGTCATTTCTTTCTGAGCCTCTGTTCTTCTGTCTGCAAGCTGGTCGATTGCACCTTAACAGAATCTAAATATTGTCGTTTCAAATGTGTCCTCTTTTTACAATAAATATTCATGAAAATGAATTTCAAACTCTGGTTTGTCAAGATCTAAATACAAGTAATATCCAGCTAAGGTACAGGTGAAGCACAAAGCCTTTTCTCATTATACAGTTATCAGAAACACTCTAAAAACTACAGTTGGAAAGACATTCTTCGTTATTTTGATCTATGAGTAATTATATAAAATTATATTTTTTATATATATATAAGCGGTTTTTTTAGAGGGAGCTGCAGAATGATAATTCTGTGACTTGAAGAGAAAGGAACAAAAGGTTGAAGTTGGAAAAATGGTATTTTTTCTTGAAGAAAAAATATGAAAGAAAAATCAACCTCCAGCAAAGGAGCTAGATGTGATTAGAAGAAAGATATAAAAGTGATCCCTAAAGAGTGGAAAGTAGAAACTCTTCTAAGAGGTAGCTGAGAAGTAGTGAAAGAATCAACTACCATGCCTCTCTAGAGGAGTTATTCATAGCAAAATGCTGAAGAAAAATGAGTATACTAGAAACTTGCTGTGTAGTACGTATTCAGGCTCAGATAAATATTCACATTTCACGGCCTTTGCAAGAGTAGCTCCTGTGAATATTTTAACATTAACCTGGTGATCACCTGTAAAAGCTGTCACTGTTACCTTACTTCATACTCTCTGTACTGGGTTGTTTTGTTTTGGTTTTTTATTGGCAGCTGTGGTTAGTGTGAAAATCCTGGTGGATCAATTAGGAATATTTTCTACTTCAATTATGGTTGAGTGGATTTGCCACTATGAGAGAATCTTAGGACTGATTTTGATTCAGATTTCATACCTTTTTACACTAAGTAGTGCGTCCGAATCAGACCATCTGCTGTGAGGCGCAGTCCAAAAAGGGTTCAGCGAGATTACAAAATTCGGGTGTTTGCATTCCCACCAGCCCTTCACCCCAGTGCAAGTTCCTGTATCTTTGTAAGGCTTTCCACAGTAGAGTTTTGCCAAAACAACTGGTCCTGGTGCTGGGCCAGCAGTGAGCAGGGATTAGGGCACGTTGTGGAAACTTAAGGCAGCACAGAACGACCCCCTGCTGCTCCGAGGGGAGTTAGCCAGGAGCAGGATTCAGCCGCGCATGTGGGATGGCTGCAGATGCTCCTTCATATCTGAACACCGAGCAATTTTTGTGGGGTCATTACGTGCCTAAGGAGCAGTAATGGGAGGTCTGTGATATTGGATGGAAAACCAGTTTGAAAGCTTTCAGAAATCATTAAACAGTTAAAAGATGGGAGACTCCCTTCTAGGGGGTTCTGGAGAAGTATGTAAGTACTGCAAGTGTCTGTGTCCCCTGCCTTATGTTAGACTGGTTTTGATAAGAAAACAGAATTTCTGAACCCTTTTTTAATTTTAAAGATTTTTTCAGGTTCGGGGGGTTTTTTTGTGTCTTAATGGCACAGTTTACAAAGACTGGTAGAACACTAGTTACAAACACCTGAAGTTTACAGGATTTCTTCCGCTGTACCAAGAAACTCTGTGGACTTCATTTGGGATTTTCCTCTTGGCTGGTCAAATATTTTGAACAATTTTATCATTTGGGTGGAATATGAAGTTAGGAAAGGAGCAACTCAGTGGCTGAATCTAGCCACTTCTAATTCTTGAAACCAAGTCCCTCCCACAAATCAGGTAAATATCTTTTATTGGCACTTTTGTTGTTAAGATATTGATATTTCTGTGACTTCCTCATGGACTTTTTAGTGAATAATTAATATTTGAATGGTGTGAATGGACGCCTAATCCCACGGTATTATTCCTGTTCCTTGAGTGGATGCCCACAATGCTTTTAATCAGAAAATGAGTTTTGCTAAGGCCCGTGAGGCAATTACTGCCTTAAAAAAAAAGGAGAGATGGTTCTATAAAGGGGAAGGGCACAATATCCTGTTTGTGTTCCTGAATATTGCACATGAAATAGCGAGGACTGCCTGCCTACCTCACTGTTAGCTTGTAGTAGTTGTATTTGATTTATCTTTAGTTGTTCTCTCTTCAGAGCCCTTCCATGCTCCTCTTAGCCTTGCTCCTTACAGAGAATATCAGAGATGAAGGGATAAACTTTTCTGACATAGGTCTATTTGTATGTGAATACGCTTAGAGAGGGTCCATGAACACTGGTGTGAATGAGGTAGGTCTGTACAGACATTGAAATGTTCATCAGAAGATGAAAGCAAAAAGCTATTTTCCCTTATCCCCAGTCTCTGAGGCAGGATAAGCACACTCAGAACAGACATGACAAGAGTATTTCTAAAATCTTTTAAAAACAGGTGATTCATTTGTGAGGGCAGATTCTCAGTTGGTGTAAACTACATATTTCATTCATTAATCTTGCCATGTTGATTTTCGCTGAGAACCATCTCCATAATTTTCAGAATATCGTCCTACATGCTTCTTGCCCAGAGTGCTGTCTCACAGGACGGTCAGATATGATGACAATGGATATGGTATAAATAGGCAGAGACAGATCTCTGAAGGGATCATTTTGAAAGAGCCAGATGGCAACAACCACATTTATTTTTTTCCCAGTGTCACAAATATGCTTTGCAGTAGGGCTGTGCTTTTTCATTCCAAATGAACCCAACCAAAACCTCATGTATCTTTTCCATGTATATTTCAGTTCCTCAGGGAGACATCTGTGGGCACAATTATACAAAGTCCAAGCCTCACTTTACTGATTTACCATCCAGGAAATGCAGTGACATAACCAGATTGCTTATAATTGTGGTTTTTTAATTGGCTTCCTGAAACATTAAAAAAGAAACAGTGAAAAGCAGAGTTGCTGATACAGGGTCCCATGCATACCACTGCTTTGCATGAATAAGCCTCTGATTAATTCTGAAATCCCTTAAAACACATCTTAGTCATCCTAAAAATTTAAACAACATTTCTGTGTTCAAATTAACATCCACATCACTCACTTAGTACTTTGCACTTTGTGTTCCTTCCAGCCCTCTGCCAATTTTTTCCTGTTCTATCTTGCTGGTAGAAGTTCCTACCTTCTCCTTGATAATTCTATGCATAGGAGACAGTAGCTTTCAGATAAACAAAGTCAGCTTCTCTTCCCTTACTTTAGCCAGCTGAAAACTTTTCTGTCTGTAGTGGAGGTAACACTACACTATCCAGAGCAGGTGTTCTTTTGGCACTAAGCAGCACACTTGAGTCGAAAGATTCATTAACTGAGATGTAAGCACGCTCTATAAAATTCTGGATTCTGGATTTTTAAACTTCATACCAGACGTGGGACCATACGTGTGCCTTTTCTGCCTTTGCCAAGTTTTTACTAATGATCATTAAGAAGTACAGTGAGATCCAGCATTTTTCAGCCTAAGTCTTCACGGACTTGTTGAGCATTTTTTACATAACAAGAATTGCTATTTATAATGTTATAATGCAGAAGGGGAGAACTTCCGGAGGGCAGGTTCCCACTGAAGCACAGCTCCTGTTCAGAGGAGGGAGGAGATAAGCCCAGATTCCTTCCCCCTGCTCCCGTTGGTGATTATTTACCCTGACCCTAAGGTGAGGCTACCCAGCTAAGCTGCAGGAAGGGCTTTGCTTAGGCGTCGCTCTCACCCAGTCTCCGCTGCGGGAGCTGCCTCTCCCCTATCTGTAAAGTACTCTGGGGGCTGTAATCCTGTTTGGGATGTTTGTTTCTCCCTCCTCGCTGTGAGTTCACATTCCCCCTTCACGAGGAGCTGCGTGGGTGGCAGAGAGACGCTCGAAGCAGCAAGGTGGCAGAGGAGCCAGGAAGGCTCGGGGCTGGCAGGTGCAGCCTCAGCCCGTCCTGTTCTCAGGCTCAGGCTGAGCAGTGCCCAAGGCAGGCGACCTGAGCTGGGTAGGAAATGCAGGCTGTAGAGCTGCCTTTGTGCCAGCTCTGTCAGGTGATCCCACTATCGGCTACCTGGTCTTTCAATACGTGATACTGGCCTGAACGTGGTAGGCAGTGCACTGGGAAAACACGGGGAAACACATTTCTTTTTACTCTCAAACTGTCTGAATGGGGAGACAAGCGATTTGGGGACTTTTTTGTGTATTTTTATTCCTGCTATGGGGAAGTTCAGGACCATTTTTGATCTGTCTTATGTTTGGGGACAGTAAAATAAAGAAAGCAATAAGCCTCTGTAAATACAATTTTCTGGAGTACAATGGCAATGATACTGATTAGTGATAAGTGCACTATTGTTCCTTGATATCTCTGTGAAGTGGAGGCATGAGTATTTTGCTCCCTGGTGATCACTCACTTGAGGAGGAATTTATGCTCAGCTGTATTCTGCCCTATTTCCTGGTATTTTTGGTAAATCAAACTGGCGCCTTCAGCACGCTTGCCTTTGTACTTTGAATGGTTTGTCATTTCAGAGATGAAAAATCCTTTATACAAATTTGAAGGATAAAAACTCTGTATGGCTTTTATATTCAAATTTGTTTACAGAATGATATTTGCAGATAATTTTAAGTTAACCTCTTTTTTCTTTTTATTTTTTTTTAAGTGATGTAGTCAGTTGCTTGTTCTGTGCTTGGAGGTGTATTTCTTTTATTATGTTCATTATTCATGATGGTTCTGTACTCATGCTATGGGAATCTGCTGCATTCATTAAATACCATTTCATAAAATTGATGGACTGTAGCTGGCACAAGTTTATCTATAATATTTTCAAAGAGAGTATATCATGTAACCAGCTTGTAGGATAAGCTGATACGTTTTAAAACACATTCAGATTTATTATGCATTTTATGATTGCATTGCTCCGTCCCCTCCATGACGAGGGAGCACATGCCCCCAGACCAAGTCCAGATGCCTCTTGGAGCTAGAATTTGATTCTGTTTTGCTGCTGACCTGCAGCAAGCCCTCTTCAGGATTTCATCTGCTGTGTGACATTATACATACTTCTGGAAAAATACGAAGCTTTCAATTCTTGTAATCATTGCATTCTAACTTAATTCCTTCTGCTAGTTCTAGCAAGGAAAACTTCTTCATTTCCTCTATCAAATACTTGTGATGAAATTTCAGTCCTGC
The DNA here is from genome assembly GCA_013397845.1 of Melanocharis versteri. Classification (NCBI taxonomy): domain Eukaryota; kingdom Metazoa; phylum Chordata; class Aves; order Passeriformes; family Melanocharitidae; genus Melanocharis; species Melanocharis versteri. The sequence goes on from VZTG01008006.1 coordinate 1,183,281, forward strand.
ACACCCATGTCTCTATGCATGCATTGTTTACGGTGTAAAGGTGAATAAACACTACAACACAGAGAAAAATTACAAAGAATTTTGAGATTCCCCAGGGTTTCAGTTTTGTATACACATATAGGGAAAAATTATTGTTGTTGTTATGATGGTCTAAGAATACAGATAAGGCAAGCTTTTCAAGAAAAAGTCATGTGTTATTATAACAACTGTTAGAATTTTTGAGGGGAATAAAACCCCTCCCTTGGCCTTGCACACCCAAAGCTGGGATGTTTGTCCTTACTGTGTTCACTTGTATAATAAAAGATGTCACCTCTCCCTAATGTGTCAAATTTACATTTTTCATAAAAGCTGACCTTGCTTTTGTATTCAGCAAGTAGAATTTTCTCATAGCCACCAGCTTTTTTTTTTTTTTTTTTTTTTTTTTAAAGGTGTGAGAGTTTTATAAAATTAACTAA
>VZTG01008006.1:1183750-1308302 GCA_013397845.1 Melanocharis versteri
TTTTTGGAAAGTGTGAGCGCATTATAATAATGAACTAAAACCTAGATAGCAGGGAGATTGTTGTTATAGAGGACAACACAAACATGATGGCTTCTGCACTCATCACTGTAAAAGTAAATTGCAGATGGTGGGAAGTGCTGTGGTCATCTGATTACTTTAATGTGGTAATACATTAGCCTAATGTATTGAAGGTCAGGAAGTGTACATCTCGGTGGCACTAAACTGGAAATCTGCAGAATATAACAGAAACCAGCAACAAGTATCATAATTGATTGTCATTAAGAAATTAATTCAGCCAGGACTATTTCCAAGCAGTAGTGAAGAGCAGAGGGCTATAGACCTGTATGCAATTCTATAACCACCTCCTCTCAAGGAATGTTTTATTTGCCAAGTGCCACTCTTCCTGCAGACACAGTTACAATAGTTTCTCCTTATGCACTTTGGTCACAGAAGTCTATCCATTAAGAATCAGAAATACAGGAAATGCAGGATCAGAACAGATTATTGAACACTGATTATTGATCCAGATTATTTTGTAGGTCTAGAAATATGCTCTGGATTCTGTGAGTGCACAAATCTACTTGACCTTTCATAAATGCTAGAATCTGTTAGGCTGTTCTTTGTTGGATATGAATTGTTTTTGTAAAGCTGTTCATTAAGAGATGTAAGAACATATAAAGCAAAGTACAAGACAGTTAATTTGCTTTGCCCTGATCTGCTGATGCACTCGAAGATGTGACAGAACCAGAAAGCCTAGCAACTTCATATGTTCCTGGGTTGGTACTGAGATAATAATCACAAAACATGTTTGGCAAAGCATTTCTTAATCCTAAGGACATTTTTTCTCAAAGACTTTAGAGCACTGAAAGTCTGAAGACAAGAAAATTCTTTTTGATCGATCTTGTTTCACCTTCGATTCTCATTCTGCTTAGCAACCTTGGTCCAAATAGATCCCTCCTGCCTTTTCTTCTTCCAGCTAGTTCTGCTTCCTAGTTGCAATAAAATGGATCTCACTCTTCAGACAGCTCCTCAAACTCAGTGTTCAGGTAGACAAACTGCAGCTTTCAGAGCAAACCACGGGAGAATTTCACTTCTTTCCTATGCAGGTTACTTTCTGAAGTCCATTCAAAGACTTTACTGCTTGGAAACTCTCTTTCATTGAGGATGAGACACACACAGTTGAGATCCCACAATGACTCTCAAGTTTGTAGTGGTTTACATGGTTTCTCTCTCCTGTCACTGTACGGATGGTTTAGTCCTAAATGGAGCTTGTAATGCAACAAGCCAATGACAAAACATTTGCCTTTAGCTTTTGGTACAGAGCTATCATCTTTCAAAATGGACAAGTCAGAAATACTGATCTCAATGGCAGAGCACTCCTGAATACTTTCTACAGTTAGCAGTGCTTCTACTGAATTTCGTTATTCTGCTTTAGTGACCCAGCAATAAAGAGAGCTTTAATTATTTCCATTGTAATCTGAAATGTGGTGTGGTTGTCAACCAGCCTACAGGATTGCTTGGTTCATGACAGGTGAAGAATTTTACACTGTAAATACTCTGCAGTCCTTTCCCAGGATTTACAACTATGTCATATGTGCATCCATGTCTAGTTGTTATGGTGCTGTTAATTTCTGAACTGATCCTGAGGTGAACTGGAGAAACTGAGCTTCCGTCTCATTAGTCTCATTTTTTTTCCTTTTTTTTCTTTTAGCAGCCAAAAGAGCAGCACATACAAAACACTGGTTAGAAGCATTTCAGAAATACAATATAGTTATATAGTCAGTTTCCAGAACAGTATTTTTGAAGAATATATACCTGTTTTTCTTTCCCTTTCCTGTCTTTTGTCAGAAGGATGGTGTATTACTGGATGTTTAGTGTATTACTTTTTGCGGTATAATGCTGCTTAGAAAGATGTGCAAGCAGTCTAAATTTGATGGGAGTGTGCAAATGTCATGCAATACGACAGCCTGTGCCAGAGTGGAAGAACACAGACAGTGGATCTCAGTTTTATAACAAGGTGGTTTTTTGTTTTTAATGAGGCCATTGGGCAGAATAAAAAGGGTGTGACTTTTTTTTTCACTCATTGCAAATATATCTCTCTGATCTTCCTTATTCTCTTATCTTTGGATGAGCTAGATTATAATAGGAACCCTCAGAATCCTTTGCATTTTTTGAGCCTTTCATATCTCTTATCTGAGAAATTATCTTTCTTCATTTATAACAGACTTTCTAATGTAGCTTTCTAGCTGGCCTGTTGAACTGCCTTTTCAGATCTATTCTGTTTGTCCAGTAACTGAAAGAACCTGGTCTGTCACATTTCCCAGTAACTCTCCTACAGACTGAAAAGCACCCTGCCTCTGAACACTCCACTGTGCAGACATTGCCACCTGCTTCTCTATTTCATCACTCATTGGCAATTACATGACTCATGCATGCAAATTAGGGATAAACAATTCTCATTAAATTTGAGTTTACCCAAACTTTCTAAACATTTTCTGATTTTTGCAGATGTACTTTAAGTTTGTGAAACTTTGGGAGGCGTGATTTGTTTTTTCTTTAAAACAACAACATCTTGGTGCTAGCTGTGAAGATGCCAGTCCAATTCTAAAGCATAGATGAAATCTAAGCAAGTAATGCCCTTGTCTTATAAATAATATAGTCTAGTTGCACTCTCAAAAAATGCAGCCATGTCTAGAATTACCTTTTACTATCTGAAAAAAAATACAGATAATCATTAAAAATATGTGAGCTAATTATTCATATTTATTTCTCCAAAGTAGTGAGAATTCAGAGGTTTATAAGTTATTTCAGTTAGGAATTTGATGCTGTAGTCTGGTGACAGGAAACATTTAACTTCTGATGGACCAGACCCGAGGGAGTCTGTCACACCGTCAGTGCCATTTGAGCTGATGTTTCCCACTCATCTTACTGAGTAGCCAGTGGCAGGAATATTGTGGATATTCTGCTCAGCCCATTTGAACCCTTCCTTCACTACCCACTGTGCTCTTCACAGACACACCTTTGGATGTATTTTTAGCCACGTTGACAGATGTATCTTGCATTGTAGAGTTTCTATCTTCCACCTTAGTAACACCTACATAGGTGTACACAAATCAGCTTGGATCTGAAGCATCCCCTTAGTGTCACAGCAGGGATTCTTGGGGTGGTCACAGGGCCATTTGATCAACACTGTCCTGCTTCCAGATTGGAGCTGGGGTGTCTGTGTGGTGCTGTACCAGCCTTGGATTGCACTGATTCACAGAACTGTCCTGTATTTCACTGCACAGTTGCCCCAACGCAATAAGTGGAATTCCTTCCGGTTTTTTATGAAAAGAGAATGTTTCTTTGACGATAACCTCTTGGGAAAACAGGGCAAAGCCTTGGTTAGCAAGCTCTCATACTCTGGTAACATTTAATTTAAAAATTTTCTGTAGAAAGAAGACACTTGTAGACAGTCTACCACATAATGAGACCATATTTGAAGCAGACAGATGCAGCTAAATGAACCAGGAAAACCTAGAGCTCATTTAAAAAGGTCTGCTGTAGCACGAGTATAAAACAAAAAAAAAAGCCCCAAACAAACAGCAACAACAACAACAACAAAGAAAAAAGAAAGAAAGAAAAGGGAAGCTTTATAGGGTAATCCTGAGTGTCTGTCCCTAGTATATTGACTATCTGAATGGCAATTTTTAGAATTCAGGAATCAATTATATCAGCACATTCAAGAAGATTAAAAATTAACCACTTTTGCTTTGTCCTTTGCTATAGTACTTATATTTTTAACAGTGACTTTCTATACTATTTGAAAGATAATCATGCTAGAAAAAGCCCACATATTGTAAGAAGTTTCAGAAGGTATAAGAGCAAGGGCTTTCTCTCCAAAGGATAATGAGCAGAGGGGCACCCAGATGAAAAAGTACAGCTTGTAGAGAAAAAAGCACAAACTCCTCTCAGCAATTTCTGAGGAAAAAGGAAGTTAGCAAGAAAAAGAAAATGGATATAAACATACTGTCTGACTCATACAAATGCTGAATACCAGCAATTAAAACATTTAAAAGATGGCACTGCATGTTAATGCTTCTTCAAAGACAGAGTCTATTCTTCTCTAGTCTTGTGTAATATGCATCATCTCTGGGAAGCTGAAACATTTGAAGGGAGGTCTTCAAAATACTGTTCCTCCTTCCAAATGAATCATTCCTCCCAGAGATAGTTAACTATTGCCATCTCTTTGCCATAAACCAAATGATAGCCTAAACTCAATTGTAATAGCAATGTGGTTTTCTGTAGCATCATTTCAAAGCAGAGAACCTGAGGATATGTTTATTTATTGCTTGGTGAACAAATATATTCTCAGCAGATGACAACTGAGGATAACATCCTGCTTTAATGGCACTTTTTCATGGTACGTTTTTTCCCACTTTCCCTCATACTCACCTTCTTGTATTTTTCATTTACGAGTTTCTGGTGTGCACATCAGCACTAATCAAACAGGCTATGCTTTTAAAGCTTCATTCTTAGTCATGCTTGGGTTGAATGTGTGAAAACACCTCCTTCCCAGCCAGAGACACCACTGATACATTGCAGTCTAAAGAGAACTCTAATGATTGAGGCACTGACAAAACTGCCACTTGCACACTGCAAGATGTAAGTATAATTTGCATGCTGATGCAATGCACTGCTAGTGTAAGTATGGTCTGAAACCTCTACAGCACTGTCTTAGGGCAGATGATGCAAACAAGGAGGAAGTATATGTGGGGAAAGAGACATAATTTATAGTATCATGACATTTTGTCTGGCAGGCATGCTTAAGAAGTGATGGCATAAGTGTCACTAACTTCGGGGTGCACATAGGTAAATTAAGTTTCTCCTTCAGGGGAATTATCATACTGTATTTTCTCACTTTATCACTCACAAGTCATCTGTAAATATAGATATTTATATATTTTAGGAATAAACAAACAGCCTGCATTTCAGAAGTAAATGAGTTCCGACTCTGGACAAGTAATACAGGGTTGTGTTTACCTCAGAGCTCCTTAGTGGCCTTCTCTGCTGTCTCTAGAACATGTTTCTCCATAGCCTATATGGTCCCTACTCCTAAGCTTGAAGAGCCTTCTGCTCTCAGTCATCTGGGGACTCATTTTCAGCAACTGACCCTTCCTGAGGAAAGTATGCAGGGAATATGTGTATATTGAACCAGTTCCATAGAGTAACCAAAGCATGTAACAGAAGTACCACAGTGCGGGGGGGATGTTTGATACACATTAAGAATAGCTTGGTTTTCATTTCGTGTTGCTTTTAGACAGACACCTTTTTAAATCAGGAGGTCAATCTTCAACTCACCCTCTCATTCTCAAAATTAATTCCCATGATAGGAAACTGAGCCAAAGCTCAAAGCCACTTTTCCATACCCATGTTCACAGACTGGCCTTGGGCCTAAATCACCTACTGAATAATTTAGACTTGACTGAAACATTTTTATGGTCCCTCATAGCAGTTTTTCAACTGCTTTGAGCAGCCATAGCTACACAAGACAGGCAAAGTTTGTCCCAGAACCTGAACCAAATACACACAGATTGCTAGTCGTCGCGCTGTTTAAGCCAAGATTTAACCCATGTTTGTACATACTCATTTCTGTGATCTTAGCAAGCTTAGGGCAAAGTCCTTGACAAAAATTTTGGTAGTGCATAAGGTTTTGATTACTTTGTTCCTGACCGTAAAAAGACATTTATAAGGCACTATGGTTTGTGTCTTTTAAGACTCTATTCCTCAATTAGTTGATCCTATTTTCTTTGCCTTTTAAAGGCAAGGCTTTGTTTCTTTCTAACCATCTACACTGAATGATAAAATATGAGCCCTGAGGCCCTTTCTTTGGTTACACTCTCTGCCATTCCAAGTTAAATCCATACTTAAGTTTTGAGCTCTTCTGTGGGAACAGCTGAGAGCTGAAGTGTGTTTAATAAATCCATCATGATACTCTAAATGATCAACACAGGCTGATTATTAGTTGGGCTTAGGATGTATGTTTTAAAAGCAATCCCATGACCTGGTATGAAACGTTTAACTTCCACAATGCTTAACACAGAGTCGCTGGTTAAATCATTGGCCTGGGCAATGTTGGTGTGGCTGTCCTCTGAATTTCTGTCAGATCCCTAAATATGTGGAAAAACAACACATCCTGTATCCATTACCAAAACTTTCACCAACTTCCCACCCTCAACTGTTGCCTCTGGCTATCTAAAGGAAACTGGTTTTTAAAATGATATACTGCTTTAATCCAACATTGCACTTCCATACGAGACAATTGAGGCTTTCTTGTACAGCCTTCCTTGTTTCACCTGGACCCCTCTTTATTCTTTCCATCCCCTTAACCTTAACTTTCCATCCACCCTCACTTGGATGTATACAGCTGAAAATTAAGCAAGCCACATAAATTATCTGAATCCCAATGTGGGAATTTTGTAAGGTGCCTAATGGGTCTGGCACCTAATCTGTCTTGATAAGACACAACTAATACTTAATATTTCCATTCATGAGTAGTAGCTTCTTAGACTGCTTAGAAGGCACCTTAAATTTTTGCATGCTATTTATTTTTCATTTCTGTATGTTCTTAAACATCTTCCTCTGTCTGTTTGTTGACTGATAAATCTAGCTGTTATAGTTTTGGTGTAGACATCATTTATACCTAGAAAAGCATATCTGAAAATACATTACCTTTAAATAGCGGGATCCATCACATCTAAGCTCCCATGTCTGATAGCCAAAAAAGCTCCATTTCATTTCAGAAGAAAAATTGCTTCTGTCAAGGTAAACAGAATGCATTATCCCCCTTTAATAACCATTTTTAAGCATGCTTCTGTATTACTTTTTTCACAGCTGTATTGCAATAAGCCTTAGAGTAATTGCCAGTTCTTCTGTCTAATAGGTTCATTATTCTTTTGCCATAATTGCAGCCATTAAACGTCCAATTGTTGAATTTCCACTCCTACATTTACTTAGTGTTACTTTTTATAATGGGCTATGTCATTACAGCACCCCAGTGGCTACAGCTGTTGTTCAAAGTGTTTCTAAAAGTCAATGAGACCTATTTGAGATATGTCTGTATTCTTGATTTTTCACAGATTCTCTCCACTGCGCTCTGTCATCTTTTTTTAGCTTTTATAAAGATAGCTGCATTTAGATACCCTTTACTGAAAGCTTAAGAACCTGACCTATTCAAGAAGACATAAAACTATGACTTTAATATTTCTGAAGCACCATTTTTTCACTTTTATGAAATGATTCATATATAACAAGGTGATGGAGCAAAGATTTAACTAAGGGAAATTAACACTTATGGCTTAATAGCTTTTGGAGAGCACTGATTTATCTTTTGTCATGTTAAATTTGTTGGGCTTTTTCTTTGTTGTAAAAGAAGCCTAGCTCCTAGTGTTAGCTACAGTTGTGGTAATAAAACAGCCTTTCCGATGCCCCTTGCTTCATCACTTGGCATTCCTAGACACATTAATAAGTATGCTAGGGTTTACTTCTTCTTTGTGTGAGAGGGACTTCTTGATTTGAAATGTTGCATTTAGCCCTGATAACGAAGCTTTATTTCAAAAAATAAGTAAAAATCATTAGGAATCCTCTTTTTTTTTTTTTTTTTTTTTGTAAAACCATCTTTTTTTTTTTTTTGTAAGACTACATCATCTATCTGTTTTTTGTGTGATATCTGGTCACAATTTGCTTTATTATAATAATACTGAAAAATGGCTTTTAGACACCTAAACTAACACTTGCATTAGTTTTTGTTGCTGACAAGCATGGAGAAGGTGTCCTGGAAATTGCTGGTAACAACCATTGTCAGCCCCAATCAGTTTCCTGGGAAAGCTGATACATCATACCCAATAACTCTTTGTGAGGTTATCCAGCCTCTTTTTAGGGTATAACTTCATGTCACTTTAAAACTTTCATAGACGGTATGTCATTTTTATTACTTAGATTTCATCCTCCTCCATAAGGGGTTGATTAAAACTGCATTTGAAATGTATATCACATAAGGTTTTTTTATAGACCACATTTTCATTCTTAACCTCGTTACCAAGCTATAATTTTTTTCAGTGATTAACCTAAAATTGCAGCATTTCCTATCAGTATATGCAGTATCTCCTATCTTCTCCCTCATGCATTATAATAAAAATAATATGATATGGAGTATGATGGATTTACAGACAAAAATAGATTTTTATTTAAATACTTTTAAAGAGAAATGTTTTTACCATCCAAATTCCTTCCCATATAGTGGAGCATATATAGAAGACAAAAACAGAAAGAAAAGAGGTCACAAAGAAAATCAGGTTGTTTTTTTCTGTGTGGAGGTAGACTTTCCACAGAGGAAGGCACAGAAAAACCCTCCTGATCCCTCCTTCTAAATTGCAGTTCAAATCTACATCATTATCAAAGTAGAAAGTTTTTACCACATCATGTCTGTGTACGTGACATTTATCTGCTTGTTATAATCATGTTTCCAGTGCCGAGGTACTGGGTAATTAATTCTTTCAGTGTCTTGCACCAGATTGCAGTTATACTAGATATGCCAAGGTGTTGAAGATGCCATTCAGATGTTCTGTTCTCTTGTGGAGGGGTTATTTTTGAGAAAAGTAGATGTAGCAAATTTCTACTGTAATTGTCAGCTTTACAGCTACAGAACAGGCTTCGCTTTCCAGGATCCCTGGATTATAAAATTCAAGGAGATACAAAGGCTGAGAGAAAAAACTCATCAGCTAGTAATTTGAAAAAAATTAATTATTATGGGATTAATGTTAATATAAGCAAATAGATAATAGGAAATATTTAATCAATTTCACCCTGATTTTAGCTCTTTAGGGCACTGGGTGGAAGAAAAACATATTCTTGATTTAAAATCCAAGAGTATCACAGTCAGCAGATTATCAGATTGCGAATTTCAGATGTTTTAACCAGATGTACAATTCACAAGTAAATCACAAGCCATTCTGCAAGCCATAACAGTTAGTTAATAAATAGAGTTTGTAATTCACACAGGCTAGAAATAATTCCCATTTACATTTTTCATTAGAGTTGTTACAAGTATCATCATCTTCTCTCTTTTACCCACCAACCATTATGGCTATAACAGCACAATTGTGCAGAAATCATCAGTTCAACTCAGCAGTGCTATCAAGAGGAGGCTGCAAATGCTGAAACTCCTCCTGGCTGGCTGTGCAGCCTACAAACCTGCCCATGCTCCTTAGGCAGTTCCTGACACCTATAGGAAGTGTGGGAAGGCCTGTGAGGTTGGGGGAATAGTCTGCCGCATGATCTGAAAAGTATGGCAAGGCTTTTGCAGTGTTTTTTTCATACAGGAGTTAAAAAGTTCAAGTTGTTTAAGGCTCAAGTTCATAGGTCAAATTTCACTGAAAGAGTTAGGACCATCCATAAGCTGAATGTGAAGGCAGAGTGCTACCTAAGGGGAGGACCAGAGTGCTGTGTCACTGGGGCTGGAGTGCTGGATGGGGATTTGGAATATATTGTGATCTTTAAAATGTGCTAGAAGTAATGCCAGGGGTAGGCTGCATTCTGGCCAAGCTCTGTGAATGTATGAAGGCTTCGGTCTCTGTTAAAAGCTGCTCCTCAGCTTTGTGGAAGAGGTAAATGATGTGGGTTTTCCTACCAGACAGTGCTGAAGTCAGTACTGAAAGGCAGAGATGAGCCTGCCTTTATGGGAGCAAATAACAGTACATATAGCAGTGATCTGGGAACATGCTGCTGTGGCACTGATGGATGCCCAACACCATTTTTAAGGCTTAAAGAGATAAAGAACCTCGAAAGGGTTCCTACTCCCCAGAATGCTGCATGGGAGTGGGAGAGGAGTGCATGTGTACAAAGGCATTGTGTTATTTGAGCGGTAAAGCTGTGTAACAACTCATGCTTGTTCATCCACCTGAAGTATCTGTGCACCAAACAGAACTTTATTCCTGTCTGTTCTGCATGAACACCATCAGCTACATTCCAGATGTAAAAGTAGTAGTAGTAACAGAAAATATGGAAGAAATGTAGTTTAACTTTCGGTTCCCAAATTATGGCTCTTGTTCACGTTGTATTAATTGCAAACAAGGCCGATCCTTGCATCTTCTAGACTATTAGTTGGAAAGAAAATCTCCTGTGGTTTGGGAGTAGAATGACTTTGATATGGTATCATTGATGCTGACTGTAACTCACAGTGGATCTGCCCTTTTTTGTATTGGAGTCATCACAAAGTCATTATTATAGTGACTTTTTCTGACTGACTCTGCTTTTACTCCTGCTATTGTATTCTTTTCTTTTCTCCCAACAGTACACCAGCATATCAGCTTGAGTTTGAAATAATAATAACATTTTTGATAGTTTATGACACAGCCTTAACCTTCTTTAATAGCAGTTTTATGTATTCAATATTCTGCTGCTCTAGTCGGCTTGCAGTCTTTCAGAAGCTCTGGTCACTAAATAAAATAAAGTTCATATTTATTGCTATGTGTCATCTAAAAGCAATCACTCAAAACAAGAATTATAAGATCTTCTACAGATGAAAATGTTTTTGTGATGGAAGTTGGCAAGGCCAATCTGTTATCATGAGGCATGGAGAAGAAAGGCCAATGTTCTTGACTGTTTAGTGAATGCACTTATTTTCTTTTTGCAATTTTCATTATGGCAAATTGTTTGACCTAGCAGAGAGACACCTTCTCAAGGCTGGGATCATATTGTTTTGCTAGTATAATTCCATCACAGTCAACAATGGATATAAATGGAAAAATGAGGCAGAAAGGTACAACAGTATAGATGTTTTCAGATCAGTAATCAGTGTCTATTTAAAATAAAATAGAAATATATTAAATGATATGCTTTGACTCCATTTTATTAAGGTGAAGTGAAGTTTTATTACTACTCTTATGATCAAATGAAGGAAAATAGGGGTAGTGAGAGCTATGCACAGGAGAATAAAGGCAAGCAGCTAAAAACCTGCTATATTAACCTAACAGTTTTTGACATTCTGTAAAGTCATGGAGATGTGATTTTTCATCCAAACCTAAAAAGTTTCTGTGATAGTATTAGTTAAATAAAAAAAGGAAAATGGAAGTCCTGGGTATTGTGTACATCTCCATTGCCAGAGACACATATGTTTGATTTTTTACAACAGTGTAAAAGAATAAAAATGCTAATTTTTCTCATCTAAATTCTAGAGAATAAATAGAAAAATAATAGCTAAAATAGTGAAAATTACTTGCAGAATAGTAACTTCTACAAACAAAAGCACTTTTTTTCCATTACCTTGCCAAGTCAATACAGTGGCATTTAACTGTACATATTCTTACTTTCTTTTTAAAATGGATTTATTTCTTTTTTGTTAGATTTTTCAGTGTAATGAAAATATCAAGCCTAAGGTCATTATTTCCTGAATTTTTATAAGTTAGCAAATATTATTTTACAGTATAAACCAGTATGTAAAGGAACATCAGCCCTTAATTTATGCTTAGGCATCCCAGTACTCACGTGTAGTTACACTGGACCAAATTTAACAATTCTGAAGGAGAAAAACAGACACGGGTTGATCTTACGAACTTTTAAAGACGTGAGGTGCTTGCTCATGTCTGTAGTTCTACAGAAGTTAAATTGAATTATGCAAATAAGACCACATGTGTACATGCTGTCAGGTTCCAGTTAATAAATGGTCTTACTCCTCTGTTATTTTCATGAACTATACAAAAAAGGTGCTTATGTAGACACTTCCTCAAAAATATGAATAAAATTTTCTATGAGATGAGAAAAATAACACCATTTAATCTGGCTGTGAATGAAACTGCAAATACAGTGTTTCTGAATTTCTGAACTGTTTTAATTACATTATGAATTTATCTCCATATGGTTGCTGACATGCATTGAAACCATATTTATTTGCCATTTGAATTTATATTGTGCTGGTTTTTGGTGAGGCCTGATTCTGATTTACATGAAGTGTCTGACACCTGTTGAGCAATGGAGAGGAGCGTTTAAAAACACCTGCTGAGATTTGGCCCCATTTACAGCCTCATAACATGGCCAAAAGCAGGTACAGTTATCTTAGTGCGAATTATAATCAGACCCAGTACCTTCATGTACCTTTGCTTTAGATCCTGGCATTGCAGGTGTAAATGTGAACCCATATAATAACAGAGTGGACAATTATTAGAAAGTTGTATTTGATATGGCAGCGATCTCTGGAAGGAATCACTGCCCACATACACATACACACACACACACACACACACACACAAATACCCACAGGTCCGTCTGCAAGCACCAGTGCCTTTCAGAGCTTAACCAGCAGAGATGCACAAGGGTTATGACAATCTTCAGCAGCTTTTGCCAGCTCTTGCGATACTCCTCAAGCCTGTGACTCAAACACACCCACAAACACCCAGGCATCATGCCCAGCCTCACATGGCCTTTCGATCACCAGGGGTTTGGCTTAAGTCACTATGCTGAGGGAAGTGAATCTAGTCTTTAGTCTTAGTTTCCTCGGTGCGCAAGATATGACAAAAAGAGGTCTGCCTTGCCATGTGTTAGGTCACGCTCAGACTTAGTAGTAGTTCAGACTACTGCAAGCCAGCTCAGAGAAGTGGGAGGAAATAATGCTGTGCCCTTTCTCTCACATCCCTGCATCGATTTGTTTTTGACTAATCCTGCACTCAGAGGTGGCTGAGCATAGAGTGGAAATCGCCACCTTGAAATAGTGAAGACTTAGTAAAATAAGGTTATTTTATTTAGTCACTGCTTGCGAAGATATTTCTTACAAACCCCAAATTTTTATTTTCATTTTACTGATGCTTTTTAGAATGAGGTGAAGGTTTTTTAGTTTGAGACCATGACAAATTCAACTGTTTAACAATTTGTTTTTTAAAAAGTTATTTTTGACTTACCTATGAGTTACAAATCAACTCAATCTTTCTGATTCTCTGTTTCATTTTTGAGCTTTATTGATAGTGATGAGTCATATGAAAAAGGCTTCACATATGTTAGTGGTTACTTGAATTGTTAATACAGTCAGCAATGACTTGCCATAGCAGTGGATAAAAATGTTTCTATGGAAAAGGTCTCTCAGTGGGAGCTGATTTTGAACATACATTAAGGAGTATCTGGCCATGTTTGTCCCCTCTTTTCTTCCAAAATTTTGAGAAGTCTGCTATATATAATTTACAAGACACTTAAAATGGTTGTAAAACTTACATTTAAAAAAGGAAGGGGTTTTATCCATTTTCTGAACACTCTGAATTTAACAGGCTGACATCTGAGATTTACTAAAGAAACCCATTTAAGCTACAAGAAGAAAATACTAGTTCATATTTTCACTTTGGTTACTTCAACTCTATTAATTTCAATGGAGTTAACCAGCAGAAAGATGCTAGTCCTGAAAGCATACATATCCATGATTTCATATCATTAGTTTATTACTGATCAGGCTGTCTGAAGTGCAGCTGTTGTCTATGTGATTCCTCCTGCATCATCTTGCTTAAAGACTGGGTAAACAAATAACAAACAGCAGGCACTCAAACATCAAAGATGTTGCTCACTTACCTGCTTAAACCATGCACTCTCCAAGCACACTGCTTTACTGAAGTAATAGTGAGAACAATCAAGCTGACTGGGGTGGTTTTTTCAGTGTTTATTAGGCTGTAAAGACTGTGTATATGCTTTTCCCAAATGTTAGTGAGGACTCCTTGTCAACAGGCATAATCCAGATGGGTGTACTGTCTTCTAATTTGCCATTATCAATTCCATTCTGAAAGCAGTCAGGGGAGTGAACATTTGACCTAGTTTAAAATCAGTGTAAACTATTAGTTATTGACAACATTTACCATATATTTTAAAATAAAATTTGTTATCGAATGGGGTAATTAAGTGTGGCTCCTCCATATCTTACAATTTTTGCAGAAATGTATTTATTTTAAGAATCCAAACTAAATTTAAATTACTGCATACTTCTGACATTCCCAATCCTACACTTTCCAAAATTGGATTCAATTTTATCTTCTTTATAGGCTTCAAGAATATTTTAGGAGCTGGTTTACCATACTATTTTATCTTATCTTCATGAGGCTTTTTTGAATCAGCTCAAATTCCTCAAGACTGCATAGAAACTGTTTTAACAATAGTTTTGTTTCAGGTATATTGACAATTGTGACAGCAAGCGCTTGTGACTGTATAGCAATGGATGATAAAAGAATAGTCTGGGCTTTCTCTGGAAGTTACCACTGAGAACAGATGAACTGTCAGAGCTCGAAGTGACAGAAGTCACGTCCACACTACTGAGGTGCCAATTAGTCAACTTTGAACACAGTCCATTTGTCAGATTTTAGGGAGCAAGCGTTGCTGGTAGCTGGAAGCAAGAGACGCTTCTCTACGGGGAAAGCTATTACTGGCATAACACATGGAAATATTCAGTTGTTCTCTACAAGCTGTAACTTTTGTTTCATCAGCAAGTATGGAAGCAAACCTGGCCAGGCTTCCTGACTAACAATTGTAGCACAGCTTTCTTTCATCAGTTTTTGATAACTTCATCAGAGACAGGTAGCAATCTCTGGATTTTGACATTGTCAATTTAATATAACTCGATAAAATCTCTGAAACAGATTAAAAGACTCTGCTAGGTTTCACCTTTTTAATTTTTCTTGGTGCTTTGTGTGAGTATCCTGGGGCACAATATGAATATTAATAATAATGTCTAAGGTAATGCTGATCTGTCTGCCCAAACAAAAAGATTCCATTCTTTATCTCTGTTTTTTTCCATTATTTTTTCTATCAATGGTGGTTGTTGAAGTACAGAAGCAGTCATGTACCTAATATTTCTCTGTTTAGGTTTTTTGGGAAAATGTCTGTCAATAAATTGTGTGAGCTTCTACAAAACTATGACTGAAGCTAGTTATTTAGAAATAAATCACAGGACAGATTTTTGGTTTTTTTTTAAATCAATAAATATATATGGACTGCAGTTAAACATACACCTTTTCAGAGTCTGATTTAGGTATTAAAACCAGATTTGAACAGTGTTTTTGAAACAACGTGGTAGAAACAATGGAAATACTAAGAAGTCACTTCTTTCATAGGAAAAGAGGATTTATGCCTATTAGTCAAAGGACTAGTACTTTTCTCTTGTTTAACCATTTTTAGACATTCTCTGAGCCTCCTGTTTAAGTCCTACATCAGTGACTTAAGTCATTGTTTCTTTTACCTAATGCCAAATGTTGAAGGCAAGGAATACTTGCAAATGATTTACTCTTGGTGAGAGTGGCCCAAGAGGCTGCACTCTGTTCCCCAGACTAAAATAGCAGTGATACCAGACCTTTGCATACTCATGTGGGGCCCATTCTCGCGTCTGAAAATCCCAGTGGCAGAATGGTTTTGTATCAGCTGTGGCCCGTCTCTCTCTATTGGGGCTGCTTTGCTGGGGCTCATGTTAACCCTCGTAAACTATTTAGATTGTCAGTTCCTTGGTCCTTGTCCTCTTTTTTGGTTTACCTGACACTCTTAGGGTGCAATAATTAAAGATATAACTGATATCAAAATACATGGCATGCCCCAGTTGACCTCCATCTTACTTACAAGGCAGGATCACTTACGGGAGGAGGAAAGGGGTATAATGCATAGATTTAAAGTTGCATTTCTCATTTATTTGGTAGGATGTTTTTTATTTCAAGTTGCATCTTTCTATGATCCCTGGTAATCTGACTGAATCCAACCTAATTGTGTCATCCATGTGACCAGGACACTCCTTTTTTCCTTTGGTAACTTCCTCCCTTGCTGCTCAGCTGCTCAGACAAGAACACAACTAAAATTCCATTTGCTTAACAGTAGCGAGCAATGATTATTCATTAAGTCTGAGAAATATCTTTAATAGCAGTTTTGCCTGACTTGATCATCTTTCACTGCCTTCAGGAAAGGTTTACTAGGACATCCTATTTTTCAAACTCCATACTCCAAGTTGAATCTGGAGTCTAGTTTCTGATGATGCTAAGTGAGATAGAAAGTTAGATGGAAAGTAGATGACACTCTATCATATGCTCAGAAAGTTCATTAAGATGACATCCATTTCTTGACTTTTACTGAGTTTCTCAAGCAAGTTCTACTACTGATGACAAAGGGAGTTTCTTTCATTTGCAGTAAACGCGTACCTTGGCCATAGACTTAGGAAGCTCCTTCTAATATTCTGGTTATGTTTGGCTTTTTGCCTTCTTTTTGTAATTCATTATTGCAATCCATTGTATAACTGAAAAAAATTTATTCTTCCTTGTCAAATGTAGGTGTTTGTAGATATTATAATATTCCCTATAGTCTGTCTTTAGCAAATCTTAACAATCCTTTCAATCCTTTTTCAAAAGCATCCTCTCTAATCTACACACACCCTCTCAGGTTTTTTTCTGAATTATGTTTAGTTCACTGACACCTTTCCAGTGTTAGAGTGCCAAAAACTGTGTACAGAATTCCATGTGCAATGTCGCTGAA
This sequence comes from Melanocharis versteri, assembly GCA_013397845.1. Classification (NCBI taxonomy): domain Eukaryota; kingdom Metazoa; phylum Chordata; class Aves; order Passeriformes; family Melanocharitidae; genus Melanocharis; species Melanocharis versteri. Next base: position 1,200,260 of record VZTG01008006.1, read on the forward strand.
GCCACAGGGAGAAAGATTATCACCTCATTGGGCTGTGATACAATATTTCTACAACACAGAGCCAGTTACTATCTTGGCTTCTTCAGATCTTCACTGTAAGGTTTAATTTACCATGCTTGGCTCTCTTTTTGGACTTTCCAGTGTGTCATTTCTATGGAATTGCAGTGCATAACAAAGCGTGACTTGGATTTTTGGAGGAAGGATTCAATTCTTAATATTTTTACTCATATTTCTAACATTTAAGAGAGTTTTTTTTGCATGATTACTCTTTGATTAAAATATAAAACTGGCAAATTTATTATGAAATTTTATGCTGATATTTGAAATATTTATTTTCTGCTTCTTTTAAATTGTCACTGTTAAAGCATTCTGGCCTCCTGTTTGTGGCAATTTTTGCTTGCTGTTGCTAAAACAGTGATCATATCTGAGATAATTTCAATACATTTTTAATAAGATTTTGTGAGAGATATTTTGTAGAGTCTGTTGATACATCAAACTCTAAAGACAAGAAAAGTGCAATCCCAGAATGGTATCTTCTGTGCCTGGTTTTATAAGCATTTTGCTATTGATTGAGATTGTGAAACAGAGGATAAAAAAAAATTTCAATGAAGATCAGACCAAAAGGTTGGGAGGGTCTGTAAGGGGGAGATTAAAACTGAAAATGGTGATGGAAAAACATTGCCAAGTGTTGGATAAACATTCTGAAATCAGTACGGTGGCATCCAATAGAGGCAGATCTCTAGATGGAAACACCAACACACTGTGAATTGATTAGCTGTGCAAAATCACTGCAGATAATTATCTGGCCATAAACTGAACAGGAATCACTCCACAAATGTGATGCTGGATGAAAAAGAAAGCAAATGCTATTCTGAAGTGTGGAACAGGAGTGTGATCTAATTATGCCATGATTTTTAGTACTGCTGGGGCACACCAGGACCACTGTACTCGCAATCTCACACTTAAACGTGTGGACAGTTTGGAGAAAGCTGAGAGAATGCCAGCAAGAACACAAGGTTTAGAGATTAAAGGTTGATAGAATTTATTGCTAAAGAAGCAGCTGAATGTAATAATCACCTGCAAGAAATGTTGTCATGAAAAAGACAATGATATGGGGGTTTTATTTCCCCATTTCTACTGACAATAAAAAGAAAGAAATTGATCTGCTTGAAACACGTGATGTTGTTCTTATGTTAGGAAATCCTTTCGATTTATAGGAAAAGAGTTGGGAATAGACTACCTCTGGAAGTTTTGCAAGCTTTTGCAGAGGATTTTGGGGAAAGGAAATAGGCTAACTATTATTACCTATTCTGTCTCAGAGTAAGAACTCCTCTTAAGGCCTTGTCTAGGCCTTGTTCCCTATAGTCATATATCTCCATGCACAGTTCTGTTCCCACCTCTCAGAATTAAAGCAATATAAACTGAGTCAGAGAGGACTGACTTGATACAAACTCCTTATTTTATGGCCCAGCCAGCCTCAGGATCCCTCTTGCAAATGTTAGTCTAGCTTGTTGTAGAAATAAATACACCGAAGTCAAGTTTCATTGATAACAACAGTTCATTGAAACTTTTTGGGTTCAGCGAACTTTCCCAGAAGTAACGGTAGAAGTCTGGGGAAAACATGCCTGTCTCCAGCTAAGTCTGCCCTAGGGAAGGGTGGTAAAACTTTGGGCTCCTGAGCCAGGCATAGAGAAATAACAGATTTTCTTTGCTTCTTAACTATCCACACCACCTTTCATTGTTTCTCTTTTTTACAGACCGAACTTGAAAAAAAAGAAAAAAAACCCCAAACCCACAGTGTGGGAAGCTCAGCCATATTTTGACTCATTAGTAAGATAATCCTCCTGATCATTTATTACCTGGTCTAATTTCTCTTTAGTGTACTTTTTCTTTCTGATATCTTCAAATATTATTTTATTCACTGTTTCTTCTTTAACTAAAATTACCTCAGTGCACATTCACTTGCTGTTATCTTTGTCCAGCTCTGCTCATTTATATATAGTTCTTTCAATTTCCAGAACATTCTTGCTACCCTCCATTCTTTGAGTAGACATTTGGGAAACTGTACTGGCTGCTTGGCATTTTCTTTCCTTTATCAGCAGGATTATATTGTATTCTGATGCCTTTCAGGAGTCTCAGCATCCTTGAACTTCAATATCTACCACTCTAGGAATCCATTCTTTAGAACGCACCAAAGAATTAATGGGCACTACCAGGGAGCATCCCTATTATTTAAAATCGGCTCATAGTATGAAAAATTATAGTAATGAAGGTTAGATCTATGTTGAACAGTCTTTGTCTAGAATCTTTACTTTTATGACTCATGAAATTGTCTCTTGTATACCTTAATTTTCAGATTTAAACTCCATTATTTTGCCACCTTGCAGATAAAAAGGAGCTGTATCCAGGCCTTATACAGCCTTCTATATATATTCAGAAACTATGATCAGCCCTAGAAATTATTAGCTCTATATAGAGGTCAGGAGGGAGATACTACACAACCACACCAGAGTTCATTTTAGTTGTCCCTGTTTTGTTGCCATGGGTAACAGGATTCGAGTAAAAGTAGTATGAAGAATTACTCCTTTGACAGCTGTCAAACAGGGAAATGGTGAATCCCTCTTTGCATTTTTCACACTGTTTCTAAAAGGAACAGCAACCAGAAAACCAAATGGAGAACCAAGGCTGGCCATTAATTCACACCGGCCATCCAAAAGTGTTCGGCCAGCTTGAAGTGTTTCTGTATATGATTACTATAACCCTCACTGGATCACTCCATTAGTGTTACAAATTTTACCTGAATTCTTCCATGCCCACCTCTCAACAGTTCTGGAACGTCTCACAGCCATTAAATTTGTCTATCCACACACCATTCCCACAAAACCAGTTATTTCTGCTTTCTACATAGGAAAAGTAAGTGCCAGGTAAAAGTCATATTTAAAGTCATAAAGACTTGTGGCAAATCCCAGGTCTATAGGAACCCTAACATTATATGTTGGTTCAGGTTATCGAGAGCAGAAATACCTGAAGATGGAATGAAATGAAATAACCTTTAAATATTAATAAAAAAATCATCATTGGCTGTGGCCACTATGCATCCTACTTCTCTAGGAGCAGCAACTTCTGCCAAGTGTAATGAAACTGGAAAATAAAGTTTGACAAAATCTACAGATTCTAAATGTCCTCCTCAACTTTGAAACACCACCTTTTTAGTACCTGCAGTCCCTTTAATGAAACAATGCCAGTCAGTTCTGCAGAAAACAGGACACAGCGGTACCAGCTGATAAAACCTGGAATTTGCTGGGACTGTAGGTGTAGCAGTTCATGACTGAGTGGTTTAAAGAGTAAAATTTTTATTTGTGCTATGGCTCCATGAAAGACAGGCAGCAAGAAAGGTGAAATCATAAGATGCAGAGGTATAGGTCATGAAGTACTGATACAGTCATAGGTAGATGCAGGTAAATGGAACTCTTCTGCTTTTAATTTAGAATAATTTGCTGATATTTCTTATCTCATCTGTGTTTACCATTATACCATTGTCTGCAAAAGTAACACATGTAGTACTTCTGGAATTTGGGATTTTACAGCTATTTCAGCCTTCACTTGTAAAACAGTAGCCACAGTTTGAACTTGAAATATGCCCCTTCAACCCTTTAATTTATGGAATATATTAAGCTGTAGAAATGTAAATAGGCATACAAAGGGAAGCCTATTAACTAGTGTACATTCTTGATTTACAAAAGCAAAGGAAGACTGACAAACAGCACAGCTACTGCCTGTGCATTTTCTTATGGGAAGATCCATGTGTGCTGAATAAGGGAAGTAATACCCCATCATCCACTCTTTAACCAGCCCTTGAGGAACACGTTTCAGATAACAGAGCCAGAAAAAGCTCTGTAGATGAAAGCAGGAGATAGTGGGCACAGACAAAGTCAGCCCATGAGCCGTGGCATGCAGTGTTCAGAGAACAAAGCAGAGATTTGAAAATGCAATTCAGAAACAAAGCAAAAAGCATATTAAATACTTGTATGGAGTGAAGTGGACTTGCAATAATAATAAAAAAAAATTGTGACCTCCTATAAATCCCCTCTTTCTTCAGATTATCAATTTTGCTCTATTGATAATTATGTAGAAAGAAAAAAGAGAAAGTACTGTATTGTATATTCTTGGTATAACAGCAAGGAAATCTCAGGTGTCTTTAAATGAAATAGTTCATTTAATTTTCTTTGCACTGCAGTGGCACTTGGACCACTCAGTCAAGCCAGACATGAGTGGGTAGTGGGAATTGCAGATCTGCATTTGCTCTTACATGCCTTACTTGTTCAGTCATCTTTAGTTTTCTCCCTGGGACCTGATGGGAGCCCCAGATTTGGGCTCAGGCCACAGAATTACTGAGAAAGTGGGCTAATAAAAAAGTGCTGCAGTTGACTGCTTAGTAACCGGGTGAAGTTGAGATTGATTTGTAGGAAATTTGAGCTGTGTCCTACTACAGGAATGAGCAAAGTAAATGACTCATTCCTGTATTAAAGCAAGGTAACAGCTGTGAAGACTGATACCTTTATTTTCCAAATCTCTTGAGTGGACCCTAAGTCAATCCTACTAAACAGACAGCAAATATTTTAAGATCTGATTAGTGTGTAAGCTGATGGCTTTATAACCCTAAAACCTTTATGACCCATCTCTGCAAGCAGGGAGGGTATGTTTTGATTTTGTCCTGGATTACAATCTACAGTTGTTTGAGAATGACTGACAGCTTAGAAAATCAAACCAGCATTTTTTTGTGTGTCTGTGTATGTATTTCTATCCATAAAGCTTTAGAAAATTCAAAAGCAACATGAACACCATGTTGATTGGGTCATATGCAGATTTTATTCCAGCAAAATTCCTGTTTAGTTCAGAAAAATTAGAAAAGGATGGCAAAGACCTGTCTTTAATCATCAGAATGACATTTTTCTGTAGCAATTTATGTCCCTGGCTGGTCCACATACAAAATCTTTAGATAAATATCCTATCTCTTTCTGCCAGAATCTGAGTCCAGAAAAAATCATGGTTGGCAAATGAGTAGAACTAAAAGTAATTTTCAAATGCTTTGTTTTAAACCAATTTATCAATATTTGGGAGCCAAAAGTAGCTACTGCAGATTGAGGTCTGCTGAAGACTTTCATCAGGCTTGACTCTTAAACACATCAGTCATCCTTTAGATATAAACATGTCTGCTAAATCGCAGAAAGTAAAATACGTGTATTTGTCCTTGCAGGATGAGGGCTTTGAACTACGGGTGAAACTTCGCAAATTGTTTTGTCACCAAATTGTTTCACAACTTTACTTCAAGTACCAAAAATGAATTAATTGACAGCATAATTGCAGGAAACTTTGCTCTTTATATAGACCTCAAAAACATCTTAAACCAATGGGGTAAACAGTTTAGAGAGGATCCAAAAATATTGCAGCTGCATGCCCTTCTTCAGTCATTTTTAAGCTCATTATTACTGCTTATTTATAAATCCCTGGAAATAGGTATATCCAATAGATCTGCTGATAGATCCTGAACAAGAGTCACACAAATGGCTCATTGTAATTAGACAGGAGGCAGGGGAATGAGTCTGATGTTTTGCCAGAGCTCATTAAAACAGGTTTTGCACTCCAGTGCACGGAACATCGCTCATGACTGGTAACAGAAGAGCATTCTACTGGCTGCATAGGGAGGAGAACATGAAATTATATTCTAAAAAAATGAGGAAAAAATGGAGAAGAATGGGGAAGTAAAAAGAAGAGTGATTCCTCTTTTCAAGGACTGAGATAATGCTGTTCTGACCATATGTTGGTAAACCAAAATGCAATTGTGTTTTACCATTTATTAGCAGGGCAAAGGTTTACTTCTCAGAGATGCCAAGGCCAGAGTCAGTGTCTGTAGTGCCTAATCTGACTGGCAGGCAAGGTGCACAAATTTTTTGGCAGATCTGGTGGTTGCACTTGCCAATCATATCCTATACATTCCTGTGCATTTATGTTTGACAGTATAAAAATACGTGTGTGGTGCCGTGAGCTGCCATTTCTCGTGAAATCTGATGCAGTTCTAGAAAGCATTTGATTTGGGCATAACTTTTATGCATTCTTACTCATCCTTGCTTTCTAATGGCCAGTTTTTGACCCTGAAGGATGCTTTTAATATGTAGATAACACGGATCACCACTTGTCCCAGCAAGGTCAAACGAAACACAAATTGCTATCTGGCAGCCTTGGCTTTGCTGTGTTTACTTTGGCCAGACAGAATGGACACCCTGCATGTGGTAGCAGAAGAGAGGGGGGAAAAATACTGTTGAATGCAGTAACAGACTCATGAAGCTTATTTTGCAAACAAATGTCCTGTAGTTCACAGAAAGGTAAAAAGCAGTGAAGCAGGAGCATGTACAGCAAAATAGCCTTAGGCGCATTGATACCCACTTAAAAAAAAAAAGGAAAATGAAAATAAATACTGTATAAAATACTAAGATATGGTGAAAAATGAGAGCAGATGTAGACTTGAAATGAAGGGCTAGGGTAAGCTGTGTAGTAACCAATTAACAAAATTAGTGTAATGAAGCTTACTGTTAAAAATGCAAGAATATTTCTCTTCTGTTGATTCCCATATAAGAGGAAGCTTTGGTGAGTCTGAAGGTTATTTCAGTCACAGCATGTCAGAGCAGGAGGCCAAATTTCAGCACCTCTTCTGCACAGATCTTGAGAGAGAACATAGGTCCTTAAAGGTCTAACATTATCTGTTAAATTTTTCTTTGGCTTTTGTAAACTTTGTCTTAGACAGTATAAGATATTATTATTCTGTAAATCCTGTACCAAGTAAAATATCATTCTCATTTATATAGGGCAGGTGAGAGGGCTTATCCCCAGTTTCGTTAAACTGAAGAGTTGAACAGAAATTCGGTTAGTAAATGTTATCTCCCAGCAAACTAGATTTGTGATGCCTTGTTTGAATGCTATTCCGATATCCTATGAACGTATTGTGTCTATATTACATGAACAATATTATCCCTGTTCATTACTTATTGATCAGAGATAATAAAACTCCCTGGATCCAGGTCTGATTTCAGTTGTAACCCTATAAATCTAATGGAAAAGCAAGGCTGATAACTTTTCCTCTGTAGGAATGGATGAATCCAGACTGAATGCCTGCCAGCCATTCCTAATCCAAGTCATGAACAAATGACCACATAATAACATATCAGTGTAAGCCTACACACAGTGAGACAAGGTACTGACAGAAATGCTGATGACAAACAGCCCTTCTCTATTCTGGGGAAAGCAAATAGCAGAATCAGCTCTAAGGCTTGCTTTGGTAGCTGCTCTGGAGTTGGTGGCCCTATGTAGATTGACATTTGCTGAGAGTCTGGGATAGAGGTACTCTCCTGTACACAGTAATTTGGGACTGGACCTTACAAACCAAGACAACCATGGAAATCATGGCTTTTTGGGAAGGAAAGTTTTCAGTGCTTCTACTGCTCTACTGTGTTCTCAGCTACAGTCATAACTGCTTTCGATCTCTGCCAATGGTTGGACAAGCTTTGCAAATGCATGGAAAACTTTTCATTACAAAATACAGGGAACAGCAGAGAAAGGTCCTGGAAAAGGAGAATCTGTGGCACATTATAACTGGTGAAATGGAGCAGTCAGCTGTGCTATCAGCAGCTCTGGACTAAGAGATTTTAGGACATAGATCAAGACAAAACTAGTAACTTTTTAAAGCCATCATACAAATTTATAACTTAGTATGACCAAAACCTACAATTATTCCTAATACTAAACATACAAATTCATGGTAAAGCCCGGGAATATGTCGAGGCCTCTACAATACTTCCTGCATTTGCTGTCTTCCTTGTGCAGAATTTCTCTTTGTAAATGTATGAACAGGTGTTAAGATGAACCAGTAAAGAGGTTAAAGGAATATTAATTGCTGCTTTGAAGTGTTATCTTTAGGGAAAGTAAATTAAAACCTAAACAAAGCAAGTAATAAGTATGCTCCTGAGGCAACAGATAAGACTTGCTCAGAGAAGATTCAACACCAAATGACCCAGCATTTTACTGCCACTGAGGGAGTAGAAAGGCTGTCCTCTATCACAAGAGATCATTCCTGAAGTCAGGGAGGTATTTAAAGTGGATACCAATTTCTTGTTGTTCTGAAGTGGGAAGTTCAGAGCTTTTACACCAGTTCTTCACCAGAGGACTATCCTTCAATTAGCCGAATCTGCACGTGTCTGGCTAAATAGATGCTCTAGCTGTTTTGTACAGTGTATCTGGAGGCCTGGCACACTCTTTGTGTGGTATACTGGTTCATCTGAGTATTTGAGAGTTTTTTTACCTGAGTAAACTCCTAGGATGCTTGGTTGCAACTCTGTCCCACCTGGGATAGCACTTGCAACCTTGACGTTTACATGACAGGTGAATGTAGTCTGGATAAAGGCAAGGAAATTAATCTTTCTTTGGCAAGAAAAATTTTGCCATCAAATTCAATGGTAGAGAAAAGGTCTTTATACAGTATAAGTAAATCTGATTCTTTTCTTTTGATCACAGGGCTATCTTGATCTTAGTTGTATGGCATGACTCATTCACAATCAAAGTGCTTTTGGGTGTCAGTTATTGTGATGAATTCCCAAGATATATTCCAAGCTCTGGATTGCTTGCTAGGTTTTGGTCATATTCAGTCATTTTTGTTTCAGTTCTGGGATTTGACATTTCATATTAATAAATGGTGTTTGTGAGACAGTGGGCATTAATATCTGAGTGGGTAGGAGCTTTACTGACCCTGACATTTGATGAAGAGCTCATCTACCTACATAAATCAGCTTGGTTACTGGAAGACTTTGTGATGTGTTTATTTCTGAACAATAACATAAGCCAAACAGATACATCAGCAAAGGGGAAAGAAAGAACATATCAACAGGAGTCTGAATGGAGACCAAATACTGATGAGAATGAAACCTTATCTCAGGATGCAGGAGTTGGCATTCCCTGCTGCCAACAGCTTTCACAAATCAAAGAAGAGAGAGAAATGTTTTATAAAAATTATAAAGAAGTTGGGAGACCCCCTTAGATAACTATCCACCTACATGCAGCTGTCCCTGAAAAACCAAACAGCAGGAATAAAATCCAATAAATGCTTATTCTTCAGTACAGCCAAATGTCAGCTGTGGGGCTTCAGTGAAATGAACAAGCTCTGTCCTGAGTAAATATATATATTAAAAGCTTGGAGCTGCACTATCAAAGAAAAACAGCTGAACAGCGGAACAACAAAACAAAGAAGCTCTGAGGCCTTCCACTGCCTACAGCAATATGCAGTTCAAGATGAATACTCTGCTCATTTCCATTCTAAACTAAACTCTATCTTCAATGCCATCAATATTATCACTGTCATTACTGCAACTGCAGCATGAGTTTAATGCAATAGCTATTAATTAGACCATTTTGCCCTCCTCCAAAAACAACCCTAGTGCATCAGTTCCTAATGGAGTTTATCTTATTGTATTTTGATTTTGCTCAGAGCAGCCTTTCTGAATTGTAAGTTACTGTAAGGTAATTCAGAGTACAGCAAAGGTTATAGAATACCCTTCATACCTTACCAGCTCATCTGCTTCACAACATTACACACCAGCAGCATAAACAGCCAACTCAATAATGAAGAATGCTGACATAAAAAATAGCACCCTACAATCACACACTCCAACTCTTTTCACTCCTCTCTTGGTGGTCAGCAAGGTGAACAAAATTGGGAATGTCAAAGAGAGAGGGCAAACCAGTCAAAACTTCACTTTCAGAGGTAAGAACTACTCATCCTTAAAACATCATCAGCTGTTCCATTTGTTTTGCACCACAATGGTTATCCTGTATAGCTTCAACACTTCCGGATTAGTGTAAATCTCAGAGTTTCTTTTGTCAGCCTATATTTAGCATGTTATCTAACTTGCTGATAGGAGTCTTTCCATTGGTACATGAAACAGCAGTAAGTTAATTTGCATTGCGGGAGCAGAGGTTGCTGCATCATCACTGCACAGGGAGTCATGCACATCTGCCTGTACTGTCATCACTGAGCTCCTGCCTCCTTTAGTTATTGAGTACAGATAGGACGTGGAATACACACCTTTTCTTATCTAGCTCTGTCTCCTCTGGTCCTTTGTGTTTTCACAGTCCCCATCAGAAACAGAGCTCAGCTGCTCAGCCTCAGCAAAATGAAAAAAGAAAAACTCAGGGTATCTTCTGAAAGCCCAATTCCTTCAGTCTGGTGCAGAAACTAGCCTCAAAAATGTTGTAAAGATTTCCTAACATTCCTACCAGCATTCAGCTCCCTTTCCTAATCTGTGGAGATGACAGTTGTTTCCCACCAATTTATGAAAATGTAAACTGATATTTGCCTATAATTTTGGAAGGGGACAGTGGGTTTTATTGATCATTGCTATTGTAATCCTTGCTGCTATTGTGGGTGAGTTTCTGCTTTCTCTCTCAAACAAATTATCTAAAGTTTAAGAGCTAACCTATCAACCAAGGAAGTTTTGATATCTATACTCACATATGTATACATAGATTGATATACACACATACGTTAGTGTGTGTGTTAGAATCATCTGTTCCATGAAATTGCTATTTTCTGACTTTGGAATGGGGTATATTTTGTAGGAAAGCACATTCTGGTCAAATTTCATTTCAGTAATTAGTGAGATATGTGGGCTCTTTTTTTTTTAAATGGAAAATAAACTAAAATGGAACCTAATTTTTTGAAACTGCAAAATGCTTTGACTCATATCTGGTTCCAGTTTCTGCTTTTCAGATTTATCATAACCTGTAAGCCAACATGTAACTAGATTGCAGGCATCTGATCCAGCAGCTTCTATGCAAGCAAACCCCCCACTGACTCCTGCTGACTTAAGGGAAGCATCTTATTGCGACTGGTGATGAGTTTGAGTTCCTACAAGTGTGAAGCTTTAGGTCCAAATGTGCTGAGAGGCTTAAAAATATCCATGAACAGAAGTACAGATAATCAGTGTTGCTGAAATACCAGAGAAGTTACTCAGAAGTGTCATGATGCAGTTTCCTTATTACTGAAGCTATCCCTGAAAAGAAAGAGAACTGCAGGGGCTTCCATAATCTTTTTATAAAATCATTATGGCTTCATCCCTTTAGAACACTTGATGCTCTTGGCTCCCTGGAGTGGAACAGGAATGAAGTGAGCACGTGGGATACTTAGTCCTGAAATCTTTGATTTTCAGATTCAGTGCAAGTTCTGCCTGAGTGATTTATGAGGTAGATGTTAGGAAGGAGGCTTGAGGATTTAGCCCTATATGTCTCTCTGGTTTGGACTCACAAGTATTTAAAACTCCATTATTGTTTTAGTAAAGCTGTTTAAGAATTTGCTGAAAACACTGTCTCCCTTGATTCTTAATGTCTACAGGATATTTCTTATGATAAATATTAATAATTTTCAAGGACATGGATGAATGCATTTTTATAATTATCAAAACCCAGACATACTGGTTTAGTGTTTAAAATTAATTATAGTATGGAAACCAGCATTCCATAAGGGAATTATATTAACTCATCAGAATGAGTTCATTTTGCCTTTCAATTTACATTTGTTGAATTTTATTTACTGATTTTGTATTTAACTTCTAAGCACTTACTGAAATCTCAATTTTTGTAACTAGAGGGCCTTATTCCTAAATGTTTGACTTGACGTATATTTAATTTAGATCACCGTGTATTTCAACCTGTAACAAGTACATAAATACAAATAACCTCAGAGAAGAATAAGAGTAACGAATTTTCAAAAAGTGCCTTCGGTTGCAACATTCTTTACGGCATGAGAATGGAAGATTAGTATTTAAGCATTTTAGATTGGTTTTCCTTCAGGATACCTCAGTTTACCATGTTACTGAAAGGCAAAGGTGAGAAAAAACAAATGGCAGTTACACAATGCTGATTTCAGGGCCCACTAAACGTCCAATCACATTATCTGGTTCTCCTGTGTACTACAATAAGGATTACATTCCACCCAAGAAATGTATTTCGTTGGCCATGCAGTGTTACCAACAATCTTCATAGTGGGAATGATGATCTGATCACACTTAATTGCAGAAGCCCGTGATAAATGGGAACCAGCTGCTTAGTGAGTTTCGTCAGGTACCTCTCAGCATTTCACCTGGCCTTTGCAGATTTCCCTGTTGCCATAGGGACTAATTCTACCTTCCCAAATCTGTAGCACTGAGACTGGTGGGGAGTTACAGGTTATGGCTCTAAGTGAGCTGGCAGTGGAAGGATCTCTGCCAACACCTGTCTGAAAGAGGTTCCAAGCTCGTCTGGTGCATGAGAGAACAGTAACTAGGGATGGGAAAGACTCGGGTAAGGGTTGATGTGCACTGAGAGTACCTGTGGGGTAGGATGTTGTCTCAGCATTATTGATGCAGGAAAGCAGTACAAAATGCAAGAAAGCAGTACAAAAAAAGTCTAAAATATCACAGAAGAGGGTTCTTATATTTAATGTGGGGAAGCAGGAATCCAAGGAATGGAGGAAGGACCTGGACTGCAGTTGCTCACATGATGCTTGGTTTGGCTGAAGGTGTTTTCTTTCTGTTTGTAGAGCCAAAGGCTTATTCATCCTAATACTGCTGGTGTACTTCTGACTCTTTCAGAACACTGAAGAAATGTAATAAAGAAATTGTCTAGCCTTTTGAGAATTCATAAAGATTTGTCCTTTATCTTCATGGTGATATGTCTTACTGCAAGGGGAGGAGCCACTTTTCCTTACATCCCCCCAGTGATCACAGCATGGGAGAACAGTCCATAATGCTTCTAAAGAATTCTTCCTTCATAAAGTCATGTGAAAATCCAAGTCTGAAGTAAAGTATTTTTTCATTTGAAGCCCCACTGTACCCCATGCAGGCCATTGTGAAGGACTTCAGACTTGTGAGTTTTCAGTTTCACAGTTAGTGAGGGACTCAGAGCAGTTCCACAGTTATCATGACTTCAGCTCCAAAATTTTTATCTGAATCCTAATCTACTGCATACTTTGGAAGTAGTTTAGAAACTGTAGTTCCCTGCAGACTCTGTTTTAGAGTCCCCAAAGGGTTACTAATGCATAACAAAATGGAACACCATTTTAAGGGCAGTTCTGCAAATACAAGCTCGCAGCTCTGATGCATTCTACTTTAGTCTCCACCCAATCTCTCCGATCTTTTGAAGATTGGTTTGCTTCTATTAGCAAAAATAGCACTGAAAGTGGACACCCTTGACTAGTCTCCCTCGAAAGTCAAAATTGAGATAGTATTGTGACATTAGTATGCATCCTTGCTCGGAACAGTGTAACTGATGCAATGCATTTACAGCAAATTTTAAAATTTCCATCATAGTAAAGAGAAACTGTCATTCAATCCAGTGAAATGCTTTCTCAGCGTCAAAAGATGCTATTACCACACGACTGGCATCATTTTTCATCTTAAAGAGGATATTAAATAAGCACAGCAAATTCGTGCAGGTGAGCCTACTGTACTAAACATAAAATAAAACCACGCATTGTTCAGGATGAATTATTTTAATGCTTATACTTTGAGTCAATTGGCCAATAACTTTGCCAATTTTTTAATACCTGCATTTAGGAATAAAATGGATCTATGTAACCTATATTGCTATATCTTTCAGTCTGTTTCAATGTTGCCAGAATCAGCACCCTGCAGCCTGTGAAGTATCTGCTGGTCAGCACCTGGTTTGCATAATGTAGTGTTACAAAGACGAAAAAAACAGCCAAGATCAGCTGGCAAAAAAAAAAAAAAGTTCCCCTTTTGAAATGTGAAGGCTAACCTTGTCTAATGATTACATGATTTATGAACAATTCAATAGCAATAGACTATAAAAGTGATAGGTCAGGCCACTTGTACACAAAGACTAAGCAGCTTTGGGTGAGATAAAAGATAAGGCAAAGATCCAGCTTAGATCCAGAGCTGTATTTTCAAGACAGCCCAGCATGCTGAGCAGTAGCAACTTTATACAGAAATACCTAGGTTTGAGTTTAGGAACATATTTTAATCACACAGATTTGAATAAATAGCCTCCCTTTTCATGGATCTTGAGCTCCAGGCAGAGGAAAGCAAATATGTTATTTCCCTTTACACCACTTCTTTATTAAGATTCAGAAATGATATTTAACTTATACTAGGTATGATCAGGGAGCATCCATTGCATACCATACTTACAGTGTACCATCTTCAACTTCCTAAATCCTGATTAGCTGGCTTGAAATGTCAGCAGCCATGGGCGGCTTTAGACCCCAAAGATTTCTTTTCTGCTTGTGTGAGTAAAACTGTGCAGATCAGATTTAATATTTTCATAATGTTTTGATTAACTTCTTGCCTGTCTATGATACTAAGACATTGTTTATCCCTGACACACCCTTCAAAGTTCTTCCCACCCTGCACTGTTTCTGTATTTGCTGCATACACTCTTTCTGCCCTCCTCTAATCCCTTCCCCTTCCTCTCTCACCCTTCAAATATGTAAAGCTGTGAAGAGAGCAGTCTTTCTTCTGCATGTTAGTTAATAGTAGCCAGACTGTGAAACTAAAACTTACAGTACTGCATTTCTAATTAATCAGAGAGACATGCTGTAATAGTATAGCTACAGACAAGGAACTGTGCTAGCAATCACCCAGTGCTCTGTTGAAAAGCAGCTTGCCAAGCAGACCAGTCATTAGCCAATTACATCATGGAGCTCTGTATGGAATGGATTTGGTACGTACGTGGTAGAGCAGATGGTGGGGAAGAGTAGCCAGGGAGGACCTAGTCCAGCTGCTCAATGACTGGACAAAGGAAAATTAAAAAAAAAAAAAGGAAAAGAAAAGAGCACAACTGGTTTTAGTTGAAGATGAGGATGGGGGGATTTGAGAACTGTTTCTCTTGGGTGTTAGTTGTAGGTGTAATAGTTTGGAACAATCAGTACAGCTAATTAGAAGTACTGCAGTGATCATGGCTCCTGGGTGTTTCTGGTTCAGGTCTGCATGGTTTCTTGTAGGTCCTTGTGCCTTGCTCTCTAGAGAGGTAATACAAAGCAAAAAGGGTTGAGGAAAGGAAACTGCAAACCAGAGTTGGACCATATGCCTAAAACATTTGCTAATAGAGGCCGGCTCAGTTTCTCATGAAATGAGCCTGTGAATAGCCTGTCTTTGTCTTCTGATGAGAGTGAAGAAAACAGGTTTTTTCCCAATGCCCATTAGTTTCCCATGTGCCTCATCAGCTTTTGATAACTGCTAATGGTAATTCAGGAAAGACTGTGAGGTTCCATAATGGTAGCTAGAAATGTGCAGAATCAGAGTCAAGTAATGTTCTAAGCCAGCATTTGTGTGAGGTCACTTCCCACCCAATTCTGTTTGAAACTTCTTTCAGGCTGAGATAGGAGAGGCTGCTATTGCAGCAATCCTCAGGTGATGCTGAAAAATAAGAATTCTTAGGTTTGAGATGTCAAGAAGGTTCAGATTTCCAAAACAGCCTTCTAATTTTCAGTGCCCAGCTTTAGGCTTTGTGGGTTTCAATACCCAAGGTACTGAACATTCATAGCTATAAGGTGACAGCTTGGAGATGAGTGAGCAGCATTCCTTACCTTCACTACACAACAGTCTTCTGGAAATAGGGATTTTGTGAGGACTAGTTAGTGTGTAGACAATCCTTGAATATGAATAGGGCTTAGGAAAAAAATTTTGAGGAGCCGAAGAAATTTACAAAGTCAGTAGTTTCTTTGATTAAAATTATTGAGCCAGCTATAGAAAAAACAATGGTACATATCCCCTTCTCTCCTCACTTAGGAAGAAACACCGTCCATGTTTGCTTATGAGCAGGATATTAAAATATATACCAAAAAAATCTCCAAAAGCAGTGACTGAACAAACACAGAGCAACTCTTACATTATTTCATACTAATACATCATGCTCATTTATTCACTTCTCTTCTAAGCCTTGGTTCTTCTTTACTGTTTGCAAGTTCTTGAACCACATCCCACAGTCCTTCAACCCAGCAGACTGCTCGTGAGTTGGAGCTGATGTGCAGATGGACCCGAGCTCTTCTGCACAGGCTCCAGACTGGGTGATGTGAGCCAGCTTTATCCCAGAAGGCTTTAGTCACAGTGATGTGGTTCTGTGCCTGAGTTAATGTGCCAGAATAGACGTGCTTTCAGATTCCAAGCTCCGCGATTTCCAGACTGATATTGCTTAGAAGCAGAGAAGTTCTCATTTATCAATGGACAGAAACTGAACCCGCCAAAGTGGAGGAACCGTTGCTGGAGAGTGGCTCAGGATTGTGACAGAGATGAAGCGGTAGGAGACTGAGCAGAGGAAGCTCATACAATGAGCAAGAACAGCTTGTGTCACGTTACCACCTGTTCCTTTGACATCTGAATTTATGGTCTAAACCATAAATGGCCTAAGGCCTCATTTATTTGAAGTCAGAGCAGAAACAGCACAGGCTCTACAGAGCTCAGCTTCATGTTTCAAGTACCAAGCACATGCAAAACTGAACAAACCTCATGGAATTTGGTGGCTTTTGGTAACAAATAAAATTAGATACCATGCAAAACTATTGTAAAGGAAAAGACATCAAATTAATCCCTTTTAAACTAAAATAAATCAAAAACAAAAATGAAAAATGAAGTAAATAGATAAATATGAGTGTTGGAGGCCAAATGCACTTCCCACCAAGGAAATAATCAGATGGCAGTAAAAGTACTGTGGCAAAACTCCAGTTAGTATGTTCCTGGCCCTGTAGTTTATGGGAGAGAATAGACATATAATTATCACCTTGAATAAAATATATACCATGATTGGGAAAAGTACAGGATTTTTTGAAGTTCTGTCACTTAAATAAAAACCACGAGGCAGGTGGTGATGACAAAGGCTAGGGAATGTGATAACATGTATTAATAGCAGTTCAAAGAAAGAAGGGTGCTGCTGCTGCGGGAAATGTTGGATCCAGCTCTGCAGCTGAGCTGAACTTGGTCCTCTGCCCTGAAGTGTTAGAAAGAAAAATGAGTGTATGTAGCCATGGATTTGCTCTAATCTATGATTTGAGGATGCCAGTAGACACCCAAGATATCTATCCTGTATGGAACAGGGAAGACTTGTTTTCTGTATTTGTTTAAGAGTGACAAATATCAATAATATGGCAGAAATGTTTAAACAAGGACACAGCACATTGTAAAGGAAAACAATCCATCTGTTTCAGCAGCTGGTTTGAAGCATCCAGTTAGGTATCTACTGCAGCGAAGAAGCTCTCCCACTGTTTCAGGCTACTTCCTTCAATACTCATTTATCCTGGCTAGAAGAGTTGTCTAGGGTGGTTTGCAGGATCCGATTTGGACATAGGAAATAATTTTATAGCCGCTCTGTTCTCTCTTGTAGGTTCAGATTCTGTTCCAAATTGCAATTAATCAAGTAAGCTACATAAACATGGTCACTGTCTCCATACCTTTCAAATGACTGCACTCCGGCCCAAGATCTCTGGTGTCTGGTAGCAGAGGTCTGTCCCCATGTGGCTCTGCAAGTGGCCAGAACCAACACTGTCTTAACAGGCAGCTCACCTGAATGCAGAGACCCTCCCTCAATCTCTGTCAACTTCCTTGTTGGGACCTCTCAGCAGTAAGGTGAGCCCCCCAAGACTTTATTCATGTATCTGTCTCTGGAGTATGCTGGGTAAATGGAAGACATTTGCACATTACAAAGGTGGCCACTACATAATTTCAGAAGCACACACAACTCAAGCATGAAATTGCTGAGCTATGACAGAAGTCACTGACAGCTACTCTTACATTGTACATTAACATTATTGCTCTGAATTAGCACATGTCATATACAGTGATATACTATGTGAATAGTAAGGATGATTTCTCTAAACCTGTAGATAAGAACGGTAGCTATTACCAACATAAGATCTGCATAGCTTGGTCACTGAAGGACTTTACTTGATTCTATGACTGTGCCTTTTCAGTTGGATGCAAGTGGATCCCCTTGTTGCTACAGTTGTTGTCCAGCCTGTCATCATAAGTGATGTTTGTGTTTGTGTTAGAAATAGCAGAAGAGTTTTCTATCGACTTTCTAATAATACATAAAGAACTGGAAACCAATCCATAATGAGCACTTATCCTTCTTTGCTTCCTTTTTTGCTCTAATGTTTCATGTCTGATATTTGCTTGGTAAGTTTATTTTTAAAGTTTAGAAATTCTGTTTCATTTAACACTTTGACTTCCTGTTGGTGTAGCTTTTCTCTCCAAAGGAACAAACATACGTAGACTGAAAACTGAGCCATGCAGGATCCTCTTAAGATCTATTACTGCAAAGATATCCCCATATTTAAATTTATCCAACCTCTCACCAAATCATAGTAATTATGTCCTCAGTTGCTTTAGTCCATGTGTTAAATCTGTGCTCTGTTTATAGACAGGATATATGCCTTCCTTCTCTTGTTTTGGTAGTGAAAGGTAAAACAAAAGGCCATGAAGAAGTTCCTGATCAGGCCTGCTTGGCTTTCACAATCGGTACTTGGTAAACTCCATCTCAAGCCTCCTGTGCTAATTTCTTAATCTTCAAAGTTTCTGACTTTTGAGTGCAACGTATATTCCAGGACATGTCTTGTTTAACTTCTCCCAAAAAGTGAGTAGAATGAAGCACAGTGTTTCATGTGTGGTTTTAAAGCAGATGAATCAGTTCAGTTGAGCTAGACATCGTTTCTGAAACATCCAATACCTTTATTTAGTTTGGGGAGAAAACTAAGAAATAAGAAGGAAAAAAACCAGCAGATTCAGCAGATCTTATCTCACTATTTCCCCCTCCTGTTTTCATTTGCACTTCTATTTCCATGCAATATTTCATTCCTTTATGCATCTATCACTGTTTGCTTCTGTCAGAAGTTCAAAGGCAGCCTGCTTTCATAAGGGAGAGACAGCATTGACTGATCTATAATATTGTTTCTACCTTTTTTGACCAATCCTCAATGCATATTTCCAGTTTTGAGAAGCATTTCATGAATCACTGGGCAGTTTGAAAAATCTATAGTGTAGGCTCATTACTTTGCTGGCTGCTGAATGTTTTCCATTGGTTGTGTTGCAAGGCAGAAAATGCAGCCCTTTCTCTCAGGAAAAAGAGGTTAAAATTTCATATGTACATAAATAATAAAGCAACACATGGAGGTGATATCAGTGTGATATATTTCATTTCCTATATACCTTTGGCTGCCCTGCTGTCCATTAATCCACACAAACTTCCATCATATTCCAACCTCCTTAGCACCTTTAGTCTTACTTTCCCAGGTAAGTCAGTCAGAAAAAGCTTGCTTCTTTCCTCTGAAATGTGGCACTCCCAGCCATCCTCCCAAATGTCACTGGCTGCAGGCCCAGGACAAGCAATATTCTGTTCTACGCTAGTGATCATGGTTTAAGCTCAAACCTCGTGAGGCTGCAGAAGTGGGAGCTTTATACTTCCAAGTGAGGTCCTTACCCCAGCAAGCAGAGAGGGATAAAATGGCTATAGGAGTTTATTTCAGTGGGGTCAGGAGGCCCAATTCCTGAGGAGACAGATCCAGGGCTTCATGGACCACAGAATATAATGGAAATGAGAAAATGATGCAACTTACCAGGAGTCGCTTTTAGATTAATTTTAAATTTTTGACAAAGATTTTCTCACGTTTGCCCACCTATAGAATCTTAGTAACTCAGATTCTGCATTTCAAAGGCATAATGATATCAAAATGGTCCCGATATAGCTAACCTTTCCCCTCCAATCTATTTTAAGCACTTCTATCACCAATATTTTTCTGAAAAACACCTTCATACACATAGTGTGATGGGAATGTATTTAAGTGCTTTCAGCACTCCTGCAGAGTGACATGCAGAACTCACTTACAGTTTAACTACTTATATCACACCAGATCCCTTTTCTTCTCACTCTTTTGTGAAGGGTAGTAGGAAACCAGAAACTTCATTTTTCTTACTCTTTTTAAAATTAGGCACAGACCTAAGTCAGTTCTCTAAAATATTATCTTTTTTTTTTTTTTCCCAGCAAAGGAGCCACACTGCCATCAATGAGTCACAAAATAATTAAACATTTAAGACTGTCTGGGCTTGTGTTCTGAGGAGGTGACAAGGCTGAAGGGTAGCTGCAGCTTCCAGTTTAGAGGCATCTGCTGCCTGCATGTGCAAACACCCTGCCGCTGGTCATGGTGGAAAGGTGACAGGGACAGCAAGGCCACACAGGTAGTAGACAGTGCACTTAGGGAAAACAACATCTGGATCATCAACAGAAATACCAACCATTGCCCTCATCCCAAATTGCGCTGAATATTTTGGCTACCAGTTGCTGAGGGGCACTGGCACAGAGGCTCCTCCACTCAAGTACTCATTCCAGGCCAACCGTCATGTGGAAAGTATGCCTATAATTGGTCATTACATTAAAGTGCAAATTATGCTATATAATCTCTATATGAACTTCATGAGAAATCAGCCATAGCTTGAAAGGGTTATTTTATATCCATCTAAGGAAATCTGTGAAAGACAAACTGGGCTAAAATGCATTATAAAAAGGTAGTATTTTATACATCCAGACATCTCAGGGGAAGTTGCTGTTTGAGCAGTTTTATTTAGGAATCAGTGAGAGAGCTCTGTTGCTCCAAGTCCGTTGTCAGTTCTGAGACGTTTGTCTCTCTCTGCACCACTACTTCTTACATAGATTTCTCACTCTGCATGGAATTTTATTAGCATCTTAGGTCCTCCTGAAGCTGCCACAAGCAGATTTTTATTCCATATGGCTATTTTGTCAGCCTGTAGCTACCAGAAAGATGAAAATGAGAAGGGTAAGTTGGAAGAGGAGACAACCCAGACCATTCCATGCAGATGAAAAGCTCTCCTCAGTCAGACTTGGTTGAAAAGCCCTACTACCACTCTGCCACTTTTTCTCCTGGGCTAGGGAAAGCTGCTGTTTATGTTTTAATGTCTTTACCCCCAGCTCTAAGGAGGAATAAAAATGCATGGATCGTTCATTATCTCTTGCATATAGAAAATAAATTGGTTGAAACAGAAAGTCAAATGGACTTTAAGAAGTTTTCTGTATTGACTTATTTCCAAGTTGATTAAATGCTTGTAAGTGCAGCCTGTGATCTTCTTGCAAATCTAGCTATTGGGTATCCAGATTCATATTTACATGTATGCAGATTCCAATAATGTTAAAAACCCCAAACCTCCAGATAGCTAGAACTATTAGTCCATAGGAATTTAAAATTAAATTAAATAGCTGGGCTGTTTTCCAGATGATTTTAAAAGTTCCTGTGCTTACACAAAAATCTCCCTAGGATTTACATCACACTACTGTATTTGTTTCAGTGAGCATTTGACTGCCAAGAATACGGTCTATGACCAAAATGGCAATCTAATTAAATATTTGACAAGCAGAAAGCTGGACATTATTCAAGTCAAGCATTAAATTAGAAAATTTAGTTTGTCTCCTTTATCAGTAGATTTTTAAATCAGCCTATTCTACCAAAACCCATAAATTTAATGAATTTGGTCAGACATATTGTGTAACAGATGTCTAACATACAGCCATGAACCTAAATCATAAAAATGATGCTTCACTTTGGCATGGCAAAATATATATGAAAGACTCAGAAAGGTCAGTCACCAGCAACCTGCTTGCTGGTAGTTGAGAAACAGCACTGTAAAATGCATGAGCTGCCTTTTGTAGTCTCTTATAGGAAGCCTTGGAGAGCCACAGATAATTTGCTTTCAATGATTCATCAAGTTGGCCCTTTGTTTCACTAATTTGAGTGTCAAGTGCAACCACCTTATAAAGAATTACCAAGACCTGATAAGATTCTTCTTGTATTGCACTGTTTGTCTGAACAACTGGTACTGTTGAAACCAGCCCCACAAACTGCATAAACAGCAAGTGTGTGTGCAACATGGCATCTTCTGTGAAATGATAAAGCGTGTTTACTGCGTTATCTGCTGAGGTACCACACCTCCATGCTTCTTTCTCCTTTCTTAAAAGGCACTAATTGCACCATGCTGTGTCCATGCTAGAGATGCCATTTGTTTCACTGTTAGTCCTCCAATGAATTAACAAAGATAAAAAATGGATTTCAATGATGATTCCAGCCTTGAGAAAGATGCTATTGTGACCATGGTTGAGTTACCCTGCTGATAGTTTTCTCCTTAATGTAATTTTTAATACTACATAGCTGTAGGTTAGATGTGAAGCCATATATTAGAACTACTATTTCGTTGAGTAGTTTGAAGTGAAATAACTTCACGATTAGGAGACAGATTTTTTTTTTACTGCTGTCAGTCTAATAACTTTGTAAGAGATCAACCCTAAAAATGGCTTGTTTAGAAGGGGTACATTTATAAACGCGGAATTCCCAGAGCAAAAGATCTATGTAATTTGAGGTCTGATAAAGTTTTCACAACTGAACCGTACACTATTAACACAAAGAAAGAATAAAAAACTTTAGAAGGCTGCTTGTGAGAGTGGGAAAATGTCCGCCTTCAGAAACCAGAAAAATGGCATGGGGAGCAAGTCTGTGAGATTTGCTTTGTAAGACGGAGAAAGCTTCTGTCAAAAGGGTTTGAAACCGGTTGTTAGAGCTTAGGAAAGATTCTGTGAGGGGGTATTGTCAGCACAAGGAGTTGAGGGCGTCGATTTTTTTACTAACGTGAATTTAAAGTATTGCCTGATCGCTGCCAGCTCCAGGAAAACCAGGTAGCGGTGGGAGAACGAGAAATTTTCCGCTAGGGAAAAACACGAATAATGCAACGTGAAGGTCGTGCCCCGGCGGCACAAGCAGGACAGAGGCCTGGGCAGAGGGAGGGAGGAAGGGAAGGGGCTCCTGCTCCTGCTCNCAGCCGAGGACCCGGCTCTGGCAGGCTCCGAGGGTCCGGCCGAGTGTAATTCCCCCCTAATCCCCGCCACGGCGGCGCTTCCCTGGCCGAGCCATGTCTGCGGCTTCCCCGCCATGCCGAGCCTAGCGGGGAGCGGGAGGACTGGCGGCCGGGAGGCGCACAAAATGAAGACCCTGATGGTAAGTGCATTGTTGGCACGGCTCATCCCGGCTCCGGCGGCGGGGACGAGAGCAGGGGAGCGGCGCGGCGCGGAGCGGAGCGCGGCTGCCCCGGGCACCCTGCACACGCTCCAGCCTTCTCCGGGCTGCATCCCCGCGGCTCTCCGGGATCGCGCGAAGGCGACCAAACCTCGGTGGCGGCGGCCAAGAACTTTCCGCCTGCTTTCTTTTATTCGTGTTGCTCGTGGTTTGAGGGTTTTGTGTGTGTGTGTGTGTGCGTTTTAAGGAGCGTGCAGAAAACCGATCTGCTTAAAGGACGAGGCTGGAGGTAGCTGGGCGGGGGGAAGCGCTACAGTCCCCAACACTCGTTAAAATGCAGGAATGAGATGCCCAAAGGGGGACGGCGGCACGGGGACGAGAGGCGCGGGGTAGCCGGGCGCACGGAGGGGAGGAGAGGCGAGGAAGCAGGGCTGGGGGAGAAGGAGGGAAGCACGGGATCGGGCTGGCGAGGGGGTNCCGCTGGGCCCCGCGGCGGGGGGAGCCCGCTGAGCCGGCTCTCTCTCTGCCCCCCGCAGCGCCACGGGCTGGCCGTCTGCCTGGCGCTCACCACCATGTGCACCAGCTTGTTGCTCATGTACGGCGGCATCGGCATCGGCGGGGGCCACCCGGAGCCGCGGCGGCGGCAGCAGCAGGTGGCGGCGGTGCCCAGCCGCCCGCCCGAGCGCGGCCAGCGCCACCCGGCTCTGCCCGTCGGGGCCGGCCTCCTGGAGGGCTACATCAGCGTCCTGGAGCACAAGGTGAGCCGCCGGCCGCGGGACCGCCCCTCCTTCCCGGCCCCTGGGGCAGCCGGGACCCCGCGCCTCCTCCCTCGGGGGGCACCGACCCCGAACCTGCCGAGCTCTCCCTCCTGCCCCCCTTGAGATGCCCGGTTCCCCTCGGCGGGGTCACCGTGCCCTGCCTGCCTCGCTGTCGGGGTCGGCTTACACGGCCTCCGGGTGCCATCGCGCCTGGCCCGGGGGCAGGAATTACCGGGGTCAGCAGCCNAATGAGATGCCCAAAGGGGGACGGCGGCACGGGGACGAGAGGCGCGGGGTAGCCGGGCGCACGGAGGGGAGGAGAGGCGAGGAAGCAGGGCTGGGGGAGAAGGAGGGAAGCGCGGGAGCGGGCTGGCGAGGGGGCAGGAGGGGGACGGAGGGGCTTCCCCAGTTCTCTCCTCGCACTTCTGCCGGGTGTCTGGCGGGTGAAACTTGCGGGTGCGCCGGCGGGGAAGCGGCGCGCCCCGCTGGGCCCCGCGGCGGGGGGAGCCCGCTGAGCCGGCTCTCTCTCTGCCCCCCGCAGCGCCACGGGCTGGCCGTCTGCCTGGCGCTCACCACCATGTGCACCAGCTTGTTGCTCATGTACGGCGGCATCGGCATCGGCGGGGGCCACCCGGAGCCGCGGCGGCGGCAGCAGCAGGTGGCGGCGGTGCCCAGCCGCCCGCCCGAGCGCGGCCAGCGCCACCCGGCTCTGCCCGTCGGGGCCGGCCTCCTGGAGGGCTACATCAGCGTCCTGGAGCACAAGGTGAGCCGCCGGCCGCGGGACCGCCCCTCCTTCCCGGCCCCTGGGGCAGCCGGGACCCCGCGCCTCCTCCCTCGGGGGGCACCGACCCCGAACCTGCCGAGCTCTCCCTCCTGCCCCCCTTGAGATGCCCGGTTCCCCTCGGCGGGGTCACCGTGCCCTGCCTGCCTCGCTGTCGGGGTCGGCTTACACGGCCTCCGGGTGCCATCGCGCCTGGCCCGGGGGCAGGAATTACCGGGGTCAGCAGCCGGGCTCCAGCCCGCGGTTGGGTATTTGTGTAGTGCTACCTCTCTTCTCCCTTGCACAGAAGAGCGGGGGGTGAAGTGTTTTGTTTCCAATGTTGGAAACAAAAGTGTTTTGTTTCCAATGCTCTAGGTACAGTACAAATGAATGTGTATGATGATATTAGTAAGGGTTAAAGAATGAAGTTTATTTACTGGAAGGCAAAGTCAATAGGTAGGTGTTTATTCTTAGCTCATTTTGTCATAGGAAAAAAAAAGTCCCCTGCACAAATGACCTTTTCATCCCCCTTCTGCGAAGCAGAAGTTGTCAGCCGTTCTAGAAATTTGGGGCAGTTTTTTAATGGTGAACAAAATGATGTCCCTCCCCTTGACAGAGGAATTACCAGGCTGTATTGTCAGACTATAATACTTGTTTACCAGAGATAGGCAGACTAAGCTTTGATAGCTCACAGGACAGATGTAGTGGCATAAAGTGAGCAAGGTGGCACATCCATGCCAAAGAGATACTCAAGCATCTGTAGTTTCCTTAGAAGGCAGATTCCTCTGCTTTTTGTTTGATATTTGGTTTGTTGCTTTCACCTGGAAATTCCAAGATCTTGCTCTTCCAAAACCCCAAATATTGTTTAGTGCACACACATCTTGCAGTAAAAATTTACTGTAAAAAATAAGCAAGAGGAATGAGGATTCGCAACTTTCTTATGTTTTCACATCCAAACTGACAACCTTCTGAAAGATATGTTGTCAAACAAGTTACTGGGCTCAGTTTAGAGGTACTGTGTGAAGACTAGTGACTTTGATGTACAGAGATTTTTATTGTTCCTTCTGGCATAACTTTTTGTGCAAGAGTTATCTGTAGGGCTCTTAGCACAAAAAAAAAATAGCACATGATGGTGCCTTGTAGGCTTTATTTGCTTTCTTACATGGTTCTCCTGGAAATTCTCAAATGTAATGTCTATAAAAAAAGCAAGTTTGGCCATGAGCTTCCTACTGTCTGACGTGAACTCTTGTAATTCTTTTGTTCTTCTTGAACATGACTGTAATGATAGGTGTAGATATATGTGCACATGAGTTTTCTAAACAGCAGTAGTTGAAAAGATATCTGTGGGTTTTTTGGGATGCAGGTGTGAGTAGCCTTCTGATTCTGATAGCATCTCACACTGGTTTCTCCAGACTCACAAACACCCCTCATTAACAGGGCATACTTAAAATCACTGTTCTGTTATTTTCCAGGGTAATTTTAATGTTTCCCTGTGTTTTGAAGAAAGATGATCCTTTGGCTTTTCAATATATTGTAATATGGCCCAAACCCCACAGATACTCCATTTCTGAATTTCATTTCACACAGCTCATGCCTCACAGTAATAATCTGCTGAAGGTTTAATAACTTTTCCACCTAACTTCTGTGGGTCAAAAAGAATGTTGTGCAATCCCTGCTGTGTTCGCAGCTTGCTTTGTCTTATTTTAATGCACATGAGATCATGCAGAGAGCTGTGCCACTTTGGTATACAGAGCAGTGCATTACCATAAGGAGATGACGGGGGAGAAAGGGGCTTTGTCTCTTAATAATGTATTTGTTTTTGTGATTTAATTTGGTAATCCATGTACTTGGCGTGGATTTACAGTCACAGAATACATAGGTTTCACACGTAATAAAAAATGGAGAATGCAAAAGATCACAGGAATTCATGGTTAGCAAAAAGAAGGATGCAGGGTTGGTGATGGTGAGAATAGGGAGAGAGATAGCAAGAACTGAGAAATGGTGCAACATGTTCAGAGAACATGTGGTTTGGGTGGGACACTGGAAACTGCAGAGAAGACAGCTCAAATATCAAGTGAAATGAGGGAATTGGGGAAGTTTTAAAGAATGTGAAGAGACCTGCAAGAAGAGAGCACAGTAAAATTCTGTAGCTGTGAGAAGGACATGATATTTGAAGAGACAGGGAGGTCTGGAGGGAGGTGAGAAGTATCTGTTGTTTGAAGACAACAGGCTTGCAAAGGTAAGGCTGGAATGACTTCAGCAATGTTATTTTCATAGCACAGAGGTGATGGTGTGAAATGACAATGAATGGTAGATTTTTCACAGTATAGCTTCCTTAATTTCTCATCTAGAATCTTGGAATTATCTGCCAGGTTGAATGACCTGAAGCTGAATGACCATTATACAAAATTCATCCTTGGTATGTGTTCATGCGTGAATGACAGGTAGCAGTAGACTGAATGTCTGGATCATTCTTGTGCTTGTTTCTGGAACCCATAATTTGCTTTAACAGGAAGATCTCTTTTCATGTTTGTGGTGTGATACCCATACTGGTGCATTTAATGAGAGTAACTGTGCACATATATGTAGAAGCTGTATGACAAGTGCTGAAGTTATTATTAATCCATAATCACGATGTGAGTATTGACACACAAGCTGTCTAAGTATGTGGTAGTATAGATGTTTCTCTTCAGGGATAAAATTTAACAGTTGTCCTCATTGCGAAATATCATGTATTACAAATGTCTGTCACTACTAGCAATACAGCTCATTTAGTAGTGCTGGATGATCATGTATGGAGACTATTTGCCAGAAAATCTGGGCACTTAGTAAAATAACAATGATTTTGAAATATAGCCTGCAATATTGTAATTACCAATTATTTTTCTCCTTTTATTTTATATTCAGTAAGAATTGTAGTTCCTCATCCATGCTGTCAAGATAAGCAGGCAGTCTCTGAGAATACAGTAAAATATGTCATTTTTTTTTGCTGGGTTCAAGCAGTTTTTTTGGAGGAGTTTCTAGTCTTAGCCTTCATGGTTTCTGCAAGCCCTTTTTTCCATGAGTCAAGCATCAGAGATCAAAACCTCTGTACTTAGCTTTAGTAGCCTTTCACAGTTTAGCAGTGTGTACTCAATTTTCGTTGAGCTAAATTCTTGGAACAAAAAAATTCAGAAATGCTGTGGATTCAGAGATGCAAGTGGTATCTTGTCATTTCACCTCTGCATGTCCCAGAGTAACAGCAGTTGACAGACATTGTTGATGGGTGTTTGAAATGAATAAATAGTATCTCTTTTTGTTCCCAATAGCCAGATGTTATATCCTAAAAAAAATCTCACATTTTGAACAGAAGATAAGGTTTGCTGATAGTTGCTATTGAGAGGTCGAGGACTGAAACAAAGTGAAGAAATGGCAGCTTCTACTTCGAGGAGCTGTTGCTTCCTACAGAGGCACATTGGGTGTAGCACTGCTTAGCTACTGCATCTGCTCTGCAGTTAGAAAGGACAAGAGTCCTAGGCTGTCAAAGTGACATTTTCCATGAATTCTTTGAGTGTAATCCTGAAATTAAAGAGGTTTTGTCACTGGCATTGAGGGAAGCAGAATTATGCTCTTCTGTGGGGAGGCATGGGGATAAGCCTTCCTGTTGATTTATCATAGTGCTAGCAAGGAATTACAATGCAAATATTTTTAAAGCAATTACTGCATACAAATAAGAGAATGTTAATGAAAGTAGGAAACCTAGCACTATTCCAGAACTTGCAAGAAATAAATATTTAACCATTATATTACAATTCTGAAATGAATGTGAGAACATGTCTCTGGATAGTTAAAAAGCTTTTCACCCAGTATTGACTCAACAGTTGCAAATAAAATATGAGTTTGTCACGTATGTAATTGAATAATATTTCAAGCCATCAAGGATTTTATTTCTTAGAAAATAAAAAAAAATCAAAATCAATCCTGCTGTCAAAATGTATGATTTATTAGAAACACTTTAAATACCTTAAGAGCAAATTGAGATCCACTTGATAATTTAAGTGATCACAATGATTTTTTAATTTATGATAATGTGAATTATCATATGCAAAGAAATCTTGGTGATCCCTCTAAATTAATGCAGATCAGAGAATAGTGTTGTTAATGAAGTGTTTGAGGAAGAGTCATTCTGCAAATAATGCTGCTATAGCTCCTTAATCTCTGAGTTGCAAAAAGTTGCTCTTGGGTGAAACTATTTTTTTCAGGATAGTAAACTTTGTGCACTTAAAATCAGGTGGGAATCTTGCCATATTTTATATTATTTTTAGTAATTATTAAATCAAATGAGTTTGGAATTTGAATTTTTACCTCATTAAACCATTGACAGTTTGGGGTTGGATAGTTTTGGGGGGCTTCACTAAACCAGCCTTCATAACTAAACACAGAGATGAGAAGGAATCAAATTATTTTGAGGGTTTTAGTGTTTTTTAAATGAATTTATCACAGAACCATAATGTATCTTACAGCAAAACAGCTTGTCTTCCCTGAGGTGGGATCAAGCCCACAGAGTTAAGTAAACCATGTACCATGATTTCATTACGTGTTCCTATTTGCCCCTGAAATTCTTACCTACAGAGGAAGGAACACAAACTTTATTATGCAATTAAGGTTTTGATGGAGTTTTTATTATGTGAGAGATCCACAAGGGGGAGACTTTATTCTAGAATAACCTTGCTGGGGACACTTCCACCTGTCGGAGACCTAGGCAAGGTGGGAGTCCTAAATGCCCTTTGCTCAGTGCTCTCTTGGCTTCCTGGCTTTTTTTATTTTTAGGTGCCATAGTTACCTACCTCTGATAAGCTGTAGGTTTATTTAAATCCTTATCAAGTTACATACCATGACAGTCAGGGAATGTAACTGAATATCCCCATATCCCCACACACAGAGCAGAGACAACGGTTTTTCCAGATTTACCCAGCTTTTGAATAATGACTGTCCTGTGCTTTACAATTTCTTACTTTTGAGCTACTGCAGTAGTGTGCTTTTTCAGGCTGACATTCATTTTGGTGACCCTTGTCTAAAATTTTTAGCAGTTTCTGTGCGCACTAGCTGCTCACCCAGGGCAATACAGAGCACACAGCAATGACAGCAAATGATGGTACATTTTCCTGTTTTCCAGGTTGCTTGGCATCTCTGCAAGGAACCAGTAGTTCTAGCATGGCACTGCTTCTGCTTAGAATATCTTGAAATATTTTTAAATGTTTAGATACAGGTATCAGTTGCTGTGCAGTTTATACATTTATTTTATGAAAAAGGCTGCGTTTTCTAGTTGGACACATCTTTTGTAGAATTCTGACTCCAGTGTGTTCTTGAGAGAGAAGTGTTAGCTAGGATAATTAAAAAAAAGTCATATTTTACAGTTAATACTATTGCCTGTTTTTTTCTAAAAGAAGTGCTGTCAAAGATGAAATCTAACTAGTGGGGCTAGTGAGTCCAGGCAGAGGTCGGGATCTGTTGCTTAAAAAATCGACTCAAAAGAGCACAGATACTATTAAATACCAAAATGTCCCTGAAAACTGAAAGATGTTTGATATGCATCTAATACATGATGTTGTAAATGTTAATTAATGTAGCATGATGCATAAAAACCTCCCCAACCACAAACCAGCCATGTTCTGATCATTTCCTGGTGATTCGGAAGATAAAGGAGAGAAAACTGTTGTTGTAGTACTGAAAACAAGAGAAGGTTTTGGAGTTTATACCAGGTGAAGATCTTGCCCTATGTAATTTGTGACATTTTGTGATATAGCTTTAGTCTTTCATAGAATCTGAAGCAAAAAGATAATTTCAGAGACTGTATCACAAGATATTGATGATTTATTTCAGTACAAACATTAGTAGTAAGTAGTCAGGTTGACAGTTGATGCAGAGTTGTGTTTTAATTTTCTCACATTTTAAAAAAATCACATCTCACAGCAATATCTGATACCATATATTGGTTATAATATGTTACCTTATTTTTGCAACTGACCAAGACAAAGTGGTTTTTTTCTTTTTTCTTTTTTTTGTTTGTAGAAGAAAAACTGCAGAAGCATGAAGATGTTAATTTTTGCACTTCTGTTTTTTGACTGATTCTGGATTATATGAATTTTTCACAAATTATCCTGATTTTTGAAAGTGAAGAATGAGTAAATATGCTATTTTCCATTTTATGAATATCATACACATAATAGTTTAATAAGTGGATGCTGTCTGTTTCCCTCATCTGCTTACCTGTCTTCTTTTGTGAACATACAAAATTCTTAATTCAATGGATATGCAAAATATTTCCAGGCAGGGAATTGGTGACACTTTATCTGCTGGTGAAATTTGTTCATCTCTCATGCAAAACCCCTTAATTTTTTTTCTCTTCACTTTCAGCATTAATTTCAATGACCACATTTGTATTTTTAATATGTGTTGAAGTATATTATATTTGATAACCATTAAAAGTTGCTATATTGTGCACTTCTTCTTCACATGATCTTTCACTGTGAGCATTTTAGCCTATTTTCATCCTCCTGTGAAGACAAAGTGTTCTTTTGAAGGTTTTTAATCCTTAGTGGAAGCAAGTCTGAACTAAATGAGATTTTCAATGACAGGAAATGTAATTTTTGCTCACAGCTGATGGATATCTCTCAATAGAGTTCCTTAAATTCTCCCTTTCTGCTTGTCCTGGGGCATAAGTGGATATTGAGTGTCATCCTAACTGTGTGATATCCTCAAAACAGTAGATTGCAGGTAGTTTCCTTTTCCCAGTGACCTTCCTCATGAGTTTAACCTGTATTGCTCAGTAACGCTCTGTGTGCACATCCTTGATGCTGAGGTGGCATTGATACTAAGAACTCAGTGCATTAATTGAACTTCTAATTAGGGCAATTATGATCAAATCAGCAGTCGTTTGGTGCTGATATAAGCAGATGTGACAGCACAAAAGCTACTTTGAAGGTGAGGTGAAGCATCATGGTATTTAACCTCACTCTGTTCACCTCATCCCTAAGCAATCTCCATTAGTCATCACTCTTTCTCTAATAGTTAAAACCTAAAGTGCTAGGACCAGGTTAGCTACTAAAGTTTGCTGTCAGCTGGAAAAGCAAGTATTTTCAGTTCAAAAACTGCCTTTAATTGTTCTCTGTTGTCATTCCGAAAATAGCCAAATGCAGTTAAAAATAGAGTCACCTAGGAAGTGAGGGAACGAATCAAGGCTGAAACTTTCTGCCTTCAGAGTCTGTTTGCAGCAGAAGTGCAAAATACAGATGGAGAAGTGGAGCTCTGAAGCGTCCCTTGATAGTCTATGTGAAAGACGGAGTTGGGCACTGAGAAGCGTGTGCACATTGCTATAGAGAATCCAGCACATTTGAACTGAGCTTAGGCAAATCTGGTAACACTTTGTGTCTGAGCTCTATTCAGGGAGACACAGGAAGGGAGAGAAGTGTGTTTGTTACACGCAATAATGAATACTGAATCCTTACTGAAACCTTGTGAGAGAACTTCAGAATAAGATTGGGTTATTTTAAAACACAGAGAGAGAAAACGGATATATTTAATAGATTAGTAGAGTATTTTTTCCCAATGACAGTGTAGTACAAAATGTTCGTTGTCCAAGATAAGGGAATAGTAATGGGTTTATATGATATACAGGCAGCATAGATCAGGTTTTCTTAATTCAGATTTAATAATATGGACTGTTGTAAGTAACACAGAACAAGAATATATAAATGTGTGTCTTGTTGTTGAATACAGCATGTTAGGAATTCATTGCAGCTGTAGAAAAATTTCCATTACAGAATGGATGGCTTAGTTAGAAATAACCTGGAAGAGGAAAATGTTCCTCAATAAACATTCAGTATATTTTGAATATGCATTTTTGTTTAGCAAATAATATATTTTGATTTTAGTGTGTTATTAGCATCCTAAGGTATTGGCATGATGTTAATATTGCAGAAACAAAATACTCTGTAAATTTTGTTCTGTTAAAATATATCTTGCCCACAGCTATAGCAGGTCATAAAAGTAGATGTAATAACACTCAGCAGAGCATCAGTCTAAGAGTTAGCTCTAAAGAAAAGAAAAATTCCACAGTGCAAATTTGTGCAAATGTACATCTGTATCAAGCTTTGTGCACAGGAAAGTTAAAGGAACTATTGTTATGTTTAAGAGATGGCTGGCTGAGAAACAGGGTTCTAGAGACTGCATTCATCACTGAGTATGTGCTGCTTACCAGTTTGCCTGCTTGAGGTTGAAACTTTTTCTCCCAGTTTGAGATACCAAGCTGTGTTTTGCAGGCAGTGGCATGAGATACATCTGGGCTCATTCCCTTCTAGACTTTCTTGCCTGCATTACTGTTCTCTCTGGAAAGATATTTTTGTTCCATTTCAGTGAACTTCACGCTTGTAACTTGTACGAAACATTAGCATCCGAGGAAGCACATGACTACAGAATCAGAGAACCCTACCATGGTTTGGCTTGCAAGGGACCTTAAAGATGATTTTGTTCCACTCCCTGCCCCGCAATGGGCAGGGACACTTCCCACTAGACCAGGTTGTTCCAAGCCTTGTAGCACCTGGCCTTGAACACTTCCAGGGATGGGGCGACCACAGCTTCTCTGGGCAGCCTGTGCCAGGGCCTCACCATGCTCATAGTGAAGAATTTTCTCCTAATATCCAATCAACACCTATTCTCTTTCAGTTCAAAGCCATTCCTTCTTGTCATAGAATACAATGTTTTCTGCTTCAGCTCTACTATATTTCATGTATAGTACACACAACAAATTTAATAAAGTGAGGGGTGTAATCTAAGAGTACATTTTAAACAACCACAGTTGACACAGCATACAGGAAGGTAGCACGTGGCTGTGGGCTGATGAAATGATGCAGAGATTCCAAGGCTGGCAGAGGCTGGGTCAGTAAGTCTGCCTGGTGTAGTTTGAGACAGCCTTTTCAGCTTGAAATCAGAATAGTCACGCTGTATCCGAGCTAGTAAATCCTGGTCTTTGGCAGCCACATTTCCTCTGGAGCTGGGCTGGCTCTGCACTGTGCTTTCTGTAGCATTTGGAGGTCAAGGTAGGTGGAAGCTACATGGAGTGCCTGGGGAATAGTGGTAAAGACATGCCAATAGCACATCTGGACAATTCGCAAGTGCGGTGCCAGGGACTGAAATTGTGTTTGGTATTCTAGCTGTTATCTCACTTTAGCCATCCAAATTATGTACACCTTGTGTTTGAAGAGACTGAACCTTTGGCCACAGCAAAGACATGTTTGGAAAACATGGTTTCCAAGACTTGTACATGGTCCTTCTGAGAAAGCTTTTGGCCGGCTGCATGGAAGCAGTGCCTTCCCCGCTTTATGCTCAGTCTTTGTGCAGAGCTCAGAGGCTCACAGGGAGTATGGGCTGTTGTACAACCTGTGCTATCCCTTCCCTGCTCTCCTCCAGCTTTCAGTGTGGTATCTTTGGGTCAGTCCTCCTTACACTTAATTTCATCCATGAAGATTAAAATAATGTCACATGTGCTCCTAAATTTGGTTGCTGTCCATTTTAGTCCTAATGCTAGTGTAAAAGGGTTAGTTTTATACATCTCAGCATATTGGTTGACTCTAAAATAGAAACATAAAACCTCAAAATACAGCCAGTGGTCTGAATGCAGCTGCCAAAGCAATGCAGAGTTAGCACTGCCTGTCCTTGCTCAGCTCATCTGCCTGTGCCTAGATAATTGCAGGTGAACTCCTCTTTTTGAAAAACAAAATATGACAAAACACTTTATGTTTTATTTAGGTAATGTCTTTCTTAGAGTTTGTATTCTGTAAAATGGTCATTGTTGATATTATTGATGACTCTCCAAAATACCTTTTACAAATAAAATACCTATAGCAAAGTCACTGCTATTTGCATTTGTTCACCTACTTATGTATTCTCTTTGTAACACTACTCCGGATTTCTTTCTGTTTTTAATAGTGATTCATGAGCCTTATGAAGACTGACACAGTTTGTTACAATATTGCTCCCATTATCTGTGAGAAGTACCTCGGCCATGAATGGGACTGTTCATAATACCCAGCCCTTCAGTGCGGGTTTTCCCAGCGCCAGCTGACATGATGTCTAAGCATATGTCAGGACGGGATTTTGCCAGCAGACGGGAGCACGCTCTGCCCTCCCTTTGAGCTGGTTGGGGATGCACAGGCTCAGCTCTGGCAGCAGAGCCACCGCAGTTTGCCTGTTGCTAAGCCAGAACTAATAAGCTTGACTGAAAGGCAGGGTTTATTGTGCTGGGCTCAGCGTACGTGGTGTTGTTGTGTAGCTTTCACGTGGAGCCTCTGTGAGTCCTGCAGTTGGTCCTGGGCAGCGCTGGGTCTGGTTGGCTGCATGGAGCATGGTCAGTGTTTGCTTGCATCTCCCAGCAAAAAACTGCTAGTCCATGTCCTAGTGGCTTCCTAACTCTGCTCCAGAGGAGCATTTTCAGTCCTCTGCCACACTGCTGAGAATTTTCTACCTTATATGACTGGAGGAAATAACTCATAGTATTCATCACTTAAATTTTGGTCATTAGATTGCCACATGTTTAGTACACTTATCAAAAAAGACTGTTTTTCATAATTTCTTTCTTGTACCACAGCTTAATGTGATAGATGGTGTTGTGGATCAGGTTTTCAAAGTTTGCAATGAGACACTAAATTTGGTTCACAGAGCATGATTTAATCTTCTGAGTCACCACTTACAACAAAATCTGCTGTTTTCACTGGGCGGATACTTGCTGAAGAAAAGATTTTAATTTCTTTGCTTTACAAAATCATGTTTGAGAATGAAGATATGTGGTTTTTTGCTTGTGACATGGCTATTTCTATATGCACAGGTTATTTAATTTGTAATGTTTGTGTTTTCATTTGTCTTTTCTGGTATTTTTACCATGTATATGTTTCTTTGGAAATGTTGACAGCTGTATCTTGATTTTGGTCAGTGAAGAATTGTTGCTGATAGGATATTTAGTAACATCTTCACTAACAAGCGGCTGCTTTGCTTTTGAGCCTTAATGTTACCCTTTCCATGTGTAATTAACATATTAGTAGATTTAATTTTGATTTAATTTTTATGAATAGCCAAAAGGTCTGTTTTTTTACAAGTAGAATCAAAACTAGAGCTGCATTCTTCACTTTTGCTGTATCTGCTTTATGTCTCAGAAGCAATGAACCTAGTTACAGATATGCTGAATATTCTTTCTCAGAGGTAGTGTTGGTGTGTCCCTGATGGTTTAAGGGCATAATTGAGGTACTTTGTGCAGCTGGTAGATGTGGAGGAGGGATATCAGGGCCAGGAGGGTATCTCTGGTATTAATGTGTCTGATTTCTTCCAGCACAGTGAACCCTTTTGATCTGTAGCAGTTTATGTAATACATAATAGCTTTCA
This sequence comes from Melanocharis versteri, assembly GCA_013397845.1. Classification (NCBI taxonomy): domain Eukaryota; kingdom Metazoa; phylum Chordata; class Aves; order Passeriformes; family Melanocharitidae; genus Melanocharis; species Melanocharis versteri. Next base: position 1,236,288 of record VZTG01008006.1, read on the forward strand.
GGGTATCTTTAATTATGCCTGTGGACATTTTGGGATGGAAAGTGAAAGGAGGCTTTAGAATCGCCTTTCAGTCCCAGCTGTGCTGATTTGAGACTGGCACAGCTTGGTACCCACCTGCAAGTGTAGGGATCATGTTCCTGCTCTCATGAAAGGCACTGAGTGTGCAGCATCCTGGGCTTCAGTAGAAGGAGCGGGTGGCTCTCAGTCCTTCTGTCAGAGCTCTCAGTGCTGTCAGGATGGAACAGCAATATATCCCATGCACAGACATTCATATAAGCTGGATCTTCAGATCAAATCGAGATTTGAGACACTTTAGAGGACCTGCAGACCTGTCTTTGGGGTTTCATATTGCTAAGGAGCACAGTGAGGCAGCTGCACTAGGAGCACCTGGAAGTAGAGTGTGTGCTAAAAAGAGACTGAGCCGTTGTGCTTCTCTCAGTGCTCTCAGACAGACACATATAGAGTAAATTGATTGATGATATGATGCATCCGCTTTATTGAAAGTTTCTCAGAACTGATATTTTTTAATTATGCCACTTTCTAGGGATATCTTTCAGTGTGTTATGAAGATGACATATCAGATTTGTAGTGCATAATGTGAAAAAAAAAATTTTAACATGAAAATTGATGTTTTAACATTTGAACTTTCAGGTGCGTTGGTTAATTTTCACGGTCTATAGCAAATAAAAAAAGAAGATGAATTCTTTTTGAAGGTGCAAGGGGTGACCTCATCCGTGTCTTACTAAGTCCAAGGACGAACAGTTATTTAAGTTCTCAAAACTTTTTAAAATTGAGTGCATTGTTCACAGCAAGTGGATGAAAACCTCGTGACTGAGATCAGAGGTAAAACCAGCTATAACAGAGCAGTGTGTAAGCCAGTTTAGCTGAAATTGAGTCCCTCATGATTGTGAATGATGAGGTTGCGTCTGCTTGTCTCTTTTTTTTTTATTGCTTTTTTGTATACCAGTCCCTGCAAAGCACTGAGACTGAAATTCAAAATAGAAGTAATCTCTAAAAAATAGTTTCCCTTGGAAAACAAATAGATCTGTCAAATTATTTTTTGCTTCATATCCCATACTTGACATCAGTGAAACTACTGAAAATTACATTACACTGTGTTTATTAAAGTTGTGCTCCTATGCAGTAATACACATAAGACATCTTATACTGCCTTAGGGATTAAGTTAAGCTCCTTTGTCAAGCCTGTTGGTATGGCAGGACTGTTAATCTTTAGCTGTCAGAGCCTGGTTAGATCCTTCTTTAGGCTGAGGCCATGGCTAAGTGCAAAGAAATTAAAACGAATCAGCTCCTAGTGTTTATGCTTTCGTATTTTTGCACAGAGCAATCAATAAAATGAGAAGCTGGTTTAGACATACGTATTTCTATAAGAGGATTGTATTTCAAGCTCTTATTTAGCAACATCATATTTGCTTTATGTTTATGATTGTGAAATATGAAGACAAAGTTGGCAGTGTTCAAAATATTAAATTCATGGAAGTAAGATATGCACAGGGTGACAGCTCATTGAAAGGAGGACAGAGGATAATTTTGTGAACCTACATTTCCTAGTTCAAATTCCATAGAGTTATCTACAGTATGTCCATGTTTAATTGTTACATCAGTAATTATTCTTACATTTTCCTTTCAAATTACAACAGTAAGTCACAAAAGAAGAAATGTGCTGTAGTTGCAGCACATTTAGACATGACAACACTTAAACAAAACTGCATGAAAAAGAAGGTGAAGCTTGGAGGCAAAGTTAAATTCATTGTGAAAGATAAAAGTGAACATTTTAGCCCTAAAAGGGTACAGAACTGATGGTAAGGAACCACAGTATTGTGCTATGGGTATCAAAAGTTTGTGTTTCACTGTGGAGGACTGTACCATTTAATCGATGTTGTTCTTGCAAAAATTTGTGAAGAGGAATTTTTTTATAATTATCTGATAATAGCCAACTAGTGCAATTTGTAAAAATATTCAACCAATGAAGTGATACAGGTTGCATGTTGAAGCAGCGGGTAAAATATACTGCAAAGAAGCTTTTCAGCGTGCTGGGTGCCTAAATGGTACTTTTCTAATCAGGCTGTATGTTTTTTTTTAGTAATAGGAAAAGAAGCCCTCAGCAAATGTAATTTTTTTTACGTACTCCTTCAAGTGTAGTTTCAAGTGGCTGTTTTTGCATTTTATGCACATACAACCTTCCAGTTTTTCTGAAACAAGAGACTCTTTCCCTCAAATCATTAAATAATAATGCTTTCTGCTTACATAACAACTTGCTTCTGAGGATCTCCAAGTGCTGTAGAAGCATTAAATTGAGACTCCTGCCATAAAGTACAGGAGTATTAATTCCTTATGACATAGGAGGATAGTGAAACAAAAAAAGTTCAAACCACAGTTTTGATCTTGAGTGTCCAGAGAGGAATTTAATGTAGGAGTTTGGAAAGCTCTGGAGTGTTGAAAACTGAGGGGACTCAACCTTGGGATAGGCACACAAGCAATCACTTCGAGATACCTGACTTTTGTGCATGGCTCGTAAGTTAAATTTCAGACCTCACTCTATGTAGCACTGAAGTTGTGTACAGTGGATTGGGAGAGCGATGCACCTGAAATGGATTTGAGATACCTACTCTGCTGTGCAGAGCTGCCCATCAGAAAAACACCAAAGTGTGCTTTCAGTCCAGCCCTTCTGCTTCTGCAGGTGGAGGATGGTTTAGCCCAGGTAGGAGGTAACAAAAGAGGACACAGTTTGTGGGTTTCAGTTGCAGATCTTACATGGAAATGGTGTGTAGAGCCTCTGAGTTCCTTCTCCAGGAGCTGTTAAAACACATGTTTTGAGTTGGAGATCAAAACTCTTTGGAGCTTTCCAAAGATCTTTCTGATCTGTTTTGTGGAGCTGTGTAACTCCTCCAACTCCATCATAGGTGGCAATGTTGGATGTCCTGCGAGGCTGCCAGATTAACCTGTCAGACACACAGAGGGAGCAGTTCCTTAAATGCAGGTTTGGGTGGTGGCTGGACGAGGCTTTTGTAGACCACACTTCAGGTTCTGGCTTTCAGGTTCTGTCAAAGCGTCATCAGCTATGTCTGAGGCACTGAGATCTTACTCTAAATTAGTACACAGGCACTTGAATTAATGCCTTGATTTTTAGAGCATATTGAGCCACATACACTGTGCAACAGCTCTGGTGGCTTAGGGCAGGTTAACTCTTTAGGCATAGTAGTTGATGTGCACAGCAGGGCTGCACATCACAGTGTTTTGGGCTCTAATAAACTTCAATGGGGCGTGCACACACAGACACTGAACAGCATTAAATAGGCACCCTCAGGTCCTTAGGGAAACAGTCTATTCATCATACTGGCACCAACTACTTATTTTACATTAATTTATTATGCCTTGAAATATTTGGTGTATATTTTATACAGTGCTCTACCATGCATTTGGTATTTATTATATGACATTTTTTAAAAAATATATTATGTTTAAAAATAACATACATGCATTTCATTGATGGGGAAAAGAATCATGATAACGTATTTCAGACTTCTTTTTGCATATTCAAATAGTCCCATCTTATTTTAGTTTAAAGCAAAAATAAAATCCTTTTCTGGCTCCAGAAGATGACCAACAAATAGGATGATTTAAAACATATTTGAATATAAATGTAGCCAGTAACTGACTGATAGTTTTGGAGTATGAAGTCTATCACACAGTCCTATGAAACAAGAGTAGTTTGGGAAGAGGAGGAAAAATCCTGCCATATACCTGTAAAGACCATCTTTAAGCACAAAGGTAGAAGTAGTGTTTAGGCTGCCAGCTGAGTCCTTAATCTCTCCAGGAATGCTGATCCAGATTTTCCTTGGACACTGAGTTGTGGCAAAATCACTGGGGTTGTGACTGTGTTTGATGTAGTAGATTAAACAGTGGGTCTCTTTTAATTCTGTAGAATGTAAGGGCATCCACTGTATGCTTGGTCTTTAGATAGTCGTCAGTTTTCTTTGCCTAAAATTTGCAGTCTAGAGAACAAGTACAGAAATTATAAATACAAGAGTGAAGATACAAAAGGTTTCAATTATTTTATGTATAGCAGTAGTGAGATACGAGCAACTGGGTACTGAAATACAGGATTTATGAAGTATGACCTTTGAAAAAAATTGAGGTCTTCTTTCAGGCTTAACATTATGCAGCTAAAGATTAAATGACCTCAGTTTTCTTTGCTTTCTATGGATTAGGAATAAATATTTTTCTTTTCCCTTCCAAAGGGTAAAAATAAAGATAAGACAGTTCTATTCTTCTCATTTAAATTAGGGAAGTTTGAGAAGAGAACTGCAAGTAGTGAATCATGTTATCATGGATAACAAAACTGCAATAAAAGCTGCTGTGCACCCTTTTCAGAGTGAGGGTTTTCAGACCAGGCCATTCTGATTAGACACTGAGATACACGTATTCCTGCCACAGCCTTGTAGCTTAAGGTGGATACGTGACTCGCAAATGGTGAACCCTGGCAAATCATCCATCTAGTGATGTTGAGACTCTGTCAAGGAAAGCAGACTCAAATAACTTTTTTTTCTTTATTATAATCCATCACTTCTTGTTGTGTATCTCCTAACACTCTTATATTGACAGACATTCTTGTAACTTTTTTTCCCTTTGTATTTCTTGGGAGAACAAAAGCATAACATTGGGTGACTGGAGCCATTCCCACGTGCTCTTTGCTGAGCTGGTGAGAGACACACAAGGTCAGGAAATGCTATGAATGAAACATCATTATTCAAAGAACCCAGCCGTGCTTCTGCTAAAACTCTGTGGACTTCTCCCCTGGAAATCAGTGGAAGCAGAATTAGTGCCCAGGTCTGCAGCCCAATCAATTGTTATTAGCAGAGGCTACCAGTGCCACGGGTGCTGACTGCAAGATGTTAAGCATCAGCCGCTGATCACTGCTCCCATGTTGGCTCATAGATATTTCCTGATTCTGCTGTGAACTGTTGAAGTCTATAGATCAATAAAACTTGAAGACAGAAAGGGCAAGGGTCAGGCCAACTCTGTCAGGTTCATACAGATTAGGAAAAAGAGTGAGAACAGTCTAGGACGGCTCAGGGAGCTGAGTTGTTTAGTCTGGAGAAAAGGAGGCTCAGTGGACACTATTGCTTCTGAAAGACAGGTGAGAGTTGGTCTCTTCTTCTAGGTAATAAATTTCTTCACTGAAAGAGTGGCCAAGCATTGGAACAGGCTGCCTGGGGATGTGTTGGAGTCACCATCCCTGGAAGTGTTCAAAACCACGTTTGAGTGTGGTGCTCAGGGACTGGTTCAGTGTTAAGGGTGGCAGTGCTGAGTTAATGGTTGGACTCTTATTGGTCTTTTCCAGCTTTGCTGATTATATGGTTCTGTGATGAGGGATGCTGAATCTTTGTCTTTTCCTGCTTGAAACTAGCACTGAGCTCAAGTCCCAGCAATTCCCTGGAAAGCCAGGACTTCCTTGCATAAACCACTGACCTTTCTTCTTGAGTATCTTTGTGAACTGGTGTTGTTTTTCAGTTAATAGAACTTTGTAATCAGGGAGCTAAGAGGGATAAAATAAAGTGACAGATTTTGCTGCTGGTTAGATGTTAATGTAAGTCCTGAATGCCTTTTAAATATGTTATTCTAAATCTGAGGAAATGGAGGAGAGCTCTTGTAAGTATTAAAAAGCCTAGGAAAACAAACAAAATAACATTTGGCTGATGAGATTGAAGGATGTGTCACATGACTTGAAACCAGAGATACGGGTTCAGAAACCATTTGTAAGTACAAAACTGCAGTGCTTTTGTATACTTTTGTATGCCTTTTTGGGGGGAGATTTACTATTTTAAATATAAATCCTGTTTGTAAATATTACTACACTGCAAATCACTTTGGATTTTGTCCTGTAGCTGAGACTGAAAGAGAAATCCAAGCATCAGAGTATTTCTGGAACTGAACTGTATTACTCTTGTTCCTTATTGAGAGTTAGGGCAGCTCCATGCCATCTCTAAATTTATTCTCTTCTTTTGGTAATATAATTTGCAATGGTAAACAGAGTAGTTCAATTCTTTACTGTTTCCTGCTGTCTATACTAATGGCTCAGGGAGAGGTTGGTGTCCATTTTTGGACACTTTACAATATCTGCCCACTTGAACACTTCTATACAGTATTTTAAAAGTATGAAATGCACGTGGGGTAAAATAGAACCAGGCTAACTGGTCCTATTTTGGAATCTTTAGATTGAAACCCCAGCCCTTCAAGTGACTCTCTCTGTGTCTGGATGTGCCTCAGGTTTCAGGGAGGGTGCCCAGCCAAGAAAATTCAGGCTCTGCATCATGAGGTGTTACAGTCTTTCCATACTGGAGCATATGATAACTTTGATAACTTTGTCGCAGGCATTAGCAGCGTGTTTTAGATGGGGGTGAGAACTCCATGTCTCCTAACCTTTGCTCAAACTCCCAGTTTTAAAAACTCAACTCTCATTCCTACAGAGGCTGTTGAGAAATAGTGAAAATATAAAACAAATGGTATCAGCACCATCATCTGACCACAAATTCAAGAACCTCAGGAGGGCATTTTTCTGTGTTCAGCATTTTTCTAAACACTGTGGACATAGTCTTCTAGGACACATCCCATGAAATGATGTTTACCTAGTGCTTTGTTTTGAAAGCATTTAAGATAGGCAAATTATAATTTGGCTTTAATGAGTGATATTTGTCAGTTCATTCGCTTTCTTAATACTGAAATGAAAATAGTAGAACAGTATGTGAGAAATTGTTTATTCACAGCCATATAAGAAGTGAACTGCTACAAACAGACCTTGCTGTTGTTCCTGGCAATGGACTAGTTAGCTTTGAAAGCAAAGCCAACTGGACACACTTAGAGAATAAGATGTTTATTTATGCTGACAGTATTCCTTTAAGCCTTCTTGCAGGGCAGGCTCCGAGGTGCCAGGTGCTTTCAAACAGGGGGCAAGGAGACACTCCCATTCTGTTGATTGTTCTTTTACCATGATGTACCTCGCACCTGCAGAGCTCTTTCTTGAGTGCTTTGAGCCCTTAGGGTAACAAATGGATACGTGTTATGGCTCTCATTTTAAAGATGAAATTCAAAGTGCTAATTTCACTATAAACTAGGCAGCCTATGGGTTCACAGTGATCCACAGGGGTGCTCCTTAGACTGAAAGGCAGCCTGGACTGTTTGCTGGGGAATTCTCTCTTTCCTAGCCAATGGCTGTCCAGGAGGATCCTGGCAGCTGATCAAGAGGTACAGCCTGGCTAGCTGGGCATAAGACTTACTCAGTTCACATCTGTACCCACACTTGCTGGACCTGTTGTAAGTATGTTGTTGTTTGATGAAAGAAAACAAATTCTTATTCATTTTAAGGGGCTGACTTACAGCCATAAAATGGGATAGAGGCTGAAATTAGATATTATATCGGGGTTGCGTGGCAAAGTTTTAGTAGCAGGTGTATTACAGGGGTGAAGCTCCTAAACACTTTCCCTGTGTGCAACAGAGTCGAGATGGACCTGCTGCTGCCACATCAGAGACAGTGACAGTGCCTCTGGGATAACACATTTAAGAAGGGGGGGGAAAAAGCCTGTGAGACAACCTGTACTGGAGGGAGGAATGAGAGTATGTGAGAGAAACTGCTGTGCAGACACCATGGCCAGTGAAGGAGGGGAGGAGGTGCTCCGTGTGCCAGAACAGAGATTCCCCTGCAGCCCGTGGTGCTGCCCGTGGTGAGGCAGCTGTGCCGCTGCAGCCCTTGGAGGTCCACGGTGGAGCAGAGATCCGCCTGCAGCCCATGGATGTCCACAGAGCACCGGAGATCCATCTGCAGCCCTTCCTCATGACCCCACGCCAGAGCAGGGGAATGTCTGAAGGAGGCTGTGACCCCTTGGGAATCCTGAGCTGACCAGGCTCCTGGCAGGACCTGTGGACCTGTGAAGAGAGAGCCCACCATGGAGCAGCTTTGCTGGCAGGGCTTGTGACCACGTGGGTGACCCACACTCAAGCAGCCTGTTCCCGAAGGACTGCACACCATGGAGGGGACCCACAGTTTGTGAAGAACTACAGCCTGTGGAAAGGACTCATGTTGGAAAAGTTCCTGGAGGACTGTGTCCCATGAGAGATACCACATGCTGGGGCAGGAGGAGGACTCCTCCCCCTGAGGAGAAGGGAGCCACAGAGACTGTGTGATGAACTGACTGCAGCCCCCATTCCCCATCTTCCTGTGCCACTGGGGAAGAGGAGGTAGGGAAAATTGTGAGTGAAGTTAACCTGGGAAGTAGGGGTGAGTGAGGGGAAGGAGTTTTAAAATTTAGCTTTATTTCCCATTATCCTGCTCTGATTTGATTGACAGCAAATTAAGGTAATTTCCCCAAGTCAAGTCTTTTTTGCCCAAGAAGGTAATTGGTGATCAATCTCTCCCTGTCCTTACCTCAACCCAGGAGCCTTTTGTTCTATTTTCTCCTCCCTGTCCTGCTGAGGAGGGGAGTGATGAAGCAACTTTGGTGTGCACCTATTGTCCAGCCAAGGTCCACCCACCACACATGTTTCCACTTTTGAGTTGAACATTTGTCCTGCAAAGTTGCATAACTAAACTGTTTAGGTCTGGCACAAGGTAAAGCATCATAATCCTTGGAAAACTATACACAGGGCATCACAACCTGTATTTTGCAAGCAGTTGACATGTGCTTTTTTGTGGAATGATTCAGTGCTGTTAATTTTTGGTTTACCTTGTGCAGCATATTTAAGTAGCAAAAGTAGCATGCATTCTTTGGTATTGAATCCAGTGACATCTGTGAAATCAACACTTTTGAAGATATGAACAAGGGGACACCAGATTCAATATTCTCTCATAGATAAAGCTTATGGAAAGATTAATCAGTTGTGCCAGTCCAGATTTGTCTTTCAGAATGGTCCATCTTCTTATTTGCAGTAAAAGCAAGGGTAGGGGTGGGGTGGGGTACAGATGGGATTTGTAATTCACCTGTAGTGAAATTGTGATATATGGTGGATTTGGTTTAAAAAAGGAATGGTTTGTGCTTTGAAGCTCAATGATGACAATATAAATCAGATTTTAGTTACATTGTAGCTGTGTTTACCTCAAATTATTTTTGAAACATCAGTGCTAAAGTGGAACATAGTGTATAACACTTGTTGAAGTCAGAGAAACTTGCTCCTTGGTCTTCTTTTGGTAAAGGTTAAATCCTGTGTTGGAGAACAGTACTTTCAAAAATTCCAATTGTACTTCAGGTATCATCTCAGTGTGATTTTTTTTTTTAAAGTTCTTTTTCCCGTGTGTTATTTTCTCACCTCAGTGCAGTCTGTTGCTGTGCATTCAAATGAAATACACTGTTAAGATGTGTAATACTTGAAAGCCTCTGCTCTAAAGTCCGGTGAGACACATTTTCTCTTTTACTAGTAGATAGTGATAAGGTAAGTCTCTAATCTCATTAGTTTATAAAAAACACCCCATAGCATTTGTGTGCTTTAAAAAAGCAGGAGGTAGAAGAGACATGATTAAATTCATAAAAATTGTAAGGAAAATGTTTCTTTTGCCATAACAATACACTTATATTTGTTCAGTATTAATGTTCTGGAAGACAAAGGGGAGAGTCTATGATTCTGAAGTTAATATTCTCATGTCCTGCATGAAAAAAATTAGTATTTACATTAGTATGTTTGTGACAGAGCTGCAAAATGGCATGTTGATATCTTTTACTCTTTATAATTTGCCTTTCTGTCAATATTCTTTTTCTTGTTTATCTTCTCATCCTGAATGAGATGAGCTAGCAACTTTGGTTTTGTTTATGATTATTCTCAGGTGTGTTTTGTTATTCTTGGCAATTACAGAATCTATCAACTCTTCATAGACATGTTTAGTAAGTAGCATTATTGTTTTATTCAAGCCTTTAAATTTGACTGAAATTAATTTATTTGATATTTTGATATAATTGTCTGTGCTTGTGTTAATACTGTTTTCCGGAAGATTAAGCATATGCTATAGAATCTAAATTCCAGGTTTTTTGTGAGAAAAATAGATGATGATTTTAGTGTTTGATTTAGATAGAAAATTAAGTTTGATAGGGGACAGACAAGAAGCAAGTGGTAAGAAAATAATTGTAAGATGAATTCTCCATGTATTTGTCATTCACCTGAGCAATTTCCTCCTTGTTTGTAGGTCCATCCTGTGCTTCTGGATGTCACAAGTCTTTTATTCTTTTGTGCTATTCTTAAATGTAAATGTCAGCTTAAATTTGTTTCTTAGCCTGTTTTGTTGAAAACATGGAAAAAAGGCTAAAAGGTCAATCATATTTATCTTAATGCAAATTATTTTCAGTAATTGTATTTTCACTCTTCATTGATTCTAATGGGACATAATACAAATGCTCCAAAATCAATATAAAATACAACCTACTATTTATAGCATTATGAGTTTTAAAAAGAGAAATGCTCATTAATATTCATGTGATTTTTATATGTATTTTATTAGCTGTGCAATATAATTCATCAGATATGGTACACTGAATCCTATTGAAATCAGTGAGAAATAGATATGTGACTATTCACTGTGCTCACTTACTGTAATGTTTTGGTTATTTAGAGCTGCTAAGGGTTTATTACCAATATTCTGGCCCCTTTCTCCACCTCCTGGGAGGGGGTTCTCTGAAATTCAGTGCTTCTCCAGATTATCCACTCAAACACATCCTTCAGTAGTGCATCCTTCAGTTGTGTCTTCTGGAATGTTAATGACTAGTACTTCCTTGGGGTTATCTTGGTTTTCATCCTGAATGTCAGGTAGCCTGGTGTGGAGAACACAACATTAGGCATTCCAAGTATGTAGACAGAACTTTGATCTTGTACTTGATTAGAATTTATTAAATGAAAATGTCTTGCATTAGATTCTGATGTCCTGGAGTCAGTACCAAATTCATTACTGACTTCTGTGGGGCATCTTAAGTAATAAATACTGAAATATATTCTGTGATTCTGTTGTTATTGAGAGGAAGAATATTCTTTACTTTGGGACGTACAGTTTCTTGTCTCAAGCAAGCTAGGAGATACATTTCCTTTTGCTTTGTTTCCCAAGAACTTCCAGTTCTGTGGAATTGAAAGCCACAGTCCTGCTAGCATATAGGCTGTTGAGCTGTTGTAATAGTTATAATTCTATAGGTGTTTTGTTTAGTAATGTGTGTGATAGACATATATTGTATGTGCAGTCCTAAAACCAAAGGATGCTAAAGGACTCAGTTGCTCTAGCTTGAGCTGTAATGGACTGATATCTATGGTAGAATGCATTTATACTGGAGAGATATAGGCAGGGTGATGGCGTCATAGAATAATTTAAGTTGGAAGAGTCTTCTAAGATCATCAAGTCCCGCTATTAATCCAGCACTGCTAAGTCCATATATGTGTGTGTGTATATATATATGTGTATATATAGATATATAATGAGATCATATAATAGATTATTGTAACGTGCACACTGGAAACTATTTTGGTTCCTGGAATATGAGAAAAGCTGAAATATGGAGGAATTTGTGTCACGAATCTTAACACTGTAGCAAAGGGGTTCTTGAATTAGAAACTTGACTTGTTCATACACCATCTACTTGCAACTTTTAAGCTGAACTGATTAAACACCTGTCTCCCATGCTATACATTCATTAGCACAACCTCTGGCTTTTTGAAATCATAAAAAAAATGTTTTGAGCTTTGTAATTTTCCTTCCTTTTGGAGTAAAATTCTATGGGTTTTTTTAAAATTATTTTTAAGATTCCAGTTTAAGTTCAACTGCTCTGGACGCAATGTATTATCATTCAGTCTTTTGAACACTTTGCAATATTGGTCAAATGATTCCTTCTGTCTGCATGAGGCTGGAACTAACACAGTTCATATACTTTCCTCTGTAAGGTTAGGTCTTCCGCTTTGGCTGTAAGAAAAGTCCTTTTCCATGTTCTTTTGTGTTCTCTGCAGGATTTCATTGGTGTTTTGCAAGTGTGTCTGAAGAGTTGATGTGCCTTTGTATTAACTTAGTTCTTGGTATTTTAACTCTTCATGTCAAAGTGTGATACAGGGTCTGTTTTCATGCACAGATCAGGGGAACGGAGTATAATTCAAGCACTTCTTAATCAACAAGTGTGGTTTCATTACCTCTAATAGCTCATTTACCTACTGCGGGTTTTGTATTGCAGAAGATTGGGTTGGAAATTTTCCTCCCTGAAGCCGTAGTTTGAAAGTCAGAGCAGCAGCAGCAGCTACAGCCCTCTGTGCTTTTCATCCTGCTGGGTGCTGTGTCTGCAGTTCATCCTGGAGTCATCCCGTGTGGGGTTTATCCTACGTGGGGTTCATTCTGTGTGGGGTTTGTGCTGCGTGGGGTTCGTGCTGCGTGGGGTTCATCCCACATGGGGCTTGTCCTCAGTGGAGTTCATCCTGCGTGGAGTTCATGCTCCAGCCCCCTCCCTCGGGCGCTTTCTCTCCCGTAAGCACCTCGTGCTGTATTATCTGGTTTGGTTGTCTAGTAGGTGGAGTGAGCTTTTGATCACCGTCCTTTTTAAACCAGGTTTTGATGGCAGAAAGAAAGCTGATGAATACTTTTTTTTCTGCTCCTCTCTGAGAAGATATGTTTGAAGGACCACGAGTTGTGTTCCCACTTAGCAAAGAAATTCTCTTTAAAAATTATCTCATGTCAGTATCCATTCTATTTTCTAGTACTCTCTTTGAGACTTCTGGGTTCTGTTTACTCCATAAATACTACTGTTCATGAAATTTAACATTTTCTTGCCTTTAGCCCTGTCTTTTTTGCTTTCTGCTTTCTTCTTGCTTAAGTAATCCTGTTTCATGTTTTGTTTTACTTCTGCCTTTCAGTTCTCCCAGACTTCAGTTGTATCTTTGTGCTAAGTACACCTTGGAGGCTTATGGCACTAATCGGGGCTTATGATGCTTGTTTTGCCTATTACATATAATAAGGATCAATACCTCAGCTTGATTCCGCCTAAGACTTCCATGTCTTTAAACAGGAATTAGGTTTGAGCCCCATAACTCTGGCTAATGCTAGACATCACATCTGTATTCCAGCTACTGAGGACAGCTTCCCTGTTCAGGAACAGATGGAGATTTGGAGGATGTAGCTCCTCCGTGACCACGGTCAAATTACCCAAATCTCTCAGCTCAAAAAAGCCAGGCCTCCCTGGAGTAAATCTAGTCAGACATCCAGCCTGGAGCTGGGCAGAATTTCTCAATCCTATTTAATTACACAGGTCTATCTTTAAATTGTGTTTCTGCGGGTGCATTTATTTTGTCATAGGAATCTTAATCCTAAAAAAAGAGGGGGTTTAAATTTAAGCATTGAACAAATCTGTGGTTACCTACAAACTACACTGTAATACAAGTAAAGTTAAATTTAATGCCAGGTACACAAATCTTCATATTAGTTACTAATTTAAAGCTATCCTATATGGTCAGTTATTTGCAACTGTAAACAATCTTTGTTATTATGTATCAGGAGCTTTTATGGATGACTTGTTTGACTACAGTTGTAGACATATTCTGATGACTCTAAACATTTGGTTTTCCTTTTTAGATGATTGCTTAGAGAACAAAATTTGCTTGCTAAAATCCTAATGAAGTTAAGTGTCAGGAATAGTCCGGAATATAACAAATGTTATTTTAGCTATTTAATAGATAAATTAATAGCCTGCACTTTTGCAGTTTTTTAATGGACGTTCATAAATAACCTATGGGAGAGAGGTAATACCTTTGAGCACTGCTCTCTGTTGTCTTAAAATGAGGCTGTGGTTTGGTGACTCTAGTTTGTGGGGAAATTAATGATGTTGAGTATACAAAATTACTTTAATACGCAGTAGATTTCCCTGTGTTTTGAAGATCAAAGAAAGCACAAACATGAAAACAAATAGGATCTATATACTTATTTTGCTCTAAGATAAAGTGGAATCCCAGGTGAAATTAAATTTATTTTAATTATTGATTTAATGTCAAATAACTTGCATGGCAAGAGTGTTTCTTCAGTTGTTTTTAAGTGAATGAAATGGATCTGAAAGTGTTGCATGTAGTTCATACACCTTGTGTTTACCAGTGAGCCGTGTTTAAATAGTAGTGAGAGGATGACTTTCTTTCATAATTCTCCCATACTATACTATATATAAAGGGAGCAGCCTTAAAACATACTTTGATATCAGTATGTCTGGCTGCTTGTAGGGACAACCTACCAGAATGCAAAAACATTAAAAAAATATTTTAAGGATTTTTAAAAAAATTGTAGATATTTCAAAACCAGATTTTTATATTTCATATAACGTATTTTTATAACCAAATTTTTTCTAAAAAAAAGCATTTTAGGAAAACCAAGTAAACCTGATAGTGGGAAGAAAAGCAGTTTCCAGGAGGCTTAGGTTTTGTTTGTTTTTCTAAATTAACAATTTTCAAAACAGAAGTGTTTTTGAAGTATTTTCTGTGAAGAGAATCTGTGTTCAAAGTGTTACCATCATCAGTATTTTGCTTTTCTTCAAGAGGAATTGGTTAGTAAGGACTATGATGGGATATTAGTTTGAGAGGTAAAGATATGCCATTAAGAACTTGTATTTATCGTGCAAATCATTCATTGCCTTTCACAGTCCTGTTAAAATGTTTTGAGTTTGACCATTAGATATGTGTAACTGAAATATTTACCTACCTCTGTAAATATTTCAGGCCAGGACTCACCTAGCTCCTTCCAAACAGTTCTCCTTGACTCCTAGTGCTTTCACTGTATAATTTCAGATTCTTAAATGAAAATAAACTCCTGAAAACCCAAAACTTTTTTTGTAGTCAGTAATGTTCTGTTATGAACAAGCATCTGATGCAGTAATTCAAGTTCCAATGTTAAATTATGCCAGGGGTTCAGTGAATAATCAGGGCAAGTCACATTTCTCTGTACTAACAAATTGGGTGTTTTCAAGTGTACCATATTTTCAACTTGATAAATGTTTAATGATGACAGCATTTAATTATGTGTTCAAATTCCAAAGATTGTGTTTATCATGAATTATTTACTAGGATGAAGATTTTTTTCAATTTTTTTTTGTTCAGTATGGATTACTTTAGGAAAAGGGACTTCAGAATTGATTTAATGCCTATTTAATACCTAACTGACTTTGGCTTTCTGATGCTTCATAAACCCTTTGATGGGGGGGTAATTTTTAGTCAAATATTTAATCTTTATTTCCAGATCACATTATATTCTGAGTTGGAAGGGACCCAAAAGGATCAAGTCCGACTCTTAAGTGAATGGCCCATACAGAAGTTGAACCCACCCCCATTTTCAGTTTCATGTTGTACCTTAAGATACGAAAATGCATGAATTTTTGTGCATTTATGGACAAAGTCTGTTTGAGAAGGATCAGAATAAAGGACAGTGTCTTTTGGAACAGAGAGATCAATTGATACTCTGTGTAAATCAGCATACACTCCATGAATCCTTCAAAGTACAGGTTACGGAAGGATTTTTTTTTTTTTTCAAGGATGGTTCAATTCTACTCATTACATTTGGTCACATGGGTCAAGCTGGCCTGAACTACCCTTTCTGTAGTTGTAGTAGATTGCTGTGAGTGGAACAAATCAGCGTTTCTTTGGCCAGAGAGCTGGAAGGAAATGAGCACTGGGATGTTGGTGGTGGGGTAAGGTCCCTAGGGAACTGCAGTAGAGAACCTTTTCTGTTACTGGGTATTTATTTTAGGGCACAAGTGGGGAACTGAGCCTGAATGTGCTGGAAAGTCTATAAACATGTAATAAATAGATCAATTGCCAGACCTAAAGGATTTGAGGACTAAGTCAGATGAAAGACAGTGGGTAAGGCAAGAAGTTGCAGTTAAAGCCTGAAGTAACAGGTGATTGTTACAGTATACTTGTGTCTGAACTCTGAGAAGTTTTTGTAAGTGATAAAAGTGTTGTAGATGCTGATTAGCTCATATTGATACAGTTACATGGTAATTTAAATAATGTAACTGTATCAAACACCAGGGGAAAAAGAGTGAGAAAAAAGTTGAAGCATCAGAGGATAAACTAAGTAACTGAACTATCTACGAATCTCTATGCTTCTTATATGTGCTTCTGCAGGGAAAGGTTCCTGCAGTATTGCAGAATGTCCCAAAGGTTCTAAACTCTTGTAACCCAAAGTGATTTGTTGTGTTAGTAGAAAGGAGGTTCTCGGTACAAGTGTGAGGATGCATGCCTGTGTGTGTCACTCCTGGTTAGGCTGACTGGGTATGGTAGATAGAATAAAATGTTTTACAGTGTATAAAAATATACTAGGTGAGATTATTAACTACTTACTAGGCTGCAGAGGAATGTTGAAATACTTCTTTAGAGTGCTGATATCAAAGCAACATGTCTGATGCATGTGAAACATCTACTGTGGGGATTACCTCATGTATCAGGTACATTTTTCAGTTAGTGTCTGTATGCCTGTTGCTTTCTCAGATCAGCCATCTTGTGTCCTTGTGTTTGGTCGTGATCCTTTAAGAATACAAAAGGCCGTATTTTTCATACTACTCCAGCATCTATAGAGGTATCACTTCAGGCACACAGTGAGAGTAAGAGTTTTTGGAATATGCATTGCAGTGGCATAGGAATATTAAAGAATTTTGGCATGATACATTTAATTCTTGAGGTATGTTCTGAAGGAGCAAGCTTAGTATTTAGAATAAGTTTTGAAAGAAAGATTCAGCCTCGTTTGGGTTTGCTGTTGTGACACTGCTCGTCAGCTGTGTAACACTCTGAGGGACTTCAGCGTCTGTCAGACTTGTAATCTGATGAGCTATACTTGGAATAAACCTGAGTTGATGAAACAATCAGTGAGCCTTTGGCTCTCTCAGAACTGATTAGTGAAAATCTAGCTGGTCTTTGCTCATGTGGCACATAACACTGTGCTCTATGTATTAAGGCTGAACTATGGAGGTTTTGTACCGTGCCTGACCATTACTTAATGCTAATAGCTGCTGAGGGCACGGTCGCCTCATTAGAGGGAGCCTACATCCTTGCAAACATTAGGATTGTGATTATGTAAATACTTCAGTATTTGCTGACAGGCTGGGGGGTTTCTTATTGATATTCCAGACAGCTCTGGTCATTTTTCCACAGATATCAGTAGTGCAGTGACTGCTAAATGCAGAGGAATGATTGATTCAAATTTATGCATGTTAATTTTCGAACTTCTGTCTAGACTCCGTAAAATTAACCAGTCATCCACGGAGATACAACTGAATTTCAGGGTATTGCTTGACACAGTCTGACACATGCTCATGTGACACCTGCACAAAAAGCAGTGACTGCTTGCTGCGTAGATGATGTATGACACATACAATACCTTATGTGGAATATACTATTCAATGCGTTTGGTCTGTAATAAATGCACTTAATGTGGCTCAGGGAAACCTTCTCCTGGAGGAGGAATTGTACAAACCAGTTGATGTGATTAGTCACATATATCAGATTATGGGACTGGTCCCGATGTCTGTGGATTTATTTGAAAGTACAGTCAAGGTTTGTGGCTTTCATTGCAAGCAAGCAAAAACATGACAAAATAAACTGATGTAGTGTTATACTGAGTGACTTGATCTAAAATCTGTTTAATAATAATTCAGTGAAATTCCAGAATGTCTTTGGCACTCTACATTAGTATCAAATAATTACTTCCAACTAAGATAAAATGAGGGTCAAGATTGGTTCTGGCTCTTAGAGCTGGAGTGTTGCTTGCGTTATTGAACACGTAAATTTAAAGCTGAATTAGGAAGGGATGAAAAAAAAAGGATTCTCCAAAGTGAATTACATTTTGACTTTTTTGAAAGACTGGTCTCAAGTTGTATTTAGAAGTTAAAGGAGGGTTATTGGCAATTAAATCTATGTTGGTTGGACAGCCACAAGCTGCCATAAATTGCTATTAGTGGAATACTTATGTTGAGCTGGGTATCTCACATTTAAGGCTCTTAACTGGGAAAATCTCATTTCTTATTATAAAATTATTACACTAGGTTTATAATTTGGCATTTTGTAAAACTCATCAAAATTACATGTGGGAGAAAGATCATAGCCTGCTGTCTTATCTTGACATACTTTAGGCTAGTAAAATTGTAAATGATGCCACTTGGTTAGTGTGGCTTGGTCAAGCCCTGCCGTCACGGCATCATTGTACTAAGGAGTGACAGGCAGTGCCATCTAAATGTTTGGCTGGTACCTCTAAATATTAAAAATACTGTTTGACCTATGTGTCCTTTATCTGATGCCTAATTTCAGATCACTGGATATGAAACGGGTGTTGCTGTGGATGTCATGCTGCAGCACAAACAGTTTCAGGGGCTTTCCTGCCCAGCCTTTCCTTTATGACAGCACCCTTTCCCCACACATTGTCTTCTTCATGTGTGTTCTCCTCAAAACCTACAGATGCTTTTGGCAGGGGTCACACAGCAGTTCTGCTTTTGCTTTGGAGAAGGGTGTGAACAGCCCTTCCCACCACTCCTGTGGCCCAGGAGCCCCATTTGAGCCCAGCCTCGGGCCCAGTGATGCTGACACCAATCCTGCAGGAGTGCCAGCCTCCAGCTGTGTCCCAGCCCTGCTCAGCCAGGCCCAACTCACAGGATGACATCCTGGCCTGGCCTCAGCACATCCCTGTCCCCAGGGAGCTGTCCGTGCCCAGGGCTGGGGCTGCCCCCAGCTGTCCTGTTCCCTGGCTGGAAAGCTGAGGCTGTGCCCTGCCAGCTCCATGGGGAGCCCCCACTGCTTCTGCATCCCAGGGACCTGCTGGACCTCACTGGCACACAGGTGCCACGATAGTGTGGTAGGATCAGCACCTGCTAGTTTTGATATAATTCAGTATTTTGTGGATTTAGGACCCTGATTTTACAGTGATATCAGCATGTTAGTCATCACCATGGGAAGGGATCAAGCTGCACAGAACAATATTAATCCTTGAAACAGTTTGAAAATGTTCAAAATTCTAATATGAGATTATTTTCTTCACTGAGGAGGGTGCGGCAAATCTCAGCTTATAGATTGTGTGACTAAGCCAATTTCTTTCCTGTGTGAATACATTAAATGTGATGATAATACCCTGAGAAATCCAGAGGGTCAGTTCTTCAAAAGCAGTTTGATGAAAATTTGCATTTATTTCAAACAGATTTCAGTGTCTGTTTTAAAGATCTAGGCCAAAGTATTTTAAAATCCACACCATGATATAGGGATAATGGAGTTCAACATTTTTTGACTGTGACTCTGTGTTAGGTGAATGTATTGGTTAGCTGTCCATCACTACTGTGATTCTCACCTAAATCTCTAAATCAGTATTTGTGTGGAGGTTTGTTGGAGTTAATCACTCTTTTATAATGACCCCTGTAAATCCAAATATAAAAATACATTCTCAGTTGTTTATATTCATTTCTTCTGGCACAAGAGGAATGCTTTAGCTTATGAATTTGCATCAGAATAATTCATAAAGCAGTTTGTTTCAGGGCTGTTTATTCCCTCCCAAGCCTTCTCAAAAAGTAGCCACAGTAGAATTATGAATATTGAGGTATTTTTTTGAATTACTTATACAGTTGTCCCATGGGAGCAACCTGCTCCTGGACGGGGATTTAGTAGATTGTGGGTGCAAGTTAGGATTGCAGGAGGCATTGCCAAAGAATGCAGCTGGAGATAACAGTGCTCAGTGCCAGGGACAAACAACACAAACTCTGACAGGAGTTTCCATGCCCTACAGAGTTGGTGAAGAGTTCCAAGCAAAGTAAGACGTTATGTGTGTTCATCCCAGCACATCCCAGCTAAGGGGAGAAAAGCCTCATGTAATGGAGTTGTTGGTGCCACAGCAAAACGTTTCAAGTAGGTTGGTGACTGGAATCTCTCTGGACTGTATTTACATCTACCCCCAGTAGGGGAAGGTGTAGTATTTTCACAATAAAACCAGCCTTGGTTGTACTCATGAGTTGCATTGGTATTTCAGAGGAACATGTGTGGTTAGCAGGTAGGATGGTTCTGTCAGTGTGAGTCATTTCAGATTTACCAACAGATACTCCTGTCTGAGCAGCTGTCCTGCAGAGGTCTGTTGCTTTACTTCTCAGACAGCTTTACCTTGTAAACATTTTGGTTCTTATCAGCCCTGTCAGGAAGCAGACAGTCTGCTGCTCTGTCTATACATTAAATTGTATTCTGAAAATGGAAATATTTGGAACACAAATGCTTTGAATAAATATTTGAAGCAGCACAGGGATACAATGCAGCAAAAATAATGAAAATGCTAGGCTCAGTGTTGCAAAGTGATAACTCCATTGAAAGCACCTTGTGGTGGTGGGTGTATTTCTGTTTGCTATAATGACACAATGTGGAGAGCTATTAATGGAAAGCCTGTTTGTACAAACCCTGAGGAGGACATCACTGAGATGCAGAGTTCCCTTTGTGTTCATGATGGCATGCCTTTGATGTACAAACAAAAGACAACTGCTTTTTAAAAATGCTTTTTTAATCAAGATCCCAATTTTGCCCTTTCCTGTCAAAACGTACCCTCTTTTGTTGGGACTACGTGCACTTTTCATTCTGTTATGTTCACATCCCTAATGGAAATAGTCGTCTTCTGCCATGGGTATAGATGTATAGTGTCAAGATACCTTATCCCAGAGATGTCCTTTATTCTTGCTTTTAAAGACTTGCTTATCGTGGAACAAACACCTTTGTACCTCTAAGTCTCCATCCACATTAAGACAATTGTACCGCTTCAATTACACTTTTATAATTAAATGATACGACTTATGCATGTGCACTGTATTTCATTGAACACATTGCTTTTGAAGTGTTTTTTTAAGATATCCATCTTACTCCTAACATGTTTGTGTGTAATCCTGCCTCTCAGTTCCAGTAGTCTATTATGTGTGTCTCAGTCCCTGATGGTGCATTGTATCCTCAAGCCATTTAGCCCTTTCTCTGTTCATAATGGCATAACTGACCCCTCTGAGGCAATTCCTTGAAAGAAGATAACAGTTTTTCCCCTGACCTTGACCACCAGGCTGACTGTTGTGTTCAGCTCTCCTGAGGACACTGTTCTGTTTCCCTCAGGAATGTGAAAAAGTAATTTCCCCAGATAACAGCGAAAAACCCAATTAAGCTTAGATTAAAGAAAAAGAGGATTTATTGGTATTTTATGGAATAGAGAGAAAAGGAAAATAAAAGATAGGAGATATTAAATTGCCTGAAGTAGAGACACAGAGTGTCCACTTTCTAGCGTTACTCTTCAGTTTACTGAATAATTGGTGGAATTTTAGCTGTTTTTAACCTCATAACGGTCAAACATTGTCTCTCTCACAGCCCAAAGCTGTGTCTGTCTCTTTTTATCAGAGCTGGAAAGCCTGTGACGTGCTGTCTTTGAAACACTGTGTGAAGCTGGAAAACCCCCTCAGTGACTTGGTCTCTGAATTTGATGTGAAGGTGTCAGTAGTTATTTGTTTATTTTCCTTGTGAGATGCTAAAATACATGCAAATCAGACCAAGTGCACAAGATCTTAATTTCTGTTTTCCTGGTACGTTGTATTTCAGCACATGATTTTTTAACACCTTTTGTACAATGTATTTCACATCTCATTGTGATCTTCCGGAGGATCCATTGTCTTCTCATTACCTATTTGAATGGGACACTAGGTACTTCCTAGTTTGAAACACAAGAACATGAACTATTTGCATATTTTTAATTAACCCTTTCTTTGTATAGATTAAGATTGCCTTTAGTAACTGTCAGGTTTCTTGGCCAGTTGAATAAACAGCTTCTTGCGTGCATTTCAGGTACTGCACTATTATATTGCTAATGAGTCCAAGCAACAGTTTCTTGGAGGCAATCTTAATTTAGCGATTTCATTCACATTTTTATACAGGTACAGTGTTCCAGCTATGTAATAAATGGTGCCATCTCAGTGTTAGAGGTGGATAGAGAATTAAAAATCAGCATGACAAATACATCAGGTGTAATCCAAATTGTGAAGCCATGTTATAACTTAGCTTAAGTTATTCTGGTACCACAGAGTCCCAGACTGCTTTACAGTGAATACATTGTATTTACAGTGAATCCATAGTACAGACCATTCTGCCCTCAGAAGGCAGCAGCCAAATGTGCAGTATTTGCCTTGGGAAGGTTTAGTCATGGCCAGAACATGACTGTTGCGAACCAGACGTGCCATCTTCATCTCTGGGAGCAGACAGGGCTTTAGGGCTATTGTGGTCTTGTTGAGAGGGTTTTCTCATGACAAATGGAGTGAGCCTTGCAAGGTGAAGGGTCGAGCTTAGCAGTCTTACCAATATAGCCAAATTCCTACCAAAACCAATGTTTATGTGTACGGTTGCAAATTTTGAAGTTACAGCAGCATACAGAGCGCTCTGTGAAGCTGTGGGATGATGGGCAGCTGCAAAAGCAGTGGGACAAACAGCAGTAGGATGATTTTTAAATGAACCTTAGGTCTTTTGTAGTTAGAGAGAGGAAACGTGATTAGAAATAATTCTCACTATACTTTTAAAACCAGCTTTTTGGCCAGATAGTTCAAAGTCAATGTTGGAGCTATTGTATAAGGAAAGCAACCAAAGAAATTCCAGGGTCAAATGTAAAATAGCATCAGGAAGGTCAGAGAGATGCATTTGCAAGTCAAGAAGACATTGAAGGGGATCTAATTATAGGCTTAATTGCTGTAGGTAATGACAATTCAAGCTACTATATTTAACATAGCCTGGATAGTATAACTGAGGTCATCCAATGAATGAATCAACAAATTCAAAGCAGATTTTCAGGACACATTTAGGAAAAAAAGAGAAAGTCCTAGATCCACTGAAGCCAAGAGGACATTTATCAGTGAGCCAGGTTTTCCAGTAGAGCCCACGTTTCACCCTTAGCACAGAAAGGCTGTGGCTTTGCTTCAATGGGATTATTCATAAATTTCTATTAATGTATCTGCTTATCATTTTGCTGGAGCAATGCCCATGATACTCAGTGGGGTTTAGAGCTGGAAGTTGATCCAAGGAACTGTGATCCCATTACCAGACCCATTTCTGGCTCGTGTGGTGGCTTTGGCTGAGGAACGTGTGAATATTTTATGATTATTTGTTCCTTAGTCTCTCCACCTCTAAACTACCAATCTGTCTTCATAAAAAGCTTAAACATCTATGAAGAACAGTCCTATGTAAGTGCAGTACCTTGATGCTCAAGGAGGAGACAAACAAGGCCCAGTGAAGACTTGACTTAGGTGGGTGAAGTTAGTTGTATTTACTGCAATCCTACTTGTCCATATTTGTCGTTCACGAAAGCGGACACAATGTGGTATTAGTTCATGGTCTATAAGACAAAATCACATTTTTAGTCTTGCATTTCAGTTGGTCTCATTTTTATGAACTTTGCAGTTGTGTTTCACTTGGGATGTATTTGGCTGCTTGACAAAGGGACTGGAGATTTATAATTCCTTATTAGTAACTCAGGGCTCTAAAGGGAATAACAGAGTACTTATTTACTTTTCTAGGTCAGACTCATGATGTAGGAGTTTAATGAACTTCTACTAAACAGGAATTGAAGCAGAATTAAAATCTCAGAGTGCATCTGTCCAGTAAGGATATTAATCTTATTTTCTATAGGTTAGATATTTTTTATTTGCACAGGGCCGTTTAGGCTGCATTTTCTAAGTAATCAGCCAAGAATATGAGACTTTCACACAGAACCTGGTATTAAGTCAATGCAGTGATATGATTTTGCTCTGAAATTGCATTATGTCAAATAACTGTATTTATGTATCAGTGTTTAGGACAGTAAGATCCCAGTTCACACATGCTGAAAAAGAGTTTGTGATTCATGTTAGCAGCCTGACTGTTGCTGCAATTTTGATGCCTCTCAGATGTTGTTTGTATCAATAAGGTGGGCACTTCTCTGTCAAGAACCCATTGAAATCTGTCTTCAAGAAGAAAGGTACAGTATTTATGCTTCCTTGTTAGTGTGAAGGGAATATAGTGTTTCATATTCTTACAGGAGATAAACATTGGGATTTACTTGATGGTACAAAATTAATGGTGGAGATAAAGATGCATGAAAGGAAGACAAAAACATGTTACATAAGTAGAGTCATGCTTTGCATTGGACTTGTATGGCAGGAAATAACATCTCCTCTTAAATGTATAACATTCAGAAAGGTATGTGAAAGTGGGTAAAACAGTAATATACTTGAAGTATTTCAATTTATACTGTTTAAGCCTTAGAGGTGTAACTGTGTATGGACATAAAATGCCAAATCTGCTTGGTTTATGGAATATTCAGTAAATATATATATACATTAACACAGGTATAAGACAGAATATAGTTATCTGGGGGGAAAAAACCAAAAAACTGAAATACAAATGAGACAATAGAAAACAATGAGGGAGGGGTTGTCTTAAATATCTGTCTTTATGCTTATTCATAGCTCTGACGAAACACCTTCCTTCACACTATCTTAATGCTGGTCCTGAAATAAGTTCATCTGCCCTTTTTTTAAAAATTGGTGATCAAGGACAACTTTGCAAAAATCCTTTGAGCCCTCAGTTAGACGAGGAGGTCCTCTGCTTTGCCATGGAGAGTAGCCTGGTGGTTAGGGTGTTTAACTACCATGCAGGAGGCAAAACCTTCATTCTTCCTTGGTCAGAAGTGATTTACAATTCTTTCTCAAGGATGCAACCCTAATCTTTAAACTACAAACTCGTGTAGGGGTCAGACGACTCTGTACTTCTGCTTGAGGCTGTGCCTGTAGGCACAGAGATCCGAGCAAGCAGGAGTGTGAGCTGAATGCTGGGAAGAGCTGGGTCAACCACTGCTCTGTCTGCATCTTATCCAATGACCATTTTACAGAGAGCTTGGAAAAGCCCTGGGGGCATCGATGAGCTTCTTGAGCCATCAGGCAAGCATGTTCTGCAATCTCTGTTCACCATCTCTTCTCCTTATTCACTCTTTGGCTTATTTCTGCATTAAGTAATGGAAAGGAGTATTGAACTTAAAATTCATTTTGTGCCTTGCTCCTCATCAACCAAGTGGCCAACTGGCAGAGAGTTTAGAATCCTAATTACGCTCTACAATATAAGAGAGAAAGCACCTGGCATCCAAATATTGAGCTAGGCTCTAAGAGATACAGGAGAATAACTGGGCTCTAAGAGATACAGCCATTTTGTTAAACAAATCTGATGTGGAAGAGAGGGAGGAGAGATTTTTTAATTTGCTTTTCTGGTTTTGACCGGAGAATTACTTGGCTCAAAAGCAATAAACTACCATTATTCTTGTAAAAACCTTAAGCAGAACTTCAAATAGTAAGATGAAGTTCCTATTTAGTAGTAATCAAGTGAGGCTGTTCTCATGTGGCAGCTAAGCAGAGAAGTGGATAAAGGAAGCTTTCAAAGCATTATTGGTTTACAAAAGCCTGATTTTCTAGTTGGTCAGTGGAAGGACTGGTTGTAGTTGTTTGTTTGCCACAAAGAAAGACTAGAGCAGTAGGAATTCTAGAGCTTTTGAGGGGAATGCCTCGTCCAAATGGCAGTGGAGGTTGTTGCCTTCTGTAGGATGTGAATAATGGGAATAACTTCTCGTGTGCTACTGTTGATGGTGATGGGAGGACATCGAACCCCAGACCTCCACTAGGGAGCCATGTATATGCTGAGAGAGGAGAAAAGATGTGATCACAGCCAGGCACAGTTGTTTTAGAGGAGACTGTAATGTAGAAGGATTTGTGATGTAAATCTGGTAGAATTTGGCGTGGTTGAGGGGGTGATGCGACTTGTCTAGTAAAAAGCACTTTCTTTACTGTATAGCTGAATCTCTGCTAAGATTGCTTTTTTCCAACATAATATACTTGTTTTGCTGTACCAGTGACGTGTCTCTAGAATAAAAATTGCCTAAGAATGGGAAAGGCTGACTACAGAGGAAGATTCTCTCTCCTTCTCTTTGGGAGGGGTCAGTAGAGACAATAATGTGATAATAGCATTCCTATCCTTTTCATTGATATGGATTTTTTTTCCACTAAGATATATGAACTGCCTGGAAAACTGGGTCAGCCTAAATGCTGTCACAGGTGCTCATCACCAAGCATATATTGCTGCATACCTGTCACACTCGGCAGCTGGAACGAATTTCGTGAGGAAACTGGGGTAAAAGGTGAAGCTCAGCAGGATTATTGGCTGTGATGGAATCACCCTTTTGCAGTTTTTCCAGTATAAAACAAAGAAAATGGACGAAACTTTGCTTAATACTGATAAATACAAATAGTATTTGACTGTTTGTATTTAAACTGATATTTTTGTTAGTCAAATTTATTTGCATACATTTGGTATATGCAGTATAATTCCCATGGTGGATTATTTTTGCTGCTGAAGAGACTGAATTTATTGACACATCTAGACATGAAAATTTACTGGAAATTGCTTGAAACCCTTTAGGGGTTGAAAGTTCTTTAAAGGGAGTAAGTTTCAGTGTAATAATGGGCTTGTTGGTGATAAATTAAAATATTACATATTTTCTGCCCACCGGGGAAGAGCTTTTTAGAAGGTGCTGGTTTTTTATGCCAAAGTGAAGTTACGTAGATGAAATCCATGATGTCTGCTCATGGCATATCTTTGCTCCAGCAACTCTTGATCATGGTTCATCACAGTTTAGGATTTGAGCTGGAGAACAGCAGCATCTCACCCTAGATGGAGTGTCCAGCAGTGCTTGGGGAGCAGTGGCCTGTGCGATGGACGTGCCTCTGTGCTGTGTGTAAGCAGGGAGCTTGCCAGCCTGAGGTCAGGGCTCCAGCCTGCACTCTCTCACTGGGTTTACACAAGCTGAAAGCATCCCATAGGAGAGATCATAGGCTTTTTTGTGGGGATAAGAAAGTGGCAAGGAGCAGTAGTTTGGGCTACCTCTACAGCTGAAGTCTGCCTAGGAGTGAGTGACTCCTCTGCATCCCTACCTGTTCAGTACTTGGATTTTTCTCTGACAATACCTTCAAGGCGCCAGAAGGCAGTGGTGGCTTTGTGATGCAAATCAGTCCTGCCAGGTCTAAGAAGGTAGCTCATTCATTCCCCATCAATTTTTAAGGCAGCTTGTAACATATCTCTCATTTGGCATGAAGGATTTTGTCAAGTGTTTCAATCAGACAGTTACAGTCTCACTCAAAATTTGTTTTAAAAAAATTTCTGTTTACTTTGTCACTCTGAGTTGTACATGAGTGCCAAGAACAGGACTAAGAGACTGAAACAGATAAATTTTCTCTACCAGGGTGAGAAGAAATTTTGCCTGCGAGAATGATTGAAGAGTTGCTGGGTTTTCCTGAGGAGGAAGGCAAGAGCAGGGAGGACAAAAATGGTCCAAATGACCATACTGTTGTTACCAGGACATGTGCCAGGTGACTCATGGGTGGCCAGTTCTCCAGAAGGGGAAGCAGCACAATAGTCTTTTGCCAAAGTGGGAAGAGGAAAGCAAATCGAGGCTCCAGTGCATCTGTTTCAGAGGGATGGAGTAGGAATAGATTTCCTGAAACATACGTGGCATGTCCTGGAGTTTAGGGATGGAGCCAGCAGCAGGGTGGGCAAGCAGAGAGGAGTTGCTGTGATGCTGAAGTCATGTTACCCTGCAGAAGCTTTGTGTATACAGGATATTCTCAGGTTTTGCTGCAGATCTCATTCTGGGGAGAAGGATGTATTAAACTGAGGCAGAGGAGATGCTGGGCTTAATTGGAGGCAGAGCACTGTTCTCCAAAACCCTGGCAGGAATCCTCACACTAACAGGGTTAACAAGGAGAATATGGCACACTTCACAGTTAGGACTACTTAAAAACTCCTGGATAAAGAGTAGATACAGTTTAAACAGCAATGTCTCAGTTGTGATAACTAGAGAGGCCTGAAGTGGGCATATGTGACTATTCTTCACACAGTCCCTAGACATCATATCTCAGTCTTTCTGAGAAACTTATTCTTTTCTAATTCTGTCACCCCACATGCTGGAGATTTAAGAAAAACACACAATATTATTAAATATAGTAAAAATTTGTATAATTGGCAGTATAGTAAGAAGAGTGAACAGATCATCAATCATCAAAGACTACTACAACACAAAAAACATCAAAGACTACGATATGCAGCAATTAATTCTTCTCAGTTGGTGATGCGTGAGTCAAGAAAAGCCTTATGTAGTTGCTAGAAGGAAGGTTGTCTGCTAAGGTCCAGAAGTGCTGTAATTTCTAGGTTTAAGTCATATAGTAAATACAAAAGAAATAGAAAAGAATATTTAAACCATTACAGAATGCCCAGATGATTTCTGTTACATCTTAAAATTCACATTCACATCGTCAATTTTTGATCTGCTTCCTTCATACTTCAAAATTAGTTTCAGGGTGTCTCAAACGTGTTCTTAATTTACCACAAATTTGCATCATTTATGTTGTATCACTGCAATGTACGTGGCATAGAGATTTTAGCCTAGGAAGAAAAGATGTACTGGGGAGTGAGCAGCCATGAAAAAAAAGGAAAAACACACAGAAAAGAAATAATGAGTAGAGAAGTTTGGTGCAAAGGAAGTGGCCTGGATTGGAAAGAGAATTCGATGGTGCCAGCTTGCCTTTGAAAGCTTGCCAAAGTGCATTAGACAGTTGGAAACAGAGTTGTAAAGGGGAAATTTAATCTCCTTCCTAGAAGACAACAAAATCTAACTGACGCTGGATAAAAGGGAACCTCCTGTGATGCTGTATGGCTAATTTTCACAGAGAATGTTTAATTCTTTCAGATATTGCAAGACGGCATTTACCGCTTTACTAAATAGAAATTGCTGCTTGTGAAAATCTGTTCAGTAAATGTTGTTTTGTAGGGTGTGTTGGCATGTTAGGCAGTCCTGAGGCTTCTTTATCCACTTTGACCTGACCTGCTAAACAACTGCATATTTTCCTTCATTCAGTGAGCTTTAGCTGAATAAAAACCCTGCCAATAAAATACCTAATAAAACAATCAGATAAGAAAAGGCATGGTATTAAGATGAATGGTTAATATGGGAAATATTTTTCAAGATAGAAGTATTCTGCTTGCAGTTCTGTTAATTTTGTCGATGCATGTATAGTGCACGATTGTGGTATAAAGGGTTACATACAGCCATGTGCAGCAGACTGCATGGTTCCTACCAAATCTTTACACTGTAAACAATTTACATTTATTGCCAAGTGGAATCAGAATTTTCCAGT
This sequence comes from Melanocharis versteri, assembly GCA_013397845.1. Lineage (NCBI taxonomy): Eukaryota > Metazoa > Chordata > Aves > Passeriformes > Melanocharitidae > Melanocharis > Melanocharis versteri. Next base: position 1,265,519 of record VZTG01008006.1, read on the forward strand.
CTTGGAGGAAAATAGTCTTGTCAGTCCATCATGTTGTCATTGTCACTGATGCCTACTAACCATTTCCACAAATGTGAAAGCCTAGATACCCTATCTCTTCTTGGGTAAGTTGTTTGATTCCTGGAGCTAATTTGCTCAGGTTGCATCTGTCTTTCTCAAACTTCATGTAGGATTTGCTCTGGGTGAGAAGAACAAAGAGAATACTGGTACTTGTTTGTGCTTTGGGCTAATCTGGAAAGAGTAGAATATTTCATATTTTGTATCCCCCCTGCTGCTAGTCTTGCTAGTAGGGAGAAAGGAGGCATTTTTTTTGCTGTGATACTTAGAGTGCTTCATTAATACTCACCAGAGCTAAGCCCTGTAAGAAAAACACAGATAATTTTTTTGGGGGGGGGGGTTGGGAGTTTTTTTGGTGAGTTTTTGTGGTGGATTTTGTTTTGTTGTTGGATGTTGGTTTTTTTTCATGAAAAGAAGAGAGGCTGGCCAACTGCCATGAGTAACACAGGAAAGATGCAGTTATTTCTGATGAAGATTGTCTGTTAACATTTTGTCTGCCTGTGGGCTTGGAGTTGGTCATTCCAGTCTTTTATTCAGGAGGGATGAACACATTGTAAAATATTGTGAGATAATGTTGGATAATGGGTCTTCAAACAGAATTAAAAGGCATCATTCAGAACATACAAGGGAGCTGTTTCAACATGTGAATTGCACAGAACCAGGTTGCCTCCGACTCTATTAATCAGCCAATAGTAAATCCCTCTGTAATTCACATTTCCACAGTAAGAGTTGCCTGCACAGCACTTGCATAGCCTGTGCTTTGTAGGTGGACACTGTTGAAGCAATTCAGGGTGGTGATCGGTCAAACAAACTGCCAGCACTAGGATGGCACTGGTATGAGATTTTCTGCCAATTGAAAAACAAAGACCTAGGACAGGGTGCAGAGGAAGCCTTTTGTTGATACCAAGTTATGGCATTATGCTCTTAACCTGCTGTCAGCCCGGAAGGAAAGATGAATCTGCTTTCTTTGGATTGTTTGAGATGCCACTACCTGTCAAACCAGAAACATCTTCCGTTCATGCACACTGGAGTGAGCACTAAGCAGCGCTCTTTGTTAGAACTTTCCTATTCTTGTGTAGCAAAGTCTAGGGTTTGTTACAACATGGCATGGAAACAAATTAGTCATCCGTGAGGTGGAGTAAGATAGGTCCTTTCCAACCTAATTGATTGTGTGATTCTGTGATTTTTCCCTTTCACGTGGTTTCTCCATTTCTGCCTTGTAGCCTTTTCCTTCATTTTAGGTGATGTATTTGCAATTTCAGTTTGTACATTTCCCTTTCTGGTTTTGCTCTTCATTGGTCTGTAGGAGGGGAATAGATACGAGAATTAGGGGGAAAAGTGGTGAGCACACTCAAAGCCACAACAGAGTGGTCTGGGGAGAAGTGATGTCTCTATATATGGCTGTGACATCTGGATACTTGGGAATTACATCTATGTGTGTGAGCTAAACATAGAAATGCCAAAATACTTATAAAGGGCCCAATTTACAAGTCATGTGTCATTTTTGCACTGAATAACTGATTTGTCTTTGCAGTTAACACCATTTATGTCTGAAATAGAACAGTAAGTGCAGTGTCCCTGTTTGCTAGCACTTCAGGCTTGGGACTGTAATGTAAAGTATAATGTCAGGCAGTGCCTTGCCGAGCCTAATTTATGGCTTTGGAACAGCTTGTTACACACCCAGTGTGGGGCTGGGTGATGGGAGTAAAGGAACCCCCACCTTTCCATGTGCCCTAACAGCAGATTGCCAGGTCTGCAGAGCTCTGCTGCATCAAAAGTAGATTAAATCTTTGTTTAAGAAGCACAAGATGGTGATAGTGCTCTTAAACAGTGGCTGCTATTAAAATGTCAGCGTTGCTGTCAGTCAGCACCCAGTACCTGAGTTAACGCTGCTTCCCCTGGTAGTGAAAATGGAAAATAGGTTGCTACTTACAGTGAACTATTGTAAATGAGGAGCACAGATCTAATCCTTTTTGATATGCCTTATTATTCATCTGTAAGATTAAAAATGTATGTTGTATTACTTCAGGGGTTGCACTGACCTCTAGATTTCATGCTCCTGGATTCTAATACTTCTTATGTACTGTTACGTTTTTATTCCATATTTTGGCAATATCAAGGCTTAATCATACATGCGAAAGAAAGTGTAAAGTTACAGATAACGTGGTGATTGTCCATTTTCTGGAAACTTTAGGGCTTTGTCTTGTGGGCATTGTGCAAAATGGCTGATATTGATATCTTAGCTAATTATTCAGTCAAAGAGTTGGCAGGTCAGTCAGTGGGAACGATGTACAGTGGACTAGAATTGATCACACTTCATTTCCCATCAATTGGCAGAGCAAATGGTAGCTTGGATGATAAGTTAGGATCATTGCCAGTCATTTTTTGGGCTCATGCCTTCCATTATTTTTTTTTCTCCAGACGAGATCCCCCCCCAGACTATTCGATGAAAGTGAATGCTCTCTGATGTTGGTGAATAAAGCAATGCAGAGTTTTTGTAGCCTCTAAGGGGTGTGAGACTATTTCTGGCTCCATAATTGATGCTGCTGCATAGTCCTATAATCACCTAACCTTATTGAATTGTCCCCGTGTGAAGATTTGATTTCAAATATAGTAATCATTATACATCATTTGTTTTCACATAGATTACAGGTTCATCTGTAAGGTGACACAATTTCACCCCAGAGCTCTTTGAATATTCAGCTTTTCACTTTTACTCTTTTTGGATATGCTTATGACACTTCCAACTTCGGTGATTTACTAGCAATTAGTAGGGTTCCATGACAGATTTATTGTAGCCTTCCAAGAAGTGATGATTCAGATATGTGGTTTTGAAGAAGTGGTTCCCTAAGACTTTTATTTAATACAGAAACCCAGAGTTAGATCCCATGAAGAGCTTTGGTGTGTAAAGCAGGACTTAACCCAGTTAAAGCTCTTCTCCTAAACCTAAATGTAAAGTTTCAGTTTAAAAAAAAATCTTTGCTTAGCTGCTGACTAACCCTGAAAGCACATAAATTAGCTTTGCTGTTTCCTCATTTGAATTTCAAGTGAACTGGATGCCTACATTTGCTTTTCTGCATCTGCCAGAATCTTTGCCTGATTCCTGTGTAAGGTTGCTCAGGAGCTGAAAATTAGAATTTCTTTCTCCCAGATGCTCTGCCAGGTTTGGCAGAGCCAGCCTGCATTGCCACAGCCATTGATGCCTTTCCACAGCTGGAAGGGACGATGCCACCTACTCACAGGAGTTGTTTCTTCAGGTCACTCCAGGCTGGATGGTAGCTCACACTTGGTGTGGGGTTTCTGCACATGTTCCAGTTTCTGGGGTTTTGTTATTTTGTTCCTGTCAAAAAGGTAACATACTGTTTAGCTTTTGGGATAGAGATTGATTCCTTTGGAAATGGTGAATGTTCAGAAATATGGGACTGTGGGCAGGGGCAAATATTTTTGCATTACCAAGCTTTCTTTTGAAAACACTTTGTTTTTATTTTCTCTCCCAGGTGTCTGTTGCTCAATACTAATTGAAAAAAAATCTTATTTTTAATGTGAAACCATCCACATGTTAAATAAATATACACTGAACTTAAATAAACTATTTTATTAACTTATTTTTTAATTAAATGGAAATGTAGCATCCTTTGCAGTCTGTTAAAGCAAACATAACCCCCAGCACATTTAGCATGTTAAAAAGATTTTTGCTGTGTTCACAATATTACACAGTAATTAAAAAGGAAACCAGCTAAGCCTTCGGAACCTGTCCCCTTCTCTAAAATGTAATTAATTTCTGTTTAATTATAATAGTAGGGCTGTAGTGTGATTATTATTTTTGAGGGGTAGAAATCCTGCACTGTTGCTTTTTTTCCCTGAGTGTTTCTGGAAGCAGAACACATGACAGAAAGGGAAAGATTTGAACCGCACTCCAGCTGTAATTAAGGGCTGACACATCAGTGGAGTTTGGCTGCATTTCTTCAAATGTGGGTTTCCAGGCCAGAGGCTCCTCCCGGCTGTGCTGTGCTGACAGGAGCTGGGCTTTCTCCTGGGAGGATGCCTGTTTGTGTCCTCGGATGTGCAAATCCGGGAAGTAGGCAGGGCTGACAGTGCAGACACTGCCCTGCCCAAGGTGAGATTCCCACGTTGTGCATGCCGGTTTTTAGGATGTCAGGTTGCCAGCTGTCCTCAATAGCTGTCCCTTGTGGGCACGCTGGACTCTCCTGGTCTCCCGGTGCCTGTGATTGAGCCGGGATTATGCTCTCGTGCCATCTCCTGGCAGATTGTCCCCGGCGTGCCCTGTCCTGTGCAGATGTGTTTGTCACTGCGTGCCAGCCCGGCAGGATCGGTGTCGGAGCCGGGGGCTGCAGGTGGCCTCCAGGGGGTTCTGGGGGGTCGGGGTGGCAGCGCAGGCACGGGGACGCTGCGCAGAGCCCTGCTGAGCCTGCTGCAGGCTGGGGGCTCGGATGTTCCACCCGTGCAGGGTGTGCACAGCAAGGTGGGCACGACCCAGGGCTCCGAGGCTGTGCCAGGAGTGGGAATCACTGGGACTGTGGGCGTGTGGGCAGCAGATTCCCATTTGAAAAACTGTTGGCACTCCAGTGTTTCTCCCTTACAAGAAGACAATATCCTGCCCTCTCTCCTCACAGCTGAAATTGTGGCTCTAGCGGTCTGAGTTTGTAAAAATGTGCAGTTTAGATGGGTGGGCATTGTTTGGGGCAGTAAAGCTGGAAAGATGAACTTACATGTCCAGTGCAGAAAAACTGCTTTAGAATATGCCTATTGCTCTGAAGAAACGGACAGAAGTTCACTCACGCAAAAGAAGAATCCTGGGCTGCAGCCAGGTGTGGTACAGAGCCCTGAAATGCAAACACTGGTTATAGAATTTAAAACTTCTGCTGACAGGTTATCAGTTAGATGTCAAGGCATTCAGTAATGGTGATTTTAAACAGTGAAAGACTGAGAAGTACTTTGAAAAAGTATCTGCAGCATAGAACCTCTTGGTCATGCTGCCATGTTCTCCTTTTCATTGTTCCATCACCATCACCACTGTCACCCATCTCATCACAGCAATTTGGGCTGAATTTTATGTACACTCGGTGTCATTAAAGACAGCAGTGCTGTGCATCCACCTATCTTTTCTGTTTGTTCCTGCCTTCTTTTAACTTCTCTTTGCCTTCTGTTCTGACTGTGACATGGATCCAGGGAGTGATCCAGTGAGACACACTGCACCCCCCAACCCAGGAAGAAGTGAGCAGGAATTGTTTAATGCCACTGCCAGGTAAAATGCACTTAAATGACACACACATCACATCCAAGGAGTACAATTTAGGACTAATAATGTAAAATAAAAAGCAGATAAAAGGTTTAAAGCACTCAGAAATCCCCTGTGACTCTGGGACTCCACATTTCACCTCTTTGCAGGAAGGTTTTGTTTCTGCTGCTGCTCACCAAGAGGTGATTCTTTTTTTCTTGATTTCTGTAGTATCTGTCTTAAACCTACCTCTTGCATTCTCTCTGGCACACCTTCCTACACTTCAAATTCCTTGGCCAAATGCATTAGGTAGCTGTGATTTTAAGTTACATCATTTTGCCAATTTCAAATCAGCTCCATCTTTAAGCAAGGAATATTACTGAAGAGCGTTAGCCAAATGACTGGGAATCATGCTTCACACAAATTAATTGATGGTAAAGCGTAAATAAAAGCATTTGTGTGCCACAGCCACAAGCCACTGTCCTAAACATCTGTGAAATACATGGATCTGAAAATAGACTTTACTTCTAGCAAGGTCAGCCTCTTGCTCTGTGATTAGCTGACTTGCTGTCAGCTCTTCCCTGGCTCAGTTCTTTAAGGGCTCCCTCTTTTCATTTGCCCTGCAGCTCAGGGTACTTTCCTCTGAGAGAGACCTTCCTTTCTCTCCAGCCAGCCTTTTTCAGTGGTTTCTCCAGAGATTCCAGTTAACCTCATCCTTTTCAACCACACAGAACATAGCTTTGACATTCTGCTGTAAACTGAAGAGCGCCTCTTCAGAGCAACAGTGCCATGTTGGCAGACAGAGTGCCAGCTCTTGTACTTGATTGTCTAATTAACCCTCACTGGCAGGTTCATTTCAGTGCTAAATGTTTCCATCCACAAAGTGTTTAATTTCAGATTAACCTGCATGCTGACAAATAGACTCAATACAAACATCCTGATTGGATAAATGTATTTATTTTTGTCTCCTGATCAGGACTGTGGTGATAGTGAACAGTTGGAGAGACATACTTTGAATGCTTGAGATGTTTTTAAAAAAACCTCCAAACTGAAAGAGCTGACCCCTGAATTAAAACAGTTTTTTTTCCAAATGTAGTTGTAGTCCAAAATCAGTTAAAATTGTACTGATACATAGTTGCAGATATACAGATGTTTATCTGTCTGTCTTTGAGATGTTTTCTTTTTATCTGGTTTTTGTCCAAAACTAAATATACAAATAACTCAGCACAAAAAACACTCTCTCTTTTTCTTTTCTACGTATGGCCATGGGAGAAATTTGCAGTGAGTTTCTGCAACCTGACACTCTTAAGTTAAATGGATGTTTTGGCCACTTCAGCTGCCAGTACCTGTTTCCAGCATCTGTCTTTGGTGTCAATATGCCAGTGGCTATGGAGGCTGCCTTGGGATCCTGCTGTGGAGGTGGTACAGCTTTGTGTATTATTGAATCTGATACATCCTCAGAAAAACATTTTAAACTCAGATGCAGTATCTTCTGGGGGGGGGGAAAGAGTTTAAATCTACCTTCTTTCATTTTGTCCTCTAGTTTCTGGTGTGCTGTTAAGTCAGAGGGGCAGAAGTAAGAGGAGATAGAACAGCCTGGTTTACATAAAATAAGCTGATGAAGATTACATGGAGCTACCACGTGAAAATCAAAACACCATGAGGCTGAACATTTTTGACAGATTTAGAAGGAAAGATATTTGAACAAAATTTTTGAACAAAGTGGTTGTTTAGGAATAAGGAGCATTATTTTTTATTTCACTCTACTTCAACCAGACAGAGAAATACAAGACAAAATATATTTTAGAAAAATTCTCTGTGGGGTCAGTAACTTTCTAATTAGAGATTTGGTCTTACATTTCATCTGGCCTGTTCTAGGGGCTCTGCATGCTGTGTTAAGTTCTGTTAAAACTGGATACCGTTGGAAAGGCTTGCTTTGTCCTTGCAATGCCCGTCACATTATTGCCTTGTAGAGATAATAGTTGTAGTGAGAGTTTAGATGCATTTGGATGAGCCAGATAGTGCCACAGAAAGAAAAAAAAGTGCTTGAATGTGAAAACTTAGGCACAAACTTTAAAGATCAGTGATGCTTGGCTTTAAAGCTGGGTTAGATAAAAAAGGGACCCTGTGAAGCTTAAAGCTCAAAAAAAAATCCTCCACAGCCATGACAGGTGCAGAGAGAGCATATGAGGGCATACTTACATGAAGTATTTAAACTGGAAAGAACTGCCAAAACATACCAAAGCAAAGGAGAGAAGTTGATGTGAAAACATTCTGAAGCAAAAATCCAAACTGCCCAATACCTTTCCTGGAGATCGTTATAATTTCTGTTTTTCTGACACTTCAGTGATAACAATTTGCATAGTTAAGACACCATGCCTGTGGCTTTATTTCATTTTAGTGCAAATACTTTAGCTGCAGAACAAAAGTAAAGCAGTTTGATGTAATATGGATGTCTATTTGCACTCCTTTTAAGATAAGCATTAGGCAATAACCATTTCTTTAGAGCCTGTATATTGTTCATATGACTGCCTCTCTTGTATAACAGTTCATGTTCATCAACGTGATACATTCTTGCCTGATTTTCCAGTTCTGCCTTTCATTGAGGATATTCTTTTCTTTCTCTGATTGCTTTTTCCTCTTAGACCATTACTCTAGTTGATAGCTTCAGGTTATCATTGTATCCTATCTCCCTCTCCAATAAGCCTATGATTGATACTAATCTTCCTCATGGGACACATTTATAGGATTCAGGATGGAAACTACTCTCTAAATCTTAGCTTTATATGTGCTGACAATTTGCAAGGTTGCACCTTATATCCACTTCAGGTGGCTAAGGGGGAAACATCAGCACCTGGTAATCATGCTTCTAAAATAAGAAGAGAAATGTGCCTCATATACCAAAAGTTACCCTGTTGTTCATCTCCTGTGTTGGTGCTTCTGCAACACAGGAGTTACACAGGAAATACATTTTTTTTACTCATGTATTTTATGTAACTAGAAAGGGCTCAGTTTCTATAGGTGGCCAATGTCCTGTAACCAGACTCATGCCTTTTCTTCCCAGTGAGAGAAGCCATATTTTAATTAATCTAATGGAAGCTTTGACTAGCAGGCAGTCCCCTGAAAACGAGTTAATGTGCCGGAAAACACTTCACACAAGCAGAAGACTCTTCATTGACTAATGTGCTTAACGGTACTTTCTCTAAGAAAATTGCTCCAGTGAAAGCTTTGTGAAGTGCATTTGTTGGGTTTTTTTCCTCTTCGTAATATAGCCTCATGTTCTGAAATTTAATTACATCTGTCCTTTTGAAAATAGGATTATTACATTTTTCCTACAGGTTTTGCAGATGCCCCTCAGTATGGTATCATGGCAAAAAAATATATTCCATTCCTTGGATGAATAAAACATAAGGTGCTGTGATCACTAGTGTGAGGAATGCATGTGCTGAAGTTTGGCTATTTCACTGTCTTATCCAATATCTGAAGGCAGAGTCCAGTTATATAACTAGCTCAGAAGAATCAATGGGAAATGGTGATGCTAATGTTTCCACAATATTTGCATATTCAAGCTCCACAGTCCAAGAAACAAAGAGAAGCAATAAGAAATTCATTTGTTTTATCTTTTATCTTTTTAAACAGACATGCATTTATCTTTATGAGCAGACTTGCCAGACCTTTTTTGAATTGCAAAGTTTTGCTTCAAACGCTTGTTGTTTGGATTTGCATAAGGATTAACAATGTTGGGCAAGTGGTATCTCCTAACCCTTTCTGTTTACTTGTGCAATATCAGTCACTGGGATATAGTTTTGAAGGCAATCAGTGCTTTTAGTTCAGTGGATAATGCAGTTTGTTTTTATGGTAAAATCTCTAATGTTGCAAAATGTTGTACTTGAACAATAATTATAAGTGTATTTGCTCAGATAAATTTTTTTCCCTCTTTGACAGCTCTCTGTACCTGCATAAGGTGCTCCTATCTAGCATAAGGGTTAAAGAATCAAAATTTATGAAACCTGAGGGGGAAATCTGAGCTGGCATGCAGAGTGTAGAAATTAAGCTACCCTCCCTGTATGAACATGCATGTGAAAATGTCATGGTCAAAGCAAAATAATCTCTTAGATCAGAACTTGGCACCACAAAATCTAAACTCCCAGAGACTTTAAAAGGGCATTTACCTCAGCAAGTTGAAGTTCAAAACTCTTCTCATGCTTTAGGTGTTTCAGGTTGGTTTTTTTGCTCCAGCTTGTTATACACAGAAGTGTTACCTACAATATTCCAATATGCATCTGAATTACTTTTATTGTTCCAAGAAGACTGGCTTGGTAGCATCATTTCATAGATGGGACTTGAAAAATAGCAAACACTTTTAGCTTGTATGTGGTTGGGTGGTTGTTTTTTTTTCTTTTTCTTTTTTCCATTCATAGTATTATGAAAGCTCTGTTCCATCATTATATTACAAACCAAAAATAATCAGGGAACCTGCATTATTTTCACAGGATCATGTCTCCCAGAGTTCTTGCATTGTGGAAATCACTTCTAAAGTGCACAGCTGTGCTTCACTAATGAGACAGCTTGAGCCCCACAGCTTGCTGCATTGGCTTACAGAACACAAGTTACTCGGCAAATGTGAAGCCTCAGGGTTTCTATTCTACTTTAAGGTGGTTGTTGGGAATCTTTCAAAGAAAAGCAGATTTGGCCTTACAGTTTTCAGTCTTTTAGGGAAAATACTATGGAAGGAGGCACACCAATGGAAACAATACATGTAGCTTGTCCTGAGGGATGGGCATAATGGCGTGAGAAGCTTTACACTTGGGGCAGTGCTGAATGACAGGGGCTCACCAGAGCTGGAGCATTCAGCTGTTTGTGATGTGATGTGCCAGCAGTGGGCTGGGCATGGCTGGAGCTCCTGCAGAGCTTGGCAGATAGTTGTGACAGGGGGATTTTCCTCCAAGCCGCTGGGAGAGGAGCACTGGGAAGGAGCAGCCAGCCTGGTGGAGCAGTGGTTCCAAACTAGCAGCTTGTGAGAAACCCCAGAGCTGCTCAAGGTACAAGAAAGTAAAAAAAATTGAAGCTGCCAGGACAAAATATTGTATCACTGGCAAAACCTTAATTATTTAGTGTTGTTGCTGGTGGCTGATGACCCAGCAATCAAGAGCAAGCCATAAGTAATAAATTGCATTGAACATGGTGTGAACTCAGGGTTCATTAGCATCACGTAGGAAATGTTGATTAAGTTCTGTGCACAAGGCAAGGAACATAAAAAGCAAATACTGAGGTAACATACAGTGTCACAAGCTGTTGTGCTTAGGCCAGGCACAATGGGCACCAGGTGGGGGAGACACGAAACTCCTTCCAATGAAATCACCTGCTTTATAACAAAAAGAGAAAGCAAGGCTGCTCTGGAATAAGGTCACTTTCTCCTGAAGCAGTAAGACTGGCTCTTACAGGGCTTATGTGTGCTTTTTCAACCATTAATATACCGAATTCAACTGAATTAATTCAGTTGAAAATGGAAACAGATTTGTTTGCCTGTACATCAGTCTTCCTGTTTGTACCACTGCTTTACTTGTGCAGTCAGTCTGGGAGCCGTTGCAGAGAGGCTGTTGGTTCAGTAAAATGGTTCACGTGGTTACTAAAGAGAGGAGCAGCTCTGTAGCCTCTCATTCCAGCTCTGACACAAGACAAACGCTGGCCAACAATGGAGGTGTTGCAGTGCAAGAGAAACATTTTGCACTTTGTCTCAAATGCTTAGTTAAAGGTGGTCCAGCCAAAACGAATTTGGATATTCTTTAACCTTTCATGGTATCTCTTGTCTCCCAATACACTTTGAAGTCATCTGTGATATTTCCAGGTGTATCTATGAGGAATACTGGTGTTCATGAACTGACAGGTGGTCTTTTTCTGCTGAACTCAGAAGTGAGCTGTCCTCACTCCAGGTCTTTTTTTGTTGTTTTGGTTTGGGTTTTTTTTGGTGGGGGGGTGGGGTGGGGAATGGGTTTGCTTCTTCGGTTTGATTTGATGTTGTTGTTGTTGTTGTGGCCAGGTCATCATTGCCAAGATAAAATACTCTGGCTTTTATTTATAGAACAGAAATTTTTACGCTACTGATAATGGAATGATCTGAACCCAGGGGTCTTGAAAGTAGGTCATTAAGTACTCAGTATAAGAAAAAGTGTGTTTTACCATGTTTGTGATTTTACTGGAGAGAGCTGTCTTCTTTTCTAAGTCTTGGCTTTAAAATCAAAAGACTTCTATAAGCAAAAAAAAAAAAAATCGTGATTTCATCACAAAGAAAATAATTATATCTGAGAATAACATATTTTTTATCAGGAACAACATTTTTCAATTTATTCTTCTTGAGCACTTGAGCACGAAAGTGTCTGAAAATAACATTTTTCGATCATTGGACAACATAGATTTTAAAGTCAATAACAGAGCAAATTGCCTCAAATTGGAAAATACAGAAACAACCGTGGCATTGTTTTTTGTTTCATTAACCAAATCAGGCATTTGTGATAGAGCAGCAGCCCTTCTGGGCTAGTCTCTGGAAGTGGAAGTTGCCAGGAGTCAGTTTGGCCTGTGGGAATACTCGTAGCAGTGCAAAGCTGCACTTGATCGTTGTGGCCAGAAAGGTGCTGTTCCAGGGTTTTCCCCGTGACAAAGTTCCCCTGCTGCCTCCATTCCCTTGGGATAGCCCATCTATCCCTGAAAAGCACCAGCTGGTTTGCCATCCTCTGGGGCTCTACACTGTGAACTTGTTGTACTGTAACCTCTGTTCTCCCTCTCGCCATGCGTGTCTTGAGATGACTGGAACTGAGAGGTGATTTGGGCAATTTTTTTGGCCAGTCCTTGGCTCATGTACTGTCCAAGTGCCCAGGCTGTGTTGTAGCAGTAGCCATGTGCTCTGCCCTGTCACAAAGGTGCTGTCCATGGAGCTCAGGTCCATGTGAACTGTGGCTGCTTATTAACGATGGGTACGATTCAATGTCAGCAGCTTTTACATGCATGATATGTTACACTTCAACGTAATTAACAAAGATGCTATAAAACTTGCCTGCCTCTCACCCCATCCTTTTTGAAGCAAGGCTCCTGAAATATAACTCATATTTCATGGGGTTTGCTTTTTTTCACTTTGCTTTTTTTCCAAAATATCACTGTAATAATTACTGTAACAGCGTTTTCTGTGGAGTTAATGTTCTTCTGGCTTAATGGCCCCTGGTTATTCTCAGGCCATCAACTTTTTCCAGCTGGTCATCAATCCCAAAGAACTGCCTTGTGCCTCCATTATTATTCCTTAAGTAGATGACATTTCTGGTGCCACCGCTGCCTCCCAATGAGATGATATTATAGCCAATGGCTTTTTCCCCCCTTGCTTTCACTGTTGTCAAAGCATTATAAACAGCTGGTGTGAGAATGTTGTGGCTGTTCACTGTGAATTCCTCTGACAATTTTTAGGTGCGAGTTTTGTAGACTTCAGCTGAAAGAATCTGAGTGAGGCAACTGAAAATTACTTGCCTAGAGCAGCTACAAGGGCTCAGCCCCCATGCATCATTCAGGAAGTGGCTAGGCAATACCTGACTGTTTCAGTCTAAAGACTTTATCCCAGAAGGAACATTTTTCAAACAAGATCTGGGACAGATGTTCTGGGGGATGTTAATGTTCATTATGTAGCCTCAGCCCCCTCCCCAAGTTTCCACAGCTCTGCTGATGGCCGCCCTTGTTTCCTAACAATTGATGGATTCTGTGGCAGACTTTTTAAAAAGAAACAAGGAAGCTGTAGCTCAGTAGGCCAGAAACCAGCAGAGATTGTTTAGGTGAAAATGTCTTGCTATGTGGATATTCAAACCTGTGTGAGTTAACATTGGTGCTGACTACATTTCCTTTAACCTCATTAGCACCTCGTCTTGCTTTCCCAAGCATGGTGGTGGAGCAGCCAGATCACCGTAGAGCCTTTCACTAGGTAATTCATCAAAGTGGCAGATGAAAGCTTAAAGGAAAATGCATGTAAATACTGCATTAGGAACCTTGGCTCACAAAGGCATGAACATTTTCACCCATATCGTTAGCTCTGGATTGTACTCCATAGATGTGAAAGGGACTTCGTTTATTGGGGAGATGGAGATAGAAGGCTTACTGTTTGTGCAGATAGTATATTTTTGTTAATTTTTCTTCACTTAAAAAGCATTAAGCAGTCATTAGCTAGTCTCACAGAAAAAAGAATCTCAGACTGTAATTGTAACCACCTAATACCTTCAAAATTAAACCCAAGTTACTACAGTAAAACACTCCCATCAAGTACTCAGGGGCAAAGCGTTTTCAAATAGCAGCCTGAGATTATGTCAAACCTACATCATGTGTCCTTTTCAGCTTTAGAGTTTTAAGCTGTGCCTCACTACAGAGTGATTTAGTCACTGGATTCCTGCATATGGTAGATCAGAATGATCAAGCAACCGCAGTTCAGTCTCTGTGCCAGGGGTTTTTCTGGTGGTGGGGTTTTTTATTGGGCTGGTTTGGGTTTTTTTTTNCAAAGAAACTAAGATACACAGCAAGTGCAAGATCCTATTTCCTGGAGGGCTATCAAGGCACACCCTCAAACAGTATTTACCTCACAGTTTATTGTATTCTTGTTAGAAAGTAGCACTTTGGGGATACTGTTAACCCTTGCTCCTTTTAGTTCTCATGCTGAGCAGGAGATAGTGACATACTCCTCCATAATTGATACCTGTGGTGGTGGCATACTTCAGTAACGTGATTTATCATGCATTTCCATTTTCATGAAAGCAAGTTTTACTCTTCTGCTTCCATTAGGTCAGCACTCACTGAACAGGCGCCTCCCGTTCCATTTTACTGTGTAACTTTCAAACATGACCTGACAAGGTAGCAAAGGTTCAGTGCACTAACTCACTGTCATGTAAAATACACGCAGACATTACTGACCAGCTCTGACTGCTGAACCATAAAGGAGGTACGAGAGCTCTGCAGTGGTTGCGGCACAACTTGCAAATGGCATGGAACGATTGTGCCAGGGTATCAATCTCTTCCCTTAGCAAAATGTCCTGACCCCAGGGTTGAAAAGCTATTCACACATGAACTTACGAGGAGTTAGGATTTATTATTTCCTGAAAAAAAAAAAAAAAGGAAGAGGAGGAATAAAAAAATACTCTAATTATAGCTGTTACAGCAAGTGGAAGAAGTACAGTCCTAAGCAGCTGGGAAGAGTAGAGAAGCTGCTGTGATTTCTGTTTATGGAGCAGCAGTGGAAAGGAGGATTTACCCAATGGGCTTAGCTCCACGGAGGAACTCTAAGGGCTGTACACCTACACCACATTCCCCCCCAAAATGTACAGGTAATGTGTCCCCAGCTATCTGGGAAGACTGCCGGGAGAGATTTATGTACATTGCTCTGAGGTTTTTGCTGTAAAATACGCCATGAACGTGTAAAAAACAGCTATGTAGTGAAAGGGAAGATGTGTACAGCTAATTGTGAAGTGTGTATGTCTTTGCAGCCGTTAAAGATGCACTGCAAGAGCTGCGCGCTGGTCACCAGCTCTGGACACCTCCTGGGGAGCAGACAAGGTGACAGAATCGACGAGAGCGAGTGCGTCATTCGGATGAACGACGCACCCACTCGAGGTTATGGACAAGACGTTGGGAACAAAACGAGCCTCCGAGTCATTGCGCACTCCAGCATTCAGAGGATTTTGCGAAATCGCAACGAACTCTTAAATATGAGCCACGGTGCTGTGTTCATCTTCTGGGGCCCGAGCAGCTACATGAGGAGAGATGGCAAAGGCTTGGTGTACAATAACCTGCAGCTGATGAACCAGATACTGCCTCAGTTAAAAGTGTATATGATTTCTCGACACAAGATGCTTCAATTTGATGACCTTTTTAAACGGGAGACTGGAAAAGACAGGTGAGACCTTACATGGATACACCTAGCAGATGTCTCAGAGTAGTAAAATAATGCAGTTTATATATACCAATTTCAGATGTGCTCAGAGGGACAATCCCGCCCATTAAATCCTCTGCCTCATGAGTTGTAATGTGGCATGACACGCCAAATAACATCATTGGTAACATAAGTAAAAAATACGTATCAAAATGATTTGTATGGAGTATTGCCTCATCAGCCTAGAATACCAGAGTCTGGATGTACTGTTCATAGAGTCGAGGAGGCAGAAGCTGTTTAAATCTCACTTTGGAGTAATATACCTTAAAGTTTTTTCACTGATTCTGAAAAATTAGAATGGATAGGTTATGTTTTCTTATAGAGTAAATGCCACCATTCAGTGAATTATAATAGCTGTTTATTGAATTTAAGCATTCTTGGAACATTGCAGCTGTAAAGCTTCTTGTTAAACAAATAAACATCAGTCATACATTAGGTGCTTCAGAACAGTTCATCTTATATTTGCAACTGCAAAATGGAAAGTTATTATGATAGTTACATCTTTATGAGACTGTTTATGAGACTTGTAGGCTAATCTTCAAATCAAATTTGTAGCAAGTGACCCACTACAGTACTTGAGTATTTTCACATAAAATGTTTGAAAATGGGCATTCAAACCAAAGACTTCCCAGCACAAAAGATATTTATTTTTAATGAAGTTATATTTTTTTACTTATTAAATATGCTGCTGTAAAAATGGCACAGGGTCCCCACTTAGATACAAATGAAGAGGTAGGTTTATTGTGCAGTAACTCACAGTCAGATTTGCTAGCTTACAAGTACAAAACATACACACCAAAAAACTTGAACAGGGATGAATCCTCTTGTGGACTTGAGAACAGATTCCATTTTCTGGGCTACATGAGAAAGGCAGAACCAATGTAAGAGGAAACTTCTTAGCTGAAGGCAACGTTTTCTTGGCATTTGCTGCCTTTGTCCCACCCCACAGGGTTTGCTTGCAGAGCTCTGTTCAGTTACAGTGGATCTGAGTTCGTGGCTGACTCAGGCTCACACCAGAGTGGGGAATAACTTGGTCAGTTTGTAACATTAAAGGTTCTTCTCTTCATCTTCCAATTGGTGTGTTGGGTCTCTGCCAGAACAAGAAGGAAGCACAACAAGGGGAGATACCCTGCCAGTTGGGGTGTGTTTGTCTTTTCCAGAGTAAAGCGAAGTGAGAAGGTGAATTAAGCATTTGAGCCTTTCAAGAAAAGTGCAAGGGTTATCTGTGTGCTCAGTATTTACAAAGGCATGAAAGTCAGCAAAGCTGTAACAGCACTGTAACCTGGCCACCATGAGCCCCAGGGGGAGGCCCTGGACCCAAGGAATGCACACTGCCACCTCCTTTCCTGGAGTATGCTTTCGGTGATCCAGGGTAGGATCAGGTGCCATCCCCACTTCAGAGGAAGCGTTTCCCTCCCTGCTTCACTCTCAGAACTTCAGTTCTGCCACGGGGAGCCAGGGTCCTGTTCCTTCCCTGACATTGCCAGGATCCTGTTCTTTTTCTGACACATGCTGTGCAATTTCAGGCAAGCTGCTCTTTCTGGTTCTGCATCACCTATCCAGAGCCAGAGGCCTGTAGTGAATGTGTGATGAAAGCATTTCTTTTTCTGCACAGGCACTGGGCTCAGCTCCTGAAATATTCTCAAGGCATCTGAGCCATTAATGACATTATAACAAGTTTTTAGTGAACTCAGTCATGGGCACCCTGAACTCCCAGTGTGAATCAAGAGCACTCAGATGCCAGCAAAATTCAGCCTGAGGAACAGGCCCTGTTGATTTTAATAAACTGCAGGCTCTGCTGTGTATGAACCACTCCTTTAGAGGGCACAGACAGCATACTTGAAGGGCTAAGAAGATTAAAACGGGAGATGAAAATAAATGAATAAGCTGCACAGAAAAAAGGGAAGATGAAAAGAAACATGGGTAGGAAAGAATTTGTAAGGGAGAAAATTCAGGTACCTGTGGGGGCAGGAGCAGAACATTGTATAGCCCAGAATGCTGCTGTTCCCCGGGAGGTTTCTGCTGAGCTCTTGACATTAGTGCCTACAAAAAACAAAGAAGGGAGAGAGAAGCATGATTGCAAGGTTGCAATAATGAGACTATTCATTTCTGTCTTGAAAATGATGAGAAAAAAGGTAATTGGATGTATTGTGCTTTTCGGAAAAAAATGATTTTGAAATTAAGAAAAACCTTCAGAAAACATAGCCAGTTAAATAGCATGGTGAAAGACGAAGGCTGCAGAGCAATGTACTTGGCATTATAAAGTAACTGTACTTGAAAATAACTTTATAATTGAATAAGGGTGCATTAAGAAAATACGATTCAGAACCAATATTATAGTAATTAGATAAAAGCAGCATAAATGAAATAACTGCAGGAAGAGTATTTCCGTAGAGATTATAAATGAGATTTTGGTGGAGCAGAAAGGCCTTTAATTGTAATTTAGTGTGCACTACAGAATTATCAGCACAGTGTGTTACTTCATCATATAAAAGAATATCTGATAATTTCCCCTAATAAGCACATGACAGTTCTTCATATTCTCTCATTACTGCTGATTAGGTATAAAACCAGTATTCTTTTGTTGGACTCTTGCTCAGATCTTTTATGAAATGCAAGACACAATAACCCTGTTTCTGTGTTGCTGTCCTACAGACATGGTATTTAAAGAGGGCAGAGTGGTACTTGAATTAATTTTTAAATCTTTATTTGATTATTTAGCTTCTAAGCTAGTTTATTTATATTCAGTTGTTCTCCTGTTTATTGAAAACACTGAATGACAGCCTAAGTGTGTGTAAGCAGAAAGAAAACTAATCCAGCAGAGAGCCTAGCTGGGTGTCCTGACCCGTGCAAAGCTTTGGTCATGGTCTGGCTGCTGTTGCTCCCTCAGTTTTGGAATATAAGTGTACGGCACCTGGAACAGTGAACTTGTGCAAGCTCCAAAGCACTCTTAGCCTGAACATGTTTCTGAATTACCTAGTCATTCAGAGCTCAGAAACTCTCAGGTGGCAGAAAAGCAAATTTTTTAGGTTTTTCCCTACCATTCTCTTTCCTAATAATTTTGAGCCAAAAATTCTTACTTACTGTTTTATATTGTTGCTGTGCCTGAAGGCCTCTGCTGAGCTTATGACCCAGCTATGACATTGTGACAAACTGCACCGCCACCCCCAAGCTTCAGTGCACAGTCAGAAAATAAATAAGGCCCATAATTGGAAGTAATGAGATGCTTATAACATGTCATTCTCCAAATGCTAGCTTAGCTTGAAAGTCTGTGTGTCAGGAGCAGTAAAAATGTGTTTCAGGAGTTCATACGTTACCAGGTGATCCACTAAGGACAGGACAAATTACCTCGGCTCCCCAGCATCCTCCAGGCATATTTAGTCAAAGAATTCCCTTATGTTTAGAAGTGTCTTTTAAGCAGCTGGCACAGACGCCACCACTTTCTTTTTTTTCCTTGCAATAGTCTGATTCCCTGAGGAAATGGGAAACCTTGGTACAAGGCATTCCTCAATCTGACAGCGCTCAAAACGTCTCCTCCTCCTGCCCTGTAGGTGACCTACTTGGAACCAGCTTGTTTAGCATTAGCTTGGGAAGCTGCGTGGTGGCTCCTGTCGGCTGAATTAGATGTTAGTGATTGCTGGCACTTGCTTGCAGTGGCTTCTGTGGCCTCAGGTCCCTGCTTCCAAGACTGTTCCACATCCTGCTATCACTGGGTAAACTGTAAAAGACGGCCTTGGAACTTGGGCCTGGACCTGGGATTCCCAGGTGATTTCTCTTCAAGGGAACCTCGTGGTTTCTGCTGTGCATTTTTTGGGGGGGTGTGACAAAGTTTCAGGTATCTGGCAGATACAAGTGTGGGAGAATGGGATTAATGTTGGTCCCATGTTAATACACACTGATAGAGTGCCCAGGCCTCCCCAGAGCCTGCACTTGCTCCCTCAGAGCCTCATCTTTAGTAGGAGATGAAGGGAGAGCCAGTCACTGTGACAGGCTGTCAGCAGGAATCTGAGGACCTTTTGGGCTGCAGATAACACAAGCTTGAACTTCTTCCTGGGAGACTTTCCTTGCTGGGTGAGGCACCATTAGGGAGAACTGCTGTCTTATTCTTTAACAGCATTTGAAAGGAGACCTCTGAGTGAACTCGTTTTCTCTGGAGCAAGCACTCGGCTTTCTGTGCCTCCGTGTCTAAGAGAGGTGCCAGTCCCTACACGTGTCCCTTGTGACACCTTTAAGATGTTTTCTTTGCTGGCATTTCCTTGATCCTCCCATTCCAAGAGTGCCAGCTCTGCCACAGCATAGAGCCAGTGCAGGAACTAAACACAGGACTGGGAATTCCAGTGCATGTGCCGGGCATCCAATAACCATCATAGAACCCAGCTCGTAGAAACTAAACAGCACTGCCAAGCACGAGAGGAACAGGAAACATTACTGTCGCCACTTTGCAGATAAGAACCTGTGATAACAGCAAAGTTTAAACACAACTCATAAATCCCTTCCATCTGTGAGCAGTTACACAAAGGTATCTCCTACTTTGCATAATTAATGCTGGGATCAGTTGAGCTTCTTTTGAAGCCATGTCCCAGCCTGCAGTGAAGGCAGGAGAGGCGCTGCCTTAGAGCGCTCCCTGCCAGCGCTGTCATTCCCATTCTAAGGCTCCCCTCGGGCAGGGATGGCACCTGGGGTGGTTCCTGGGATGAGGATTTCCCAGGCTGGCTATGGGACAGTCATAGCTGCAACCAACTAAAGAGTTTCCTACCAGCAGTCACAGTTAGGGGCTGGGAGCTTCTAGAAACCAAGTCAAAAGGTCAGCTAAATATTAACATTGCTGTGCCTAAAATTAATTACAGCGAGAGCACATTCTGCCTGGATTACTCCACTGACAGGAGGCACCAGAAAAATCATTAAAAGATGGACGAGCAAAGTAGGCTTGGTTGCCCACTTTTCAAAGCCTTTTATGAGAATGAAGAAACTGGTGAGAAATTGCTTCAGAATGAGTAAATAAATAAATAAATAAAATAAATCTCAAGAATTATTTGCCAGCTTAGAAACTTAATTATGTTTTTGCTTTCAGGAAGATATCCAACACTTGGCTTAGCACGGGCTGGTTCACAATGACTATCGCATTAGAGCTCTGTGACAGGATAAATGTTTATGGCATGGTGCCACCGGATTTCTGCAGGTAGGATTTATTTTGGAACCATTATTAGCCAACAGAGTTAATGTTACAGATAAATATCTGAATCTTTTAATCTTTTTTGCTCTGCAACAAGTCTTCAGTCCTCTTAAAGCAGTTAATTAAGATGTCCCATGATCTCATTCTGAAAACAACAAACAGCATTTAATTATGTTATATAAAATATTTTAAAATATTGTTTGTACTCTGGGAGAATTAATCCATCTTGTTGCTTTCTTTTAGTCTCTGAATATTTATCAGCTAAAAGTAATGCAATAATTGGCATGAAATTAATCTGAAGAAAGAAGTACTGGGAAACATTACTTTTAATTTGTTTTTCGAGTTCCCCCAAAATTAATAGAGGAACAGTGTTCTCACAGTGACTCGTTTCTAAATTGAACTTGCTGTGCAACTCAAATTAGGATTGTTGTACCTCTGTCACATGAATGCCAATCTTGCAGCTTCCTAAATAATCCCCAGGAAACCCCTCCCCTGAATCTGGACCCAGAGAGTCAATCCTGTAATCCCCTGGTTTGGGTGTGGCAGGGGATGGGTCTCAAGAGGCAGAAGCAGCACAGATTCTGTCACTGGAAGCTGCTGGAAAAAGGAACAGCTTGTGCACGTTTTCCAGCTGGGTTGGGCCTCCAGCCGCGTTCAGGACGCAGACCCCAGGTCCTGGTTAAGGTTTCCCACTATGGATCAGTGACACAGGGAAAGTCTGGGACTTCTAGTGCTGGGCCAAAATTACAATAGCCACAAGATACCAGTATGAATACAACAAACTTGTAGTACATCAGCAGTCCTGATGCTGACATAAGTGTCACCTGCCCACCCAGCATAGCCCAGCACTGAGTGGTTCCTGCCCACAGTCAGTGCTGATCCCATTTGTCCTGCTGGCTGACCCAGAAGAGCTGGAGCCAGTCAGGAACGAGGCCTCAGTGCCACGTTTCATCACCTGCTCACAAACCCCTTTACCAAGAAGTACTTGCTTAAATTTCCTATTGCAAATGTCGTGATCTCTCTCAGATGTGGTTCATTGGGTAATTCCAGATGCCTTTCAGGGCAGGGAAGGCAAGGCTGCAGTGCTGGGTTAGTCTCAAAGGATGGGACTGCTTTGACTTTCCTCTGAGCACTTAATAGGATAATTCAGGAATCTGCATTTGTCTTGGGCACGTTGTAGAAATCCCTGAAGAAATCACAGCATAAAATGTCAACACTAAACTCCACTTTGTGAGAATTTCTACAAATTATAAGAAAACACTGATGATAAATGCTGTGATGTACTGCCAGACTTCATCAAGAATTCTCCAAGGAAAATAGCAAACTAGATCAGATATGCCAGACAACACAAATACCTTCCACAGCACAGCATCTCACTCCTCTGTCATCTCAGTTGGCCAACACTTACTGCTTCAGTTTCTGTAAGTGGCTGGTCTGTCTTACTCCAGAAGTGGCTGTATTCCAGTGGCACATGGAAGTAATTCTTATACTGATGATCTAAAAATACAGAAGACAGCATTTCACTGCAAAATAATGTGTAATCCCGACTTTTTAGACAAATTTAGAATAGTTTAGATACATATTAAAAAAACTCAACTAAACCCAAACTGTTTTAAGAGAGACTAAAAATATCACTGAGAACATATGAAAGGCTTTCATAGAATCAATACACTGAATCAAATGGACTTAATATTAAATTAGAACACAGGAAAGGCTGTAGATCAATCCTACCAGTGATAGATGTAATTGTTCTTACAGCCTGCATAAAAAAATCTTAACATAAAAGTATGCACACCTGGTTGTAAAAAGGAAAAAGGTCATTTCTTAATCAAAGTAATATGAAGTGTCTTTACTTCAGCTTGATTCCCCAGGTGATGAAGAGGAAAACTGTAGTTGCCATGCCTGGAAGAAGCTGTCCATGAAGATCTGTGAAAGGAGTTTCTTGCCATAAATAGAGTACACCTTCTTAGCTGGCTCTTCAGCCACTCATTGAGAAGTTAAAACAGTGCTTCCTTTCAAAGAAATAAGACAACAGAACAGAATAGCAGAAAGAAAGAAATATTCTGTAACTGTAAGCCATATTTCCTGGTTTTCAGTCAGACAGAATAAGAATCTACCATTAAAATTTAAAAAATCAAAACAAAAAATCCCAACAAAACAAAAAATACGTGTGTGCTAGATGGTGTGGGTATCCTACTTGCTGTGCAACTAAAGAATCATTAAGATGGAAAAAAAACCCCAAAAAATCTTATTTCTGTTCAGAATTAATATCACCAAATTTATAACTTCAGCAGATAGATACCCATTCATTTTTAAGTATTAATTTGTGGAATAAGTAATGAGTGTGGTGATCACTGTCATGGAACTAAATTAGTGTCACATCTGTAACGTGAAGGACACCTCAAAGGTACCATGAATATCATGCTGTTGATTCTGCTACAAATTATTAGCTTAAGATCATTAACCAAATTGCTTTGCACCCGTGCAGGAAAAATAGTCCAGTGAAGGAGTCTGGAGCACAGACTGAAAGATTTGTCACTATTACTTGCAACAAGGTGTTTTAGATTCATTTCTATTTACTGTCACTGGACACTGAGTTTCATAGCTGAATGGGACTTGGTGTCCTGATTATTATAAATTTCTAGTACTTTACAGCAAAGCTATATGTAATTTCAAACCCCTTTGCTTGCTAGAGATTTATGCTGTAGTAAGGGTTAATGGCTTGACATTGCTCTCATGCTGCTAAATACTTCTGTCTTGTACATCTGTAGTAAGATGAAAGCTTGTTCCATGCACATTGCAAACATTTTTGGAAAGTGTGCACACCTCTCACTCTTTTGTCCCAAGACAGACAAGCCACCTTGCTGTATTTTTTCCAGTGCCCAGGGATCCAATCCTAGCCTTTCCCAGGTGGGAAGCATTTCCCTCTCAGAACTCCCTTTGGCAGCCCGTTGCATGCAGGACTCTCTCCTGAACTGGGACATGCAGGATTCTCCTCTTGCCTCCTTTCAGCAGCAGCCTGACAGTGGTGCCCAGATACCACAACAGTGCTGCTGCTTCCCTTTGTGGCTGCTCAGCAGCAGGGCTGGGAAGGACAAGACAAGCCTTAATGAGCTTCTAGGAATTCCAGCCCCTCTCTGTGGGATAATGGGCAGCAGGGACAGAAAGGCTGGTTTCCTGCAGGTCTCAGGGTACTCATATACACAAAGAAAACTCAAGGGGTTACTGAGATGAGCACTCTTTAACTCTTCCCCTCTTCATGGGCCTTCTGGAACTCCCAGAAACTACAAACTTAGTTCTGAGCCTTATTTTAACTAATATGAATAATTTTTGTTCCAGTTACTGAACCAGATAATTTTCCTATAAGAGTCCTCATTTGACTGCCAGGCCATTTTCCATGATAATTCACCTGAAAATTGGTATTTGAAATACTTTACTGTTTTCTTACCTCTCTCCCTCTCTCCCTCTCTCTTTCAGCAGCAGTTGTTGCTGGTTACATTTTCTGGAGCTTATGAGAGGCTCACAGGACTGCAAGCTGTATGTGAGCTAGTCCTGCTCTTTGGTCCATATGCCTCACCTCATTATCTTAATAACAAAATGCATACATGGTTTGGAAAACAGGACTAATTATGGAGGTCAGGGAAAGGGGATCCTGGGAATAGAAGGCAAAAAAATTACCTAGAAATCTTCACAGTCCTGACACAGCACCTTGCCCATCACTCAACATATAAATGACACTTTACTCACCCATCAAAATATGAATTATTTTACAAAGTGTGTGAGTACCTATAGTTTTAGAGGGTCGATTTATTATGGCTCTTCATTGCTAAGGAAAGAGGCTGACCAGAATGTGGTATGGGGTGGCCTGGTTTTCCTGCCTTGTTTCTTCTGTGCTGTACTTTCAACTTTTGCTGTAGGTGGATACCATCTGTGGGAAAATGTGCACTCAAGTGGCAAACAGTAGCTGACTGACAGGGGTACAAGCACCTCCACGGGTGCTGTGCTGGCAGGTGATCAGGCAGGAAGTACAGGATATTTTACAGGGGAACTTCCAGAGATTCCTCCCATCTGTGATATTAATATGCATGCAGAGTCTGACAAAATACTGATTAATGTCCAGTATCAATCAGTGATAAAACAGCATCTGTTTTAATGTTAATAAATGAGGTGGCAAGCAATTTCCGTATAGAAATTACTCATGCATTTCATTTGCTGGTGACACGAGCTAATTGCAGAGTTAGAAGATAACACAGCACAGTTAATTTGGGTTATGGTGCACTCAAGCCAGAGTTAAAATCCAAAGCTTACTAGCATGCAATCTAGGGGAATCCAGAACTCCCATAAAATGAGGAGGTCCTCCATATTTAAATGCCTTTTAGAATTCCTAAATCCAAACGAGAGCTTTTGGAATTTAGCCTTGAAACCTCAGTCAGCTGCAGAGTAGTCCTAGAGAGGTCTGTAGCCATCAGCCCCATTCCTGCCCTGGTCTCACCCCCAGTTCAGCCAGCAGAGCTGCACACAAAGCCTGAGCCCCACAGGCTGCCTGGACTGAGCTCCTGCTGATGCCAAGATGATTTTTGCTTTTTCTTTTATATACCTTTTACATAGTTTCATGTATCCACAGGTATTAGCATGCATACTTGTAATTCTTTAAGTCTGATAACTTAGCATAGTCCTAAGGTTCTGTAAGACCAGGAGACCAAATATCCCGGAAGCCACATAGCCAGGAGACCAAACATTCTACTATCTTGGGGAGCCAAGGTCCCCTTCTAGAACATACTCTGTAAACTAGAGATTTGGCCCATCCAGGGCGAAATTCCATAGATGGGGAGAATATCACACCATCCACCCAAGCCCCCTTTTTTGAGCCCCTTGTTAGATACGCTGATGTGTAAGGTCTATAAATTGTATATGCGATTTACCGGGGGGGCATTGCGATGCCTTCCACCTTGGTGAAGTGGTGCACCAATAGGATCCTATTAAAGATACCGAGGTAAAACCCCCTCACCCTTTAACCGTGTCTGGCTTTCATTTTCTAAGACCAGGAAAAGGCATCCCTGCCTCTCTTACCTGCCAGGCCCTGTGCACCAGGTGCTTCTGGGCTGTTTCTGGGGGGATGGTGCACAGGACGCAGTGACCTGTACAGCCTGGCAGGAGCTAAGGACATCCACTGAGGATACACTGGTGTTAGTTCAGAGCCTTCCATGGAACGTGGAACCCCGGCTTCAAAAACACCTCACCTGGAGGTATCAGGACCAGCAGCCTCACAGGCTCACTTTGCCCCGTTAACTGGGGCTGCATTTTTCCTAAGTCTGTTGGAGATATGATTTCAGCTTTACTAATCCTAACTTTAAAGCAGTAAATTTACACCAAGCAATACAGGTGTACCCTCAAGGACCCAAGAGTAAAATCCAGCTTTAGTGCAAGAAGGAAGAGCAGTCTAAATGAGAGGCAGAGGCCTGTCTGTTTAGTAGTTCTTAACAAAAATACATCACATGAAAATGTATCCTATTAGATTTACAGTAACTATACAAATTATTCATTTAAGTGACAAAAAGAGGTCCAATATATCAAAAAAGTGAAAAATTAATTGAAGATTGAGTTCTAATAGTTGTAGTTTAGAAATAATAAATTTCTATATGAAGGGCAGCTTTAGATTACAAATACATTTTCTGTAGGTGAGGTGATGAAGGATTTTATTTCACTCATGTGTTCCAGTGAGAATACATTTAATAAGTTTAGAATCCATCTTATTCTAGAAATGTAATTTTGTTGTTATTCTGGTCTTGTAAGATTGATCACCATGTTGTGTTATGAGGAAGCCAGATTGATCAAATTAAAACGTTAATCTAAGGCACAAATGGAAAGCAGCAGCAATATCATACATTACCTCTGCATACACAATATGGATAATGGCAAAATAAGAAAAATTAGAAAATTGCATAGGTGACAGAATTACACAGTAAAAATAATGACCAGCATAGACTACTGACAGATTGTGGATGCATTCAATTGAAAGTGAGCTTAAATATTAGCTCTTCAAAATGAAAATAATCAACTGTATGTTAGAGCTGACAGCCCTGAATCTGTATCAGATTTCTTGCTCTGTGCTAGGGTCCTGTTCAGCTCAGGCTGTAACACAGAGCAGCTCAAAGGCTTCACTAAATGCTGGTATTGGGAAATTTTCTGCCACAGCAAAACAGCTGGTAGCAACCAGGGAGAGAGGGATACAGTTGGGTAGTTCTGTCTGGGACAGCTTGCTCTCTTTGAATTTATGACAGAGAGAGTTGTGTGAGTTCCTGTCAGCCCAAAACGCCCGTGCCCAAAGTAAAAAACCATCATGGGTACAGGTTAATGTAGAGATTAAAACAAAAGGAGAATGAATCGCTCTGGCTTATAATAATACAAATGTGCCATTTACAGAATGTTACATGGAAACACTGAGGTCAGAACTGCTAAAATGAACTTTATCCTAAGTATCTAATTGATGTTTGGCATATCCTGTGTGTCACCACAAGTCACTCACCTCCCGCTGGGAAATGTGAAGGGGTTCACAAGGTCAGACGGATACTATGGGTGAACTGTTTTAATTCTTAGCTTAGATACATGAAAGCGGCTGTTGTAAAATAAAGAACTCATTTGTGCATCAGACGTTTGATTAAAACCCCAGCAACAGCAGCCTGTTCACTGACCTGGCGTGCAGAGACGCTCATTGAAGTTGTGCTCTCGGCACCTCGCGCAGCGTGCTGGGAACGTTCAGCTGAGCTGATGTGACACAGAGAACCACCTCCATCTATCGTCTTCTCTTTCTTCCCCAGTTCAGTAAATACCTCTGCAAGACCTTTTACAAATTGCAATCTAGATTTAAATCTCTTTTAAGCAGTTTACTTCAAATTTCACAGTAGTAACATAGCCCTGCAGAACTCTCCCTTGTTTCTGAGCAACTGCTGTCCTTCATTTAATTGGAAGAGGATTAAAGGAGAGCAAAAGACAAAGCAAATCAAAGACCTTTGCCCCATTCTGATGTATTAGATATGCAAGAAAAAAACCAGCTACCTAGTTTGAAAAAGTGGATTTGAGCCCATCAGTTCATTAGAGATAGCATCTTTTCAATCAACAAAAAAGAACACTTGGGCTTCCATCTATTTTCTTTTTTCCACAGGGATCCTAATCATCTGTCAGTACCTTATCACTACTATGAACCTCTGGGGCCAGATGAGTGCACAATGTACATTTCCCACGAGCGGGGCCGCAAGGGCAGCCACCACCGCTTCATCACCGAGAAGCGCGTCTTCGAGAACTGGGCACGGACATTCGACATCCGCTTCTTCCAGCCAGACTGGAAACCGGAGCCGCTCGCTGTGCCCCACCCCGAGGCGCAGCCGCTGGCCTGAGGGACGGACGCGCAAGCCCGGCCACAGTCGCCTCCCGGAGCGGCCTTGGGACCTCGTGGGCCAGCACGGCAGCCTGCAGGAGAAGGGCAGCAGGGTCTGCAGCTGGCACCCGCAGCAGCAGTCAGGAAGTTGGCAGGGAGGAGCAGCACACACCAAGAGTACTTTCTGTTGAACTGTATTAACCCAGTCCATCACCTTTTGGGGCCATCTGACTTCCTGTGTGTGGTCGTGATTCGTGAAACACAACCTGAGTGTCATTAAGGGATGGATAATTCATTATGGCTTTTTTAAGTACGATGCCACTGAATTTTCATAG
Source organism: Melanocharis versteri (assembly GCA_013397845.1). Classification (NCBI taxonomy): domain Eukaryota; kingdom Metazoa; phylum Chordata; class Aves; order Passeriformes; family Melanocharitidae; genus Melanocharis; species Melanocharis versteri. Next base: position 1,293,647 of record VZTG01008006.1, read on the forward strand.
TGAAGACTTTCCGTATTTATTTAATGGAGGTTTTTATGCAACCTAGGCCAGTATTTTTCTAATTCACAGTTATGTGGTTGTTTATCTTTCATAATCTTTTAAATCAAAAATTAATATTGCTGATGGTTTGAAAGGCCTAGCTTTTTATTTATAAAACTTGTTTGAAATATATAATTCTATATAGCATGTAATTAATATTTGATCGGGAAATGTTGGATTTCTTCTAAGAATTTTGGGCTCTGTTCCAGCCTAAAGCCTTTAACAGCAAGAGTGGTCCCATGTGCAGATCCGGCTCACTTTACATTCTGTCATCTTATGTTAATATGAAAGTGGTAGTGAAAATTCTGTTTGATATTAATGTGCATTTGTGGCTGTGCTATCAAGCTGCTGTTTTTTAAACACGGGCGGGAGGAAGGAGGGCAAACAAAATTTGTATTAAGAAAGCCAAACCCCCCACTGGCCATGGCAGCAGCTTCTCAGTGAAGACAGCCCAAGGCTGGAGGGGTTGTGTTCTGCTTTGCCTCTTGAATTCCTGCAAGAGGCTGCCAGCAACCCTCCTGAGGCAACAGACCACGAACCACGCCACAGCTGCTCAACACAATGTGACCAAACTTCTGGAATGAAGAAGGTAAACTACCAGTACTACAATACCAGTCATAGTAGCCAGAAAGATCACAGCACTGCACCTGCAAAAATCTCTGCCTTCCACTGTCCCAAGATCATCACTGATCTCCAAGATTCTGGATCACATTGAAGCTGGGATGTGAAAAGAGTTCCATGAGTACAAAATTGTCCTCCTGAAAGGAGCAAAGTTAAACTCTGCTTTTTTTCCGTGAAGTACCTGCATGTGCATGGTGAGTCCCTGCAAGACAAGGGGAAGGACAATGCTCATGCTGTGTATGGAACCTCACAGTGGGAATTCCTGGGTTACATGTGGCTTGTGAATAAACAAGATTTCAGTTACGGTACTACTTTTCCTTTTGCTTCACAAATATCAAATCTCAAATTTCTTTGAAGTAATCAGTAACTATTGCATGAAACGTACCTCAGGTGATGAAAGGTGTCTCTCATTAGACAAGTGCAAAAGCTAGAACAAAGATACTACCTTTAAACACCTAAATCCAAGAAGCTGAACCTCAGAGGCGAGACATAGAACTGGGACCAAACACTCTCATTTAAAACCCCTTATAACCCACGGTCTTCCTCTTTCCAAAACTGGATAGCAATAGCTGCAGCTGCCCTTCAGATACCCCAATTCTCTGGGGACAAAGTGAACTGTCCTGGACAGGGGCAAACTGGTGTCACCTCTGTAACACTGCCTGGACCTGAAGTGCAAGTCTCCGAGAGCCACTGTCTGCTGCAGCCCTGCCCACTATCAAAAAGTAAGAAACTATAATGTATTTTGCCTTAAAAGCTTTATTTTGGTGTTCTTCCTGGTACACACCACTCAGCTTACAAACTGGATGCCAAGTGCTTGTTACCTTTCTCTTGTCAGCTGGTGTTTAACTCTCCTTCTTTCACTGATGGTGTTTTATTCCTTCCACTTGATTTCACTGCATTCTATAAAAACCAGAATGGGTTTTGAACTAATGGCAGTTTGAACATCCCTTTCAACATGTGTACTGGGGTGTGTATCCAGCATATATTGCTCCAGTTGCTGAAATCTGTCAAACTGATTTACAGATCATTTCTAATGTGACTGCAAGACATGGTACAGATCACAGTAGGTCCTCTGATGCTACCGTCCTTGTTTTATTACTGATACAATAATAAAAAGATCTTGTCATTTTAAACTAGAGCTCTCAGTTTTTCCATCAGTCAAAGGCTGCAGGATGTATTTGCTATATGTTTAGCTATGTTATTGTTAAAACCAGATAATTTAAAGACAGAGTACACTGGTCTACTAGTATTCTATAGAAACAGAGACTTGCCAGACTTCATTGTGTTCCACAGGCTTGTTCCCTGTCTGCAAGACTGCTCAGTGTCAAGTAGATATGGGGAAGCATTAAGGATATGAAGAAACATGGAATAAACTGTAAGGACATTTAATCTCCTAACAGAGCCAAGCTAAGGATTGTAACTCATTCCTTGTTCAGTTTCTGTTAATAACTGTGTGTTCTTGCTACCCTCATACACACCTTTTAAACAGAACAAACCCAAACTCACTTTAGTCTCATCAACCTCCTGTGAACTTTCAGCAAGGTCCCCCATCTAATTACAAAAAGTATGAAGGAGTATTTTCTAATTCACACCTGTATTTATAAAAAAGGAATTTGATGAAGCCAAGGAGAGAGCAAGTTTTAAATAGATCACACAGATTTACATGGAACATAAATCAAGCCCAAAAAGCACAAGTTGCAAGAGTGCAAAAGAAATGTAAATAACTGTTAAAGCACTGCAATTTTAATTAACAAATCACTGATGTATTTCTCTATAAATGCACGATTTTTGAACTACAGAATCCTGCTGCATTTCAGCCTGATGTAAGGTTTTATGGCCTAGTTATAAACCAAACAGATTTATGACAGAAAACGCTGTCAGCCTAGGGATAAGTAGTACAAACTAGGCTTTGCTGCCATTCTCTGCTTTATGCTGTCATCTCACACTCTCCACTATAATTTGATCGATTCATGATCTGCAGCGCATCATTTCACATATTAAAAGCTGTTGCAAAACAGTGTTTACAGACATCAGCAATTTTAAGCTATGTTAGTTTAGTTCTGAACTCCTTGCATACCTTTAGGCTTTTACACTTGGCTTTGTCAGAGAAGCTGTTTTTCATCTTGAAGAACTGTAGCTCTTACACCATGATATGTGCAACTGGAATTGAGGATGATAAAGAAAACATCTCTGCAACTAAGAACAAAAAGGTACCACAGCTGCTTTGTGTTCTGTTGGCTCAATGGTGACAGCACCATGGTACACAGCAAAACCATGATGCACGTGGAGAAACCTTCCACCCAACGCGCTAAAGCCCTCAGAAAGACAAGTTAACACTTCATTCCTGGTAAGGAAACTGAGGAAAGGGGAAGGGTAAGAAACTAAGACCAAGTCACAGCCTTGGAACAAGATTCAGGGGAGATTCGTGTCTGCTGTCTGGCAGCCCTGGCTCAATCCAGCAGAACACACTGTGGTACTGCCACATACATTCATACAGGGCAGTAAACTAAGAACATCCTTCTGGAGCTGCTTACCTGGGACTCGTCCTGCTCTATTTTCCAGGCAAACTTCAAAGGAAACTAAGTGATTTTTACCCAAAATACCTCTAGGGTTGCAAGGAAACAGTAATATAAAAATAGCTGGAAAAGCATTGGGGAATGGGGTGAGGGGAATCTAAAGAGTAAAGAATAACGTGTGCCTTGTGCTGTCTAGCTTTATTCCCCTGGAATATGAAGATCAAACTCAGGCTGGAGCTCACAGAGGGAAATGTCCTGGCTCAATAGCAATGGCTGTCCTGCATAGATTTCTTTGCAGTATTCTGTAAGTTGATCATAGGTGCCACAAAAACTCTTTGAAAAATGCTGATAATAATTTCTGTAATGAAAGTTAATTATTTTATCTGATGCAAGGAGACACAATTTCTAATCCAATTTAAAACATAGCTTAGGAGTTAAAAAAAATAATAAGCACTTAAACAGTCAAAGAGTACTTGTAAGACAGCAAAAGGTACTGCAAAACAGAAGGAAGTACAGAAACCTTACAGGTACCAATACTTCTGTCTTCCCTGGACCACAAGTTCATACTGATCACTTTGAATTTCCAGCTGCCTGCTGCAAAAGCACACCTTGAGTATCACAAGCATATGATTTTGTAAGAAGAAAGGAAAAAAAAAATAAGGACAATCTTCTTTAATAAAAACCTAGGAAATATTCTTCTTTTAAAAAACCCTAGGAAATATGAAAGGGCAAATGTCTAAGGTGGTGTGAAGCAGAAAAATACAAAATTCAAAGACTCTTTTATAAATGACTGTCAAATGGCACTGGTTATGCTAAATACTCTTAAAACCACTAGACTGTTAAATGTTTTCCACACTGAAAAGTACAACAAAACATGAAATGTCAAATGATGCCCTTTGACCACCATGTGGATAGAGATTCAGCATCACAGCAGAAGCAAAGCTGGTGATTTCAGCTCGGCCAGCTGTGGAACAGACTCCATGGCAAAGGCAGAAATGTGGAACCAGGCCCTGAAGCAGCATCCCCTCGGTGCTGGGCCCCCTCCCGGGTGCCAGCAGAGAGCACACGGCTGCACAGCACTGCCAGGAGAAAGGGACACATCCCTTCGTCCTGCCTGACCAACACACAGTGGCCCTGTCTGCTGTGGAGTGCTTTGACCAGGAGTTGTCAGGAAGACAGAACAGACAGGAAACGACACACAACCCCAGCAATCCAGACAAACAGATGGGGAAACCTGTAAGAACAAAATCAGGAGTCATAAAGAAGATACATTGGCTAAGATGTAATGCAGCTTTTGTAAGCAAAGCCCTGCCTTGCAAATCTATTTAGAGTTCTTCAAGGTTCTCTGAAGCAAGGGGACAGAGAGATCCAAGTGATGGATCCACTTAGAATTCCACAACTAGGTTTGCAAAAGACTTCCAAAGAAGTTACGGTTAACACAGAAAAAAAGAGAAAGATCCTCACTCTGTGGAACCTATGTGAACATAGGAAAATAAGGCTAAGAGGACACAGCATCAGCTTAAGGGTACAAGCAGAATTCCACAGGAAGAATGTCACAATATATTTTCCTCTATTTTTCTCTGCTATTCCCTTGGTATCTACCATAGGCCATTCCTAGACGCAGGATACAGGAGCTAGACTGCATTTAAATAAATAGATAAATAAAAAATAGGAAAAAATGTATCCAGTGAACATCACCTTGTACACTAAAGCCCAGTTCCAGCCTTGCCACACTCTCCACATGCCAGGCCCACCACAAGATCTAACACAGGAACTGCATTCTCATTTTACTGAAAGCAATGCCGAAGCATCCAGCACAGATGGAGAGCAATACTGGACCCTTTTTAACAAACACAGAAAGTCATCTTAATAATCTGGTTTTTGAGAACTGGTTTGTGTTCTTTAGGACATCTCTACTGCTGTTTAAATCTGCCAGTTTCTTTACACAGGAAGATACCTAGACAGGTGTTAAGGTCTTAACCCAGACAGGTGTTAAGGTAACATCAGTAGCTTTTAGGGCACTAGCTACTTCCTGAACTACAGGGAAGAGAAAGGGAGCAATTAATATTTAGCAAGGTATAAGGTTTTAGGACTTTGCTGACTTCACTTTGGCTGTCAGATCAGTTGGAGCCTATTAGGATCCAAACATACAGCATGGTGAGAGTCTGTTTATGGCAAAACAAAGGAAATTCTGAAGGGAACCATTTGGTGCGGCTTTGTTTAAGGCAAGAGCTTAGGTTAGGTTTATGTTTTAACACGAAGGTAAAAGAAGTGAACAGATTTACAGCCTATGAGGATATGCCATTGCATCCTTGCTGCACATAAGGCCAAAGCTGAAAGTGGTTACTGACATTCAGTGGGACTGCCCATTTGTGTTGGAGAAAATTGGAACATTCCCATGACACCATTATTATTTTTTTACTGTGGCTGTAAATGTGTAGATGTACATTACATGAAACACTGAAAAGCTCTTCCTCCTCCCTCCACTGCAAATGATGCTGCAGAGAAGGAACAGATTAAAGAAACCAGCAACAACAGCAAGTGCAGAAAGCCTTCTATAGATATATATATATATATATAAAAAGAAATACAGGGACCACTACAGAGAAGGGTGTGTAAAAGAGCTGCACAAAATACAAACATACATTGCAATGATGTACTGATGACCCCAGTGATCCTATCTGCCATCCCACATGCATTATAAAGACCAAGGGAGGTAAGAGGACCCAAAATCATCACAATTTGAGCCATAATATTTTCAGCTACAAACTTAACTGGGACAGGAAAACTAGTACAGAAAAAGTAACTTAATGAAAATCAAACATAATCCAGTGTTTAGTGAGGCTCTTTGCTGGTAAATATCAAAGCATTTGACAAAGGAAGTAAGTACCATTAAATTGGAGCTGGATATAAAGGACAGAGCTTAAGTTTAAAATACTCACTATATGCACAGCCAGTGGGCCTAGTTGAACATTTAATACAGGAGTATTATTCCAGTAAGTCAGGCCAAGAAAGGAAATCTATTTGCTATTTCAGATTAGTCAGTTTTATCACAGGGACTAGTATGACATGCCATGAATCTCCCAAATAAACCACAGCCTGGTGGCCTGGTCTGTGCTGAGCTGTCACCAAAGCCATGTCAACAGCAGTGTGACAAATGCCACTTTCATAGGGAGGACCCCCTAGGCTGAGCTTTGCCAGCACTGCTGTTACACTGTCCAAACAGTCTGCTTCTTGTGGAGCTTGTTTTGTTCAAAGGATTGCTGTAAACAACATCACCAAAATAATTTAGGCCAATACAATTTGCATTTCTATTAAGCCTGTTGGCCAAAGCAGCCAAACTGGCTCAGTATTGGCCAAGGCTTCGGTGTTATTCTCACACAGACCTGAAAATAAAGGAAAAAAAGTTAAATCTGTAACATGCATGGGGAAGAAGACATGGCACAAACATTAACAGATGTACATTCTTGAATGGAAACCTTAAACACTATCAATTTAATCACTAAATCAGGCAGAAGCCCTCATTAGGGGAGAAAAAGTAACTCGGTCTTAAAGAACTTGCAAGTGAAATGAGTTCTAAGAAATGCTGATTTCAGAGTACGTTATGCAGCCTATGCTAGTTTCCATTACAAAACACAGACACTTTCAAGATACATTTCCTGAAAGCTTTTTATTTGTAAAAGTTCACAGAAAGAGGGAAAGCAGAAATAAACTAGAGTATAGAGGATATAATCTTCCATGAGAAACTTTCTCCATTTTTTAATTTGCCTTTCACCACTTAAGATATACAAAAAAATATTATGCTCATTATTGTACAGAAGTGCTGAAGTGATGGTTAAAAGAGTTTTTGTGGCACATATGATTCATTTGTGGAATACTGAAAAGAGACTTCTGCAGGACAACTATTGCTACTGAGCCCCAACTTTCCTCTCTGTCAGCTCCAGCCTGAGTTTGATCTTCACATGGTTGAGAAGACACTTTCATTATATACATTGCTTTTTTTCCTGCAGTTCATAACTTTATGGAGAGATTAGTCTCTTGGGTGAAATATTTTTATGCTTGTCTCAATCCAAAGAGGAATTAGTCTGGAAGCATGATAAAATTCTACCAGGTCACACAGAGCTCTGTAACACAGACACAGCTGAAGATCTGTACATGAGGACACTGAGCTTTCTTGTCCCAATCCTTGTCCCCACACTGCCATATATAAAGGTTGTCTTCTCTCCACATACCACACACTCTCTGAAATGCAGCATTCTCACTTTGTGGATTCCCTTCCACTTCACCTATTCTTATCAAGTCCAAATAATCCTGACCACATAAAAGCTTTTCACTTCACAATGCAAAGTACTGGATCAAATCTTCACTATTTACCAGAAACTAGCAGCATCTCGTTTCCTCGCTATACTGAATGGATAATTAAGGAAGCCTTCAGATCAGAAACCTCCTTTTTATTCCTTCCCTCTTAGCATCCATCAGAGAAGAGAAAGCAGCAGTTCTCTAACATCAGAACACCCCTTACTGACATGCTGTCAGTATCAGGATTGCCAGGGCTGCAGACTTCCCTCGCCCTGCCTCAGCTGGTCCTTCCAGTCCCTCTCACAGGAGTACAGTGCAACCCTTATCACTGCACAAATTCTCTCCACCCAGGATAAATTCACAGCTGAACCTGGCCTTAGCCCCTTTGCAAATCACTGATTTAGTGCAACTCAGCCCTGCTCCACCATGCAATGATGCCCATCTGAAGGCAGACTGGACCACAAGTTCCATTTTACTTCCAGTACATTCTGTGGATGTGGTAACTGAGAATAAAAATCCCTGACTCCTGAAACAAGAGATGGAAATGGGCTCAATGTGCAGGCACTCAGCAAGAGAACTAGACCCAGATTACATTTGCTTTTCTGTAATCAATAACAGACACTAACTTTCAGGGGAAAAGCCAACCAAAAGAAAAAAACCTCCACTCTCTAGAAGAGATGCACCCTCACTAATGATGTTTGTAAAGGTACCTGTGAACAGTCTCTGGTATTTGCTTCTGCCAAGAGAACAGCATTTCATCCTAACAGTCATTAAACATGAAAATACTCAGCTGGCATAGACCAAGAAACACTGATTGTCTCTCCCCTGCTCAAGTTTCTTTCTCCACTCATTTTTTGTAGGAACACACTTTTCAGCCTGTAACAGAAGCACAGCTTAGTCACACATTTTGTCAGCCTTTGAGCCTGGTCACAGGCATTCCAGGGAACAGGAGAGCACCTGGATGTGAGAACAACCCTACTGGAGACCTACCATTTCTTCATTCAACAATAAAAATGCATTTTAAGATGTGATCCTGATAGAGAGCTGAAAAACTGAAATTATCAACTTCTATTTTTATCATCCATGAGTGTTCTAAACAATATCTTAAAACCCCATCGCAGGACCTGTCAATGCAGTTCCACAGTACAGGGTGCAGACATGAATACACTGAGTTTTGCAGGCATGGGCACGCTTGGTTCACAGACCTATCCATGCAGAGTCACAAGATGCTGAAATTCCATTCTGCCCTAAAAGTTCCCATGCAAAGAACCATCAAGAAACTGTCATCTGGCTTGTCTTCTGGATTTCATTAAAAAGATCATCTGTGCACCTTTGCATCTACACTGCAAAGCAGACTTGGCCTGCAAAACACAAATGGTTTGTGACTGAGGGTGACATGGCTGGTTCCCAGAGCCCACATCCCAAACTGAGCTTGAAGGCCTCCCAGGGCAAATGAAAAGGTTACTAACTTTAAATAAAAAATAAATATACAACACACATTTACAGACAATTCTGTGATATTTCTGTACTTGCTTGCAGACTGTAACTGTTCAAGGAGTAAAAGCTATCACAGCATAGAAAATACTGTCTCACAGGTGTAGCACAGGCAACTTTATGGTATCTCAGAATGATCCATTTCAACTCCTCACTTCTGTGCATGTAAAACTGTTAAAAATGCCTGAAGCATAGTTTGCTGCATTCCAGTCAAACTGTTGTTCTCACTTCAATTTAATCACCTTCACATGCATACTTATTGAGTGCCTCTATTCATAAATTGCATTTTAATAACCCACCTAATTGCCTCCTTTTCCCTAAGCAGATAAGCTTTTAAAAAGACAGAATCTTTGGTATCTTCTGCTACTGGCAAAATTCAGCTGAGTTCTGTAGGTGTTTCTATCACTTCCTGCAAAGGGTGGCTGAAAGAAGGAAAGAGAAAAATTGAATAAGGCCTGAGGAATCCAAATAAGTGTAACTGCAACTGAAGCAAGGCACAAAGCTCTATCAGCTTCACTTTATACACTTTTTAAAGTGTGGCAAAACTTGCCTATAAAAAAAATATATGATTAAAATATTTACTACAATTGAAAAAGAGTAGTATTAAGAAAGGAAAACTCGGCAAATCCTCTAAGGAGTTCTGTAGGATTCATTTCTATACTGGATCTACACACTTCTACATGGTCTGTGCACAGCAGATTTTACTTGATTGTTGTATTAGAAACTGCTGAGGGAAAAAAGAAGGTTTTCTGATTTTAAGAAGAGTCACCATTATATCAGATTTTGGATATGAAGGCATTGCTTTTGAAGGACACTATCCAAAAGAACAACCCCCAAACCCAACACACTGTGAATAGATCCAGCCATCCAGCACCAGGAATGCTACTCAGACCCTCCCCACAGTGTTTCTCTTTCCCATTAAGTTGCATTGTTGTTGGCAGGGGGATCCCTGCACCGGTTACATAAAAGCTTCTGATCAGCACACTGGGAAGACAACTCCAGTGTTATCTACCACCAGTATCAGTTCACAGAACTACAGGGACAGTAGGAATGCTTTAGTTTTAATCCCTACTGCTGGTGCTTAGCACCTGCTACTGAAAACAATTCCAGCTCTTCACCAAGAAGTGGCACAAAGAGGTGGAGTAGGCAAATGTTTCCCTTCCCATAATGGATCATTTTGTACCTTCAACGTCTCCAAGCCTAGAAAATCTTTGGAGATAAAAAACCCAAGGCTTTAGTTCTTGAGCTGCACCACACTGCTGTTTTCCCTGTTCTCTGGAAACCTTGGTGGCCTGTCCCCAGCCCTGCCAAGCTCATACGGCTCTGACAGTTCACCTCCCCTCACCTGAGGCTGGGATGCCACGACCACGCTGGAAGAGAAGAAAAAAGACAAAAATGTATATGCACTCGGATTTGTATGTGCTGTGCAACAGGAAATGCTCAGAACCACATTCTGAGAAAAATACATTGACTCTGATATTGTGTGATTATAAATAATTCCTGATAACTTCTAGAGATACGTGTCTAGTACTTACACCATGGCTGCATCAGGTAAGCTTTATTTTGATTAAGGTAGAGAGCAAGTTCCAAAAGCACAGGGCAAAAGCTTCTCCTCGCTGACAGACGTGTTTCTACACATGCACAGATTTGCTCTTCTCTTCACAAATATCAATATATTATACAGACAAAACCCTTTTAGCATACATTCATCAGTAAATGCAGTAAATGTCCAGGAAAAACAAATCAATATGAAAAAAAATAATTTACAAAACACAGGCGACAAAGCACATTTTCTAAGGGCTCAGAAACTACAGAATACAATAGTACAAATACAATGTTTTTCATCCTGATGCCAGAGTCGATTTTCTTCGGTGCAAAAATCCAGTGCTCTGAAAATTCTGAAAGTATCCAAGTCCATATTGTATGCAGTGAAAATACAACACCTATGAAGGGTTCCTAATGGACATGGTGAAGTCCTTTCACGTTTTTTTCCCTTCTTTTTAAGTAGATCCAGCAAGGTCAAAATTTTCTTTTCACTTTCACCAAGAATTCTAGACTCAAAACTGCCTAAGGTGAAAGGACTGATCTAAGGGTTGCATTTAACAGGGAAGAAAAAGAATAAGAAAAATGAAATCAATATATTCCAGAGTATTTTTATTTTTGTGAAGAAAGCTTTCAGTATGTCATGTCAAAGTCTGCAAAGTGGGTAAAGTTTTTATTGACAAAATGACATCTTAAATAACGTTCTCCACAATGTCCAGTTCTTTATTAATAGGTGACTTCTTTTAAGATTTACTTCAAAGTACGGTGGAAAGAATTTGCCCATTTGCAATCCAGAAGCAACCACAAAAATCCTGTTACCGGGTTTAGGTCCTGCCCTTTTTTAAGTTTAACCAGAAAGAAAAAATGCTCAGAAAAGCATTAAAAAATGTTTAAATCAAGACAAAGTGAAATAACAGTAATGTTAAAAGCATTTGTTAGAATCTTTCCAGAAAAAGGGGCAGAAGACATGACTTCAAAAGAACCTTTAGAAGCAAGATGCCAACACAGTGTTTCAACACAACCATAATCCACATGCAGAGAACACAGGTGATACCCATGAACCCAAAGTAGCAGCCAGCGCAAGAATCCTGTTTGTTCCAGTTCAGAAGACATGTTTCATGTGCTTGATTCCATATGTTTTGAAGAAAACCATGATGATCAATGCCCAGAGTCCTAAAATAAATCCTCCAGGAGGATGCCAATCCTTTTGTTTTGGTTTCTGGAAAAAAAGAAAAAACAAAAAGAGAAAAAAAAATTGTACTTACTTCTCACAATAAGCAGTGCACTGAGTTTATCAAGTGCAAAATACCAATAAGCTGTATTTCTTCATGAAGTAGAAGCATCTTTGTGATGTGATGGGGAGGCTAATGGGAGGCAAGCTGCCACTCCCCACAAGGGAGGGTAAGTACCACAAAAAGGCCACTGGAGCTGTGCCTGAGACACCACATCACCTGTGTGTATTGGTATCGTGGGATGTGTTCCAACTCATTTGTGTGGACAGATTTTCTTATATTGGTCTCATGTTAATACAAGAGAAAAATTCTGTAAGTATGAAAAACAGCTCCTACAAGTGAAAATGTGAAAGAGAAAAGAGAGTGTTGTTCTTCCACTACCTGTTTTCTACAGCTGCTTTTGTACTCAGAATTATGTAAATAAACAGATACCTGGCCACATAACAAGTGAAGACTCATCATTACAGGAATATCATAAAACAAAATAGGACTGTTTTCAATGTCAGCCACATTTCCCAGGGGCCTCATTGAGTCTAACTGCCTTTCCCTAAAGTAGAAATATATTCTGCAATTCAAACTTCTGTCCCTCTTCAACAAATTTTTCATCTTCAGTAGAAAGTCATACACAGCAATTGAAGGCCTTTTCTGTCTCACATGTAGCAGCTAGACAAGATAAAACTTGCCTGTCTTCTTCCTCCCCTTATTAAACCAAAAATTCAGATACGCCACAGTCAGCAAATAGAGAAATGGATTGTAGAAGATAAGAGCTGCCACGTACCCCAAGATCTGTCTCTGGGGCTAAAAATAAAGTGACTATATGAATGCAAAATTTTATTTAAGACTACCATGACAGAAATACCAGAATTATGGTATTTAGAAGTACAACTCAGTCCCTCAGGCCTGTGCCCACACTTGCCCTCAGTAGGTATGTTTTACAGATCTTCTAGGCAGACAGGGATGATTTACTATTACGATAATAAATACTGAAGCGCTTGCTGAGATTTTTATTCCTGCCTTGCTGAAAGATTTGCACCATTTTGTCCTTGTGCAGAATGAGACACAAGGGGCACAGAGCATTTCGGTTTTGTTGCATTTAAGTAAAATTTAAAATTCTCTTTCTGCCAAGTGAGTAACTGTTACAAAAGATGTTGCTGTTTTAATTTCAGCATCAATCCACACAGAGAAGCTTGTTGTTCTCTGCTAAATGTACCAGGAGACTGCTGAACTTTAATGCAGGAAGGAACAGTTTGCAGTGTCTGTTCTTTCGAAACAGCTTTCCTATCAACAGAAAAACAATGTTTGTTGATTGCTCAGCTCCCACTTTCTAAACCACATATTCTTAGCTTCAGGATTTTTCTCTAAGTACTGTGCCTGCAATTAAAAAGTAGAACAAATAGTCCCATCACCTGAGACACCCAAAGAACTTGGCAGCCTGAAATATTAATGATTTTGCTCTGATACAGGAATCACAAAACCAGCATTATAATTTACATCAACCACAACAAAACCAAAGATGTGAGCAAAGCAGGTGTCTCTGTATGCAAACCACAGAATTCCCAGAGCAGCACTCGTCAGCTGCAGCGCGTGCTGTTGGTGATCTGCCACCTCGCTGATATTCACACTGCACATCTCCACATAAACATCTCTGAAAAGCAACTCTGCCTGTTCAAAAGGCTGCCAGCACACCTCGCTTCTGAGACTAACAGCACATGACACTTCTCCACACAAAGGGACTTTCTTGTTTAAATCTTCCTAATTAACCCGTAACTTCGTATGCATATTGCAGTGCCTGTTCCATCAATCTCTTTGTACTATCAATCTTCCCCTTCTTGGATCTCAGACAAGTATCTTACCACAAAGTGGCACCTGACCCTTCTAGACAAATGACTTCAATTTGCAGCCAGTGACACTAAAAGCCTCTCTTTCCTATTTTGTATAGAACACGTAATTTAATTTCTTTAAAGAATTTATATGAATAAATATTTATAAGGTGATCTATGACTATGGTTTTACATTTTGTCATGTCTTGTACTGAAGTCTCCATGGAATTGTGCAAGGGAAGAGAGGCCAGTGCAGCAGTGGCTCCGCACTGGGAAATCAAGGACGTACATATAGTCAGTTTGAAGTCATGGGATGCAATGTTAAAATGTAAAGGATTAAAACCATGAAGGCATGACAGAAATTATATGAGGCTGTACAAGAGCTACATACTCAGTAATCTTAAAAATAAATGATCCTAATATGAAAGATTTACAGACCCAGAAACTGAAATCTACACGTAAACACACAATAAAAGGGCAAAAATATGCAACTCTGTTGAATATCTGAAGTATCTATTCTGTAAAGTCAATATCTCTAAATGGTTAATTGAGCACAAAATCGTACTGAAATAGGCCAGTATTTTCCACGAGGACATCAAAACCTTATGAATATCTAAAATGGGATTACACAGACTCATGTTTAAACCTACAAAGTATACCTGCAAGAGCTGAAATACCTAATTTCGTTTAAATTAACTTGCTCGTAGATTCCCAAGAGAGTTCACCACTGAATTAAAAATATAATTAGTTGTCAAACTAACAAGTTCAAAACCATAACACAGAAAGTGTCAATAACAAAACTCTGCCCAGGTGGGCACGTCAGCCCAGCAGCAAAGAGCGCTGGAGTTCTTTACAGAAAGCTGCTTTTGGCACCTGTGCGCGGCCCCATCTGCGAGGGAGATGGAGCCGCTGCTCCCACGAGCTGTGCGGGCCAGCTGTGCTCGTCACACGGGCGGGCAGGGCTCTTCCAGCGGTGCCCGGCAGCGCCGAGCCCCCGGCTCCGTCCCGCCCGCGCCGCGGCGCCCGCAGCGCTGCGCTGCCTGCCGCCGAACGGGGCGGCACCGCGCCGGCTGTCACTGCCTCAAAGTGCCAC